>CM076581.1:219724577-220094630 GCA_034641835.2 Pinus albicaulis
TTACTTCTGTCAGCACCGCTTACAGTTTGCATTGATCACAGCTTTGACTTGGTGTCACTGTGATATTTCATCTTCCCGCACTGCTGTGCTTTTATAAAAAACATTCCTGTGTAATAACATTACAACATTCTGCTGTCTTTTTTTTTATATATACACTGCTGTGTAATACAAAAAATACACTTCATGGCTTTTTAATGTGCTGGGCTTATATATATGTAACATGTTTTAATAAAACATAAAACAAACAAATAATATTTAAAACTTTTAAAACATGCGATGGTTTAAAAAACATTTAACCCAAAGTAATGTTTTAAACGTGAAGTGTGGACCCCAACTGACGTCAGCAATTCCGACGGGGTATGCTCCTCCGCTTGCCCGGCTTGATGGACCCCCGCGGAATTTACTTTCCGCTTCATCTCTTTGCTGTCGTTTTTTCTGGGCAGTTGACAATTAATTCCAACACTCCCCCTTAATTTCAACTGCTGGGTTTTCCTGTATACCCAAGCATTTCCTGAAATGTTCAAAGCTTTTCTGCGCTAGTGGCTTTGTCAAAATATCTGCAAATTGATCCTCTGTTCTGCAGTGCTGCAAAATAATCTCGCCATTGCTAACCAATTCCCGTATGAAATGAAATTTGGTGTCAATATGCTTTGTCCTTTTATGAAAAACAAAATTTTTAGACAATGCAATAGTTGAACTATTGTCACAAAAAATCACTGTCCCTTTTACCTGTTCTTGGCCTAGACTTCTCAACATCTTTCTCATCCAAATTGCTTGACACGTTGTTGTTGTAGCTGCCACATATTCTGCTTCTGCTGTAGACAACGCTACAACGGGCTGTTTCTTAGAAGCCCATGAAATGGCTCCTGAACCCATATGAAAAACATAACCGGAAGTGCTCTTCCAATCATCTACACTTCCAGCCCAATCACTGTCAGTGTATCCAACTAAATCTGAACATTCTGAAGTAGTATAAAAAATATCAAACCTCTTAGTACCTTTAACATACCTCAAAATTCTTTTTGCTGCTTTCCAATGTGCTTCCTTTGGCTTTTCCATGAATCTGGAAATCAAACTAACAGCATGCATTATGTCCGGCCTAGTTGCAGTCAAATACATAAGGCTGCCAACTATGCTCTTGTACAAACTAGGATCAAAATCCTTGCTGTTGTCCTCTCTGCTGAGTTTTAATCCTATCACTGTTGGAGTGATCGCTGCTTTGCATTCCTGCATGTTAAATCTTTCATGTACCTCATTAAGATACTTTGCCTGTGAGATGAAAATCCCACTTTCATCTTGCTCTACTTCTATTCCCAAGAAGTATCTCAGCAAACCCATGTCAGTCATTTCAAATTCTTCCTTCATGACTGTTTTAAAATTTTCAATAAGGAAATCATCATTACCTGTAAAAATAACATCATCAACATACAAGGCTACAATCAAAATTTTACCATCTTGTTATTTGATGTAGAGGGTGGGTTCTCCCTCACATTTCTCAAATCCATTTTCCAGTAGATAGGAGTCTATCCTACTGTACCACGCTCTTGGCGCTTGCTTCAGCCCATAAAGAGCTTTCTTCAATTTGCATACTTTGTGCTCTTGGCCTTTCTTTTCATAGCCGAGAGGTTGATCAATGTAAACCTCTTCCATTAACACTCCATTCAGGAATGCTGACTTCACGTCCATTTGGTAAACTTTCCACTTGTTTTGTGCTGCTATGGACAACACTGCTCTCACGGTTTCCATTCTGGAAACCGGTGCGAAAGTTTCCTCATAATCTATGCCATGCTTCTGCTTATAGCCTTTGACAACAAGCCTTGCCTTGTGTCTCTCTATCTTGCCTTCAGCATTACTCTTGGTCTTGTAGACCCATTTAACACCAATGACATCTTTACCTTTTGGGAGTTCAACCAAATCCCAAGTTTTGTTTCTCTCTATGGTATTAATTTCCTCATCCATAGCTTCTATCCATTTCCTATCATTGATAGCTTCTTCGAAATGAACAGGGTCATCAACATGACAATATAAAGAAAACAAAGAATTGATACCTTCATTTGTTATATCATTTTCATAAATATCTTTCAAACTTCTGAATTTCTTACCTCTTTCAGTAGGTGTAAAAGTACTTGAAGAAGCACTTGAATTTCCTCCTTGTGGTGTGCTTGGAGAAGCACTTTCATTTCTCCTCAAGGGTGTACTTTGCTGCTCTCTTGTTGGTGTTGCTGTTTGGGGATGTATTTCAGCCAACTCATCATCATTCTCATCATGAGATAAACAGTGTTTAACATTCACTGTTTTCTCTATGCTTCCATCCCAAGCTTCCTCTTCAATGAATTAAACATCTCTGCTCACAAGAAACTTCTTGTTGGATGGGTTATATAACCTGTATGCCTTGGATTCCTCACTGTATCCAATGAAAATACATTTCTCCCCCTTGCTGTCCAACTTCTTTCTTAGTTGATCCAGAATGTGTGCATAAGCCACACATCCGAAAACCTTCATGTGTGTGACACCTTGCTTTGTGCCACTCCATGCCTCTTCTGGCACTTTGTTCATAACTTCTTTTGTAGGGCACCTATTCAAAATATACGCTGCACAATGTATAGCTTCAGCCCAATAATCATTCGGCAAATGCTTTGCCTTTAACATACTCCTCGCCATGTCCATTATGGTTCGGTTCTTCCTTTCGGCTACTCCATTTTGCTGCGGAGTATATCTAGTTGTAAACTGCTTTTGAATACCATTTTCTCTACAAAAATGTAGAAAATCTTTAGAGATATACTCACCTCCTCTATCAGTCCTTAGAACTTTGATATGCAGCCCACTCTGGTTCTCAACAAGTGCTTTGAAATTGCAAAATTTTTCAAACACTTCACTTTTGTTTTTCAAAAAGTAAACCCAAGTTTTTCTTGTAAAATCATCTATGAATGTTAAGATATAGTGGATGTTAGCAAGTGATGGAGTTTGCATCGGTCCACATACATCTGAGTGGACAATCTCTAAGGGTGCTTTTGCCCTTATGCTTTTCCCGGAAGGAAAACTTTCTCTATGTTGTTTCCCAAGAATACAACCTTCACAAAGGTTGTCCGGTTTCTCTATCAATGGTAAACCACTTACCATTCCTTTTCTGTTCAACAGATTAAGACCTCCAAAGTTGAGATGTCCAAATCTCAAGTGCCATAACCAATTATCATCCTTTGGTTCGCTTTGGAAAGTCTCCTGTGCAACTGCTGCTTTTTCTTCACCATTCTTCAAGTCTGCTCTCATTCTGAGAGGGAACATCCTGTTCCTTGTCATCTTCACTTCAGCAATACATACTTTGCTGGGTGGTTTATCCATGATGGTACAAACATCATTATCAAAGAAAACATTATACCCCTTATGGACAAGCTGTCCAACACTTAAGAGGTTACACTTCATCCCTGGAACATAATAAACATCTGCTATGGTTTTCTTTGCACCTAATCTTGTTAAAACATTTACATCTCCTTTTCCCATAACAGAAACTTTGCTATCAGTTCCTAGTGTGACTTGTGACCGCACACTTTCATCTAACATAGAAAACATTGCTAAGTTTCCTGTCATATGGTTACTACAACCGGAGTCTAGAAACCATAAATCCTCATTCTTTTCTTCAGCCATATTACAAGCTAAAAACAAATTGTTTTGGCTGCTATTTTCTTTTGTGAAATTTGCATTAGTTCCACTTCTCATATCTTGTTTCTTCTTTCTACATTCATTAGCATAATGACCATATTTCTTACAATTGTAACATTGAACATTGGATTTATCATACCTTTGTCCTTGATCATTCTGTTGTCCACTTTGCTGGCTGCCTTGGCCTTGATGCTGATTTGGATTGCTGCCCCTTCCTTGAGCATTTGTTGGACTGTTCCTTCCACCTCTGTTCTGGCTTCTGCCTCTTCCTCTTCCTTTGCCTTGCCCTCTTCCTCTTCCGAAAGACATCTGGGTCTTAAAAGCATGTTCAAGAGATGAGTTTTCACTCCTACCCAATCTCTGTTCATGGGTCATCAGTGATGCATGTAGTTCATCCACTGAAAAATTTGTGAGATCCCTTGTCTCTTCTATGGTGGTGACAATCACATCGAATCTTGAGGTTAAACTTCTCAACAGTTTCTCCACAATCCTATTGTCTTCAAGAGTCTCTCCATGAGATCTTATTTGTGTGACCATTCCAATCACATGAGTGAAGAATGAGTCAATGTTATCTGACTCTTTCATGCAGAGAGTCTCAAAATCTCTCCTCATCAACTGAAGTTTTGTTGTCTTCACTCTCTCCATACCTTGATAAGCTGTCTTGAGAGTTTCCCATGCTTCACTGGATTTCTTAGCTGCTGCTATCCTTGGAAACACACTCTCATGCACTGCTTGATACAAAAAGAAAAGAGCCTTGGCATCTCTCTTCTTATTGTTCTTCAGTGACTCCCTTTCTGCCTGAGTTAAAAGAAGAAACTCTACTTCATTTGCTGGCTCTTCAAAGCCATCCTCAACTAATTCCCATAACTCTTGTGAGGTAAATAAAGCTCTCATAGTTATTGACCAGTAGTCATAATTTTTTCCATTGAATTGTGGGAGATGGATATTTCCCAAACTCATACTTGTGCTCGAGCCAGCCATTCTGCACTTCTAACTATGATAAAAACACTTGACTATGTGCTTAAAACTAACAAACTGTTCTGCAACAGTAACACAAAACTGTATAGAGAAATACCTTGAATTCCTTTTGGCTGAGTCTTCACACTGCTGGAGAAGCTGCTGCAACTAAGAACTCCTTTCCTTCAGCTTATTTGACCTTCAAATAGCCTGGATTGGCTCTGATACCATGTTGGAATTTTGTTGAATTCCAAAATAATAAAAATGTCTTTCTTAACACAGAGAAACTATTTAAAATTTCACTCACAGACAGAGTTCTCACATAAAAAAAATTTCTATTAAAAAAATTTGTTGTTATAGATTCTTCCTCTCTTGGAGGGATTACAATTGTGACTGCTGCTGTCACAGTGCACAAATAAAACTCTGTTTCACTAAAATAAACACTGCTGTGTATGCTCTGTATTTTTCTAAAACACTATGCTGTGTGTAATAAAATAAATTACAGCGCTCTGTCTTTTACAAAATGCACTCTGCTGTGCATAAAACTCTGCTCTGTGTAATCAACGCACTGCTGTGCACACACTACTGTTTTAAAATACGCTGCTGTATATATAAAACATTACATTACAAAAAATGACTATGTTCTGTGTATTACAAAACAAATATCTGAGTCATAAATTTACTCAACCACTAAAAATATCACCGCTTGACAATCTTTATGGCACCATTACTTCTGTCAGCACCGCTTACAGTTTGCATTGATCACAGCTTTGACTTGGTGTCACTGTGATATTTCATCTTCCTGCACTGCTGTGCTTTTATAAAAAACATTCCTGTGTAATAACATTACAACATTTTGCTGTCTTTTTTTTTATATATACACTGCTGTGTAATACAAAAAATACAGTTCACGGCTTTTTAATGTGCTGGGCTTATATATATGTAACATGTTTTAATAAAACATAAAACAAACAAATAATATTTAAAACTTTTAAAACATGCGATGGTTTAAAAAACATTTAACCCAAAGTAATGTTTTAAACGTGAAGTGTGGACCCCAACTGACGTCAGCAATTCCGACGAGGTATGCTCCTCCGCTTGCCCGGCTTGATGGACCCCCGCGGAATTTACTTTCCGCTTCATCTCTTTGCTGCCGTCTTTTCTGGGCAGTTGGCAATTAATTCCAACACTCATGTTGTGAAGTCGTTGAGATCAAAGTGGCTCAGGAGTGTTGTTGACCCAGAGAGCTTATGTTGGAAGAGCTAGAGAGCTCGTGATGGAGAATGTTGATTGAAGCCAAAGAGCTTCTATCTATTGAGCCATAGAGCTTGTGCCTACAGATCTAGTGAGTTAGTGTGAGAGGAACCGTAGAGTCATGGCACCAAAGGCAATGGAAGATCACCGGTAAAGTTTGAGGATCGTTGTAATAATGATCTAGGATAGAGGAGCCCGTGAGCTCATCACAGAAGAGGTCGTTGTAGAGGAGCTTATGAGCCTATGGTGCAGTGCACAGAGTACCCTGCTTGAGTGGTCAAAGATCAAGTAGATCTGTTTCTTGATATCGTTGTTTTTTTTGTGGATGTGGGGTAGATTCGTTTGTAGATATGGTTTTCTGTCAACTGCTGGAAGTCATTTTTTTGTGTCAAGATGAATAATATGATAAAAGTATACTTGAATGAGAGAAATAAGCTCGATGATTCTAGTTATTCTTTTAGAAATTCAAGTTACAGACTATGCTGGAAGGGCATAGTGCATGGAGGATCGCAAATGGAGATGAGGTGAAACCTACAATTGCAGTAGGTGTAAAAAATGCGACAGTACATTAGTGGGAGAAGGGGGAGAACAAGGCAAAAACGATGTTGAAGATGGCAGTCAAAGACTGCATCATCACTCACATCAGATACGATAAGTCTACGAATGAAATCTGGACAACTCTCAGAGACCTCCACTAGATCATAAATACAAATCACCAATTTCTTCTGAAAAGCAAGATTATTTCCACCAAAATGGAGGAAAATGAAATAGTAGTTGCATTCATCTCACGCATCAAGGACCTTAAAGACAAGCTTGGTGACATTAGAGAGGTTGTAAGCAATACTGGTCTGGTTACAATTATTATGAATGATATGACTGACGACTACTAGATGTTTATAACATGCTTGAATGCGAGAGAGAAAGCCCACATATTCAAAGAATTGATAGGGATTCTCATGAAAGAGGAGGAAAAGCGGATGACCCTTAAACCCCATAATTCAGATCTAGCTCTAATGGTGAAGAAGAAGCCATTCAGAGGAAAATAAAATGGAGGTCAAAGAGGTGAAGATACAACACAGAAAAGACTGAATCCATCTGAATGTATGTCTCCAAATAGGAATGATACACCATTAAAATGTTTCTATTGTGCAAAAGTTGGCCATATGGCTAAACACTATCGAAAGAAGAAATTTGATGAAGGTCAACAGAGATACAAAAGACATGCAACTAACTTTGCAGATGATGACCATAACCAGGATCTCAGACTATTTATGGTTGACTCTGATGAGAAGGACGAAGCAGATATGTGGTGTGCGGATTCAAGAGCGTCCACCCACATGACAAGTAATAGACAATGGATTGAGGACTTCAAGGAAAACAACACTGGACAAAAAATCTACCTTGGCGATGACAAAGGGTACCCAATAAAAGGACATGGTAATGTTCCTATAATTATGCCCGATGGAAATATTATGCACATTTAAAACGTGATGTATGTACCCATAATTAATAAGAATCTGATTTTTTTTTCAATGATAAGAGATCAAAACCTTAAGGTAGAATTTTATAAATCATATTGTGTTGTTAAAGATTTGTTGGATAGTATGAAGGCCACTGCAATAGGAATTCGTGTGGACGATCTTTACAAATTGGATGTAAGAA
Organism: Pinus albicaulis; assembly: GCA_034641835.2. Lineage (NCBI taxonomy): Eukaryota > Viridiplantae > Streptophyta > Pinopsida > Pinales > Pinaceae > Pinus > Pinus albicaulis. The sequence goes on from CM076581.1 coordinate 219,732,108, forward strand.
GTGTGCCACATCATCAGGTATGACAACGGAAGACTTATGGTATTAGAGATTTGGCCATATTAATTTCAATGATTTGTTGTTACTTCAAGAAAGGGGTATGGTCACTGGTCTTCTTGATTTAAAGCATAGTCATGTTGATTGTGAATCATGTGCTCTTGGGAAGATGCACACAGATGAATTTCCTGTTAATGTAAATAAAAAACAGAGAGATATACTAGAGTTAGTCCACACTGATTTATGTGGACCAATGCAGTCAAGATCATTGGGAAGTGCTTCTTATTTCCTATTATTTATTGATGATTGTACTATATTTATGTGGGTATATTTTATCAGCAAAAAGAGTCATACTTTTGAATATTTCAAGCAATTCAGAAGCATCATTGAGAGGCAGACATGCAAAATACATCAAAACTTTCTGGCACATGGCGGTTGTTATGTTCATGCATCCCCATACATCGATCAATGTCAAGCTCAAGATATTTCCATTTCTCCACGGCTATAAAGCATCCACCCACTACGCCTCTCCATAATAGTTTGTGAGAGAACAAGAACTATATGCGGACTATACTAAACCAATTAATTTTTTCGTGGTGAAGCCCATTTTTCGTCGATCAAATGATTTTTAAAACGAAAGTGTGATTATTATATTGTTGGATAAACTTATCGTTTTGAAATACTCGTTTACCTTTTACATCCCCTATTTATTGTACTGGACACATGGATAATATGTGTCATCATTCTATATCTTTCAAGTAAATCCTATAAAATTTATATAATAATAAATCAAAAAGTTTTATTTAATAAATTATTAAACCTTTAGACGTTACATAATGACATCAATTCATCTAACTAAAATCCAAATTCATTATAATATATATGAAGCATTTCAACTCAAATACTACATTTAAAAAATCACTAATACCCTTAAACAAAATAACTATAAAAGTTGTAGTCACTATTCAACATGTGCCTCTCTTGAAGGCAAAGAGAGCTATATATATATTATTATTATTTCAATGATATTGTTAATACTTAACTCCTTTTTACTTATAATTAATTTTTTAAATTGAAATTTGTAATAAAACTCGTTAAACAAAAAATACTTAAACATCTATGTTATGCGAATTGAACTTACCATGGGCATCGTAAGGACATAGTATGAATATAATGTTAAACGTTCATGGCATTCGATGTATGTTGTGAGCATGGCGCCCATTTACATTTTTCATTAGTTAGTCACTCTAATTTCTCGGTGTTTTTGTTTGTGTTTAACGAGCCACAGAGCTCATGTTGTGAAGCGTCGTTGAAATCAAAGTGGCTGAGGAGCGTTGTTGAGCTAGAGAGCCTATGTTAGAAGAGCCAGAGAGCTCGTGATGTGGATTGTTGATTGAAGTCAAAGAGCTTCCCCCTGTTCAGCCAGAGAGCTCATGCCTATAGATCTAGTGAGATAGCGTGAGAGGAACCATAGAGTCATGGCACCAAGGCCAGTGGAAGATCACCGGTAAAGTTTGAGGATCGTTGTAAGCGTGATCTGGGATAGAGGAGCCCATGAGCTTGTAGCAGAGGTCGTTGCAAAGGAGCTCATGAGCCCATGGTGCAGTGTGTAGAGTAGCCTGCTTGAGTGGTCAAAGATCAGGTAGATCTGTTTCTTGATATTGTTGTTTTTTTGTGGATCTGGGGTAGATCCGTTTGTAGATATGGTTTTCTGTCAGGTGCTGGAAGTCATTTTTTTGTGTCAAGATGAATAATATTATGAAAGCATACTTAAATGAGAGAAAGAATCTCGATGATTCCAGTTATTCTAATTGGAAATTCAAGTTACGGACTATGCTAGAAGGGCATAGTGCATAGGGGATTGCGAATGGAGATGAGGTGAAGCCTACAATTGCAGCAGGTGTAAAAGATGCAACAGTACATTAGTGGGATAAGAGGGAGAAAAAGGCGAAAACGATGCTGAAGATGGCAGTGAAAGACTACATCATCCCTCACATCAGACACTGTAAGTCTGCAAATGAAATCTAGACAAATATCAGAGACTTGTACGAAATCAGAAATACAAATCGCCAATTTCTCCTGAAAAGCAAGATTATTTCCACCAAAATGGAGGAGAATGAAATAGTAGCTGCGTTCATCTCATGCATCAAGGACCTTAAAGACACGCTTGGTGACATTGGAGAGGTTGTAATCAGTACTAGTCTGGTTACAATTACTATGAATGATATGACTGATGACTACCAGATGTTTATAACATGCTTGAATGCGAGAGAGAAAGCCCCCATATTCGAAGAATTGATAGGGATTCTCGTGCAAGAGGAGGAAAGGCGGATGACAATTAAACCCCATTATTCAGATCTAGCTCTAATGGCGAAGAAGAAGCTATTAAGAGGAAAAGAAAATGGAGGTCAGAGAGGTGGAGGCACAACACAGAAAAGACTGAATCCATCTGAAGGTATGTCTCCAAATAGGAATGATCCACCATTAAAATTTTTCTATTGTGCAAAAGTTGGTCATATGGCTAAACACTATCGAAAGAAGAAATTTGATGAAGGTTAGTAAGATACAAGAGACATGCAAGTAACTTTGGAGATGATGACCATAACCAGGATCTCAGACTATTTATGGTTGACTTTGATGAGAAGGACGAAGCAGATATGTGGTATGTGTATTCAAGAGTGTCCACCCACATGACAAGTAATAAATAATGGATTGAGGAATTCAAGGAAAACGAAACTGGAGAGAAAATCTACCTTGGCGATGACAAAGGGTAGCCAATCAAAGGACCTGGTAATGTTCCTGTAATTATGCCTGATGGAAATATTATGCACAGTTAAAACGTGATGTAACTACCCATAATTAATAAGAATCTGATTTTTGTTTCAATGATAACAGATCAGAACCTTAAGGTAGAATTTTATAAATCATATTGTGTTGTTAAAGATTTACTAGATAGTATGAAGGCCGCTGCAACAAGAATTCGTGTGGACGATATTTACAAACTGAATGTGAGATGTGTGCCACATTAAGCATTGACATCATGAGGTATGACAACAGAAGACTTATGGCATTGGAGATTTGGCCATATTAATTTCAATGATTTGTTGTTACCTCAAAGAAGAGGTATAGTTACAGGTCTTCCTGATTTAAAGCATAGTCATGTTGATTGTGAATCATGTGCTCTTGGGAATATGCATACGGATGAATTTCCTGTTAATGTAAATAGAAAATAGAGAGATATACTAGAGTTAGTCCACACTGATTTATGTGGACCAATGCAGTCAAGATCATTGGGAGGTGCTTATTATTTCCTATTATTTGTTTAGGATTGTACTATATTTACGTGGGTATATTTTATCACCAAAAAGATTCATACTTTTGAATATTTCAAGCAATTCAAAAGATTCATTGAGAAGTAGACATGTAAATACATAAAGACTCCCCGCTTGGATTAAGGGGGAGAGTACAAGAAGGCTGACTTATACAAATATTGCAAATACCATGGAATATTGCAGAAGTTTACAGTACCCCACACTCCTCGGAAGAAAGAGGTTGCAAAAATGAGAAATAAAACCCTCGTAGAGTGTGCTCGATGTATGTTGAAAGGAAAGAATCTTTCTAATGAATTTTGGGTTGAAGCGATAAACACTGCAGTGTTTTAGAAAAATAGGAATCCTACAAAGAGTCTTGAATTTAAAACTCCTTTCGAAGCTTTATTAGGATTTAAACCTATAGTTGATCATTTAAGAATTTTTGGATCCAAAGCCTTTGCTCATGTGCCAAAGGAGGATAGAAAGAAAGTGGATTCAAAAGCCATCAAATGCACATTTGTTTTGTATTGTACATAATTTAAAGCTTACAAATTTTTTAATCCCCTACTCATAAAGTTTTTGTGAGTAGAGATGTAGTGTTTTATGAACATGTTCATGATGGACATAATGTAGACAACAATGATGAATGGGACATTCCTTTGTTGGTGGAAGAAGGGAATGGTGAAATAGGAGAAACCCATGAACAACAGCAACAACAACAGCAGAAAAAGGAAGAAGCATAAAGTTCAGATATAGTCGTCAAACCAAGTCCATCAAAGGTTTATCAGAACAGGTTGGATGCCAGTCCAACACCCAGGAGATCAAGTAGGCAAACAGAACTGCCAACAAGATATAGGGAGAATGCTTTTATAACTAGCATGTTAAATGTTGTTGAACCCTCTAGTTATAAAGAAGTGAGTGAATGTAATTAATGGATGGAAGCCATGGAAGAGGAACATGAATCAATTCTTAAAAACAAAACTTGGGAGTTAGTTGAATTACTTGAGGGCAAACAAACCATAGGTTACAAATGGCTATACAAGTCCAAATTTAAATCATATGGTAGCATAGATAAATATAAAGCTAGGCTGGTTGCAAAGGGGTATTCACAAAAATCAGGTATAGACTATGAGGAAACCCTCGCCCATGTAGCTATACTTAATACCATCAGAATATTAATTTCCTTAACTACTAAACATCATTGGATGATGCACCAGCTAGATCTTAAATATGCTTTCTTCAATGGGGAGTTGAAAGAGGAAGTTTATTTAGAGAAACCTAAGGGATTTGTTAAACAAGGAAAAGAACATTTAGTCTGTAGATTAAAGAAAGCTTTATATGAACTAAAATAGGCTCCAAGATCATGATATGATAAAATTGATTCATTTTTCCTACAACACAGCTATAATAGAAGCAAAAATGACCCGCATCTCTATTATGTGTTTGATGAAAAGGGGTGAATTGTTTTGATTTCTTTATATGTAGATGATCTCATCATTACAAGAAATGCAGATAAACTCATTGAAGAAATGAAGGTGAAAATGTCACAAATGTTTGAGATGAAATACCTTGGTGAGATTCGCTATTGTTTGGGTCTATAGATCTTGAGAGATTCTAGAAAAAAAATTCTAGCACAAAGTATGTTAGGAGTCTTTTGAAAAAGGTTAAGATGGATCAGTGTATGGCTACAACAATTCCACTACAATGGAATATCAAACTTCAGAGTGATGAGGTTTCAAAGGAGGCAGATGCAACATTGTACAGGAAGTTGGTCAGGAGGTTAATCTACTTGACCACTACTAGACCGGATTTGGCTTATGCGGTCAATGCATTGAGCCAATTTATGTCCATGCCACTCGATAGCCATTGGATTATATCAAAAGGTGTCTTAGGGTATCTACAATGAACCTTAAACAATGGCATGATATGCACTAATTCTTGTGATGTGAAATCAATAGGTTTTTCAGACTTTGATTGGGCTGGAAATGTAGATGACAGGATAACCATAATAGTATCTACATTTAGCATTGGGTCCAGGGTAATTGCATGGAGTAGTAAAAAGCAGAACACAGTTTCCTTGTCTTCAGTGGAGGCAGAGCAACAAGCATTTTGGTCAGCCACTTGTGAGGCAGTTTGGTTGAGGCCACTTCTCTAGCATGCAGGAGAAGAACAAAAAAATGCAAAAATTATCAGATGTGATAACCAGAGCTCCGTTAAACTTGCAAACAATCTTGTGTTTCATAAAAACACTAAACACATTAATACACAGTTCCACCTCGTCATGGATAAAGTTCAGTCAAAATAAATTCATGTTGAATATTGTAATACTTGTGATAATACTGCTGATATTTTTACTGAGCCTCTTAGTAGAATTAAATTTGAAATGTTTAGGGAAATGTTAGGAATATTTTTGAACCCTTTCTCCATTAAGGGGGAGTGTTGAATATAATGGAGAAACTTAATTAGAGAGATTCAGTGACCAGAACCTTAGATGAGAAGTTAGTTCTTATTTCTCAGGTATTGTTTTTAACTTCCCTATTTTCACATAAGGTGTATATTTTTTGATCTATAATGAGCATGTAGAGCAACCTGCGGACACAGTCCCTCCCGATGTACTCTCTCAGAGTAGAGATAACTGATAATTCTTTCATTAATTTAATCTCTCATTTTTATCAATACCATGAAAAAACATAATGAGTTATATTATGAAATGGGTGAATAAATTTTGAATTTTAAATTCCTCTATCTTTAATTGTATGAAAGTTACCTCAATTACTTTATGAAGGAGTCAAGGTAAATCTAAATTCCTTCCTTTTTATCTGTAGTCGAGATAAACCCATACCCTTTTCAAAATTTATTTAAAATATTATAAAAAAATACAATATGCCCCTTGTCATCTTAATCTACATATCTTGGGGTTGCTCAAAAATTTAAATACAAATATATGAATAAATATTTATTTAAAATATTATAAAAAACTCTGGATGCAGATGCCAGTTGAGTTGGATGGGATGTACGTCCCACAGAGTATCCCAATGGCGCCCGTGTGGGGTGGCCATATGGAAACCCACTGTAGCATTAACTCCACATTAAATGTGGCCAACCTGCTCTCTAATTGCAGTTTCAATACGATCCACCGCCATTTTGTTCTGCCCCTTTGGTTCTTAATGGAGTTCAATTTTAGTCATTCGCCTCATGTTCACCCTATTTGCAGGTCTCTTGCCCCGCAAAGAAGCTCCTGTCCTCCTGCCTGTGCTGAGCCAAGTGCTCGAACGCACACATGAAGACCTTTTCTACTGCTTTGCTGCATATAAACTCTGCCAGACTTTCACTTTTCTCAGAGCGACCTCTGTTGCACGAAGTCCTGGCCCTGTGATCATCTTGCCTCGCCTATCTCTTCTGCCCAACGTCATTCCCATTCGTCTTTCAGTCAACATTGTTCACGCTCCACCACCATCATGCCCAGGCTTCGTCATAGGATGAGATGTCACCATGGGAGTAGCAGGGGCTGAGCTACTCGCTCTCGGTCCTCCCCCAGCACTGACTCCTCTTCTGAGGATTTCTCCTGTGGCCATTACCCAGAAACCAGAAGCCAAAGAGGCAGAACTCGCCCTGCTGGGCAATCGCAATCCACCTCAGGCTCTCTGCCTACCCACACGATGTCTCCTTTGCTTCCAGTTGCCCATACCATCGTTTCCCCTGCTCCCTCTCTATCTGCTCACATTCCCCTTCGCCAAACCTCCCAAAGAGCTGAATTTCATTTCGATTGCACCGTGGAAAGACCTGCTATCACAGCCTACATCACCATCACCCTTAGGGAGGATGTTGCTGGCCTCACCCCCCCTTCTGTTTCCGCTCCTCGGTCCCCTCAAGACAAAGACGCGACCAAGGATTCTAGGGTGTAGCTGAAGGTGGCACGACCTAACAAGAATCAGGAACAGGAGAAGACGGTCGCCGACAAGGCCACCTGTGCTACCACTGCAGATGAAGATGACAGCAACAAAGATTACAGAGGCCTCATCGTGGAGGAACCTCCCTCTCCTGTCAATGACAAGTAACCATGGCAACCCATGGTGGAACATGACTCTGCATCCTAGGTTTCATGGGTTGGTTTTTATTTAATCCTCCTCCGCTGAAAGAGTATAATGTTATTTTTATATGTCAATTTTTGTTAAATTATCTGAACACAATGTCGGTTTCCCCTGTGCGGGTGGCAAGACAAACTTCCAAGAGACTGGTTTCCCCTCTATGGGCAGTCCAGAACCATGCACTTCGTGACTATCAAGCCCAGCTTTCAGGCTCACTCAGTTGAAGCTATGGCAGTTTTGTACTATTATGTGTTATATAAATAGAAATTAGAGTTATTCAGAAGATATATATATATATATATATATATATATATATATATATATATATATATATATATATATAAATATAGATATAAATATAAATATTATAAAAAAATATAATATACCCCTTATCATCTTAATCTACATATCTTAAGGTTACTCAAAAATTTAAATACAAATATATAAATGAATAGCAAAAATGTGATAACTTCCAACTCCATGTACTATAAAACACTTTTTATTTCATTAACAGTATTAAATTTTATTACAAATACAATTACATAAATAAGCAAATATTTTTCAATAAAATACATATCTAGTCACTAAATAGTTATTTTACAATTACATGATCCATAAAATGTTACATAAATTCTCATGTTCTTTATTCCAAATACAATCAACCCATCAACTCATAAATCGACATTTCTTTATACATATACCCAACGAAAGCCACATCGTTGAAATTATTTCCCTATTCCATCCGGATCAAAATTATATTAAAAGATAACTTTATCTCGAACACTCGAGACATGATGTAATAACAAGAAAATGTATATAATACAATTCCTACACTAATCTACAAAAATTCATACTATAAACTTTGCAAATAAAATAAGTAATATAACTTATATTGGAAAAAACACTACGCTCTAAATCTTGCTCAACATATTACTATACCGGCCCTATAACGCATCAGCGTTTAGGTTGACTATTTAATAATTATATATATATATATATATATATATATATATATATATAATTTAAAATTTTAAAATATTTTAAAGAGAAATAATATAAATCATATTTGATTAGAGATTTTTATAGTTATTCATATTGTTGTAGGATATTTCCTGAATGGGATACTATTTTTGATCCATTATGTGTCAAAAATCTCCAACCATAATGAAAACTATTTTTATTCTATGCCATGTCTATTCACATAATAACTCTAATTATGCCTTACATATATAGTAATTTGGAGAACCACGTTTTACTATTCATGTTTTTATGCCTAGCATTTTTACAACATATCCACATAATAATTGTGAATTATGACTTACATATATAGTAATTTGGAGAACGCGGGCTTAATGATTAAGAGTGCGCATTTCCTCCTAAGAGGTTACAGGTTCAAAACTAGAAGGGGGTAGAGTATTTATGCCTTCTTAGACTTAGCAGTCAAATTGTCAAATTGTTGCGCCAGTGAGAAAATTACATAATGAGTAATTTGGTGAACCACTTTTACTATTCATTCACTTTGTTTTATGTCTTATATTTGTTTAAAAATTCATCATTCACCTATTAAATTGCAATTTTACTATATTTAAACATAGTTGTTTTATGTCTTATATTTGTTTAAAAATCCATCATTCACCTATTAAATTGAAATGTTACTATATTTAAACTTAGTTGTTTTATGTCTTATATTTGTTTAAAAATCCATCATTCACCTATTAAATTGCAATGTTACTATATTTAAACTTAGCTAAACATACTAGCTACTATATAACCCTTGTTTACGAACAAAAACATTACAATATATTATAAATCCTTTAATATAATATAAGGATAAACCATCAAAAGAACATGACAAGGGTTGGTAGGTGAATTAAGGAGTTTCTAGGGTGTGTATGGGTTTTTACTGTTACCACGCAAAGAGATGATTAAGGTGAAATAGCTATGTTTTTAGTAAAACTCGTGTTTTCCCAAATGAGTTCTCATTGTCACTTTTTTGAGTTTAGGTCATACGATTAAATAATTTTATTTTTCTTTTATTATCCTAACACAACTATATTACTAGAATTTGAAACAAAAGGGTGTAAAGACATGCCGATAAAAGTGTAGATGAATGTAGAGTGATGCAGTGGTAGCACTATAGGAAATTCACTGAGTCATGATACTTGATGCCCGAGGATAAACAAAAAGTGATGATAGATGAGAAAAAAAGAATGAATATGTTCTAATATAAATTGAATGCAACAAAATTGCATGGAAACTTAAATATTGAAAGCCTTATAATGGAAATGTCAAGGTATAAAATTTTTTTATTAATCAATCATCTCAAAAGGAGAGAAGTTCTAAAGAATTGAGTGCAATAAGTACGTTTATACATAAATTATGAAAGAAAAACTTGGTCTCAAGATGAACACAACATCTCCCTAAGATTTAACGACAACAACCACTTGGGAAGGTGGACCAAAACTATAAATTAGGTAGTTGGTATCGAGTCTAAATATACCCAATACCAACCTACTCGTAAATAGTGTAAGACAATGAGTCCAAAATGTGTCATATAAGAATAAACAAGAGTTATATTCCAACAAAATAATGGTCATATGAACCTTATCTTGCTCCTCTTTAGTAAGAGGAAGGGTTGGTGGGTGCACAGTTATTACAGGAGTGATTACTTTATCTTTTTCTTCAAGTTTTATTTCTTTTTCTTTCTCATTGTCATTTTTTTCATCGTCTTCAGTCATCATCCTAGAAGTTGTGACCTTTGTTCCCTAGGATCTAGGTTGCAAATTTTCAAATGACGGCAGAGTATTTGTCACAACAACGAATCTCTAGTTTCAAACTATTCTAGAATTTTGTGTAGTAGTGTTTGCTATAGCAACATCATGGTGTTCCTTCAATGCAAAAAAATATGACCCCAATTTCATAATGCTACTATGATATGAAACAATTTTAGACTCTGCTTGAGCCAATGCATACCAAGTACAAAAATTTGAAATCTTATAATAAGTGGAATATGTATATGTATAATTTAAAACTATCATACCCTAAAGTGATGAAGAAGAAGATAGGGCAGTTGGAGGGATATATTTTTGAAAAATCAAATCTCCATAACAACTTGATGAAATTTCTATGCCAAATGTGGAAAAGTGCAGAAACCTAGAGCAGGGCTAGACAGGGTTGTTATTCCCATCCCTTACTTCAAACATGTAAGAGGGAAAACACCTTGTCTAGCAATCTAAGCTACTAATAATTTTTAGCTGCACAACTCTTCTCAAGCCATCACATGTAACCCCACTCCATGAGCAAGGGTACTTGTGCCCATATTCTAAAACATAACCTGAAATAAAAATCTATTTCTCATAGTGTATCAAATATTGTCTATTCCCTTAGCTTCCCCTCAATGTCTAGATTCATTGTTTATGAACCCTAATATAGTTGAGATTCAAATAATATAACATGTCTTATGAAACCCGAGTCTAAAATTTATCAACCTTGAAATTCATGAGGTTCATTCACCAATACTACTAGTCAAGTGTGTGGTTAAACTCACAACATGGATCATCAATTAACAGAACTTGAAATTCTATCAACATTTAAATTCATTAGATTCACTTACAGATATTTATATTTAGTTTCATGTTTAAAATCACAACATAAATCATCAATTAACAGAAAGAAAAAGAGAAAACTCCAATTTTGCACAAAACATTACGAAACTTGTATGATAAGAATTATCTTGAATCAAAGGTCAGCTAAAATAATTTGTGAAATCCAAACAGAAATATATAATGCATCAAATTTCAACAAAAATTCGAAATTTCGTAAGCTTAAGCTCTTCGAATATTAGCCTTTTTATATTTTTTTTCAGAAGAAAACATGTAACCCATATCATCAAAATTCTTCTCTCGCACATCCTAGAAAGATAATATAGATGAATTAAAAGGAAAAATGAAAAAATGATAAATATATGAGCTCCTATCAACTTAATCAAGTATAAATAAATAGAACCTAAAGAAACAATAGAATTAAAAATACAGAAGAACGATTTAGTTATAACTCACTTACACTTAAAATATTTTCCCTTAGAGGAAACAAAGGAATAGTCATACCAGAATCCTTCACAAATAGTGAATTATTGAAATCCATGTGCCAGGATATTTGATCATTACAACTTCCAAAGAAGAATAGTTTTGCAAAGAATTTTTCTAGAGGATGTATATAAATTCTATCGTTCTCTCAATATCCTTCAACTTTTCTATCGAAATCCCCTGAAAGTTATAAAAAATAAATCCAAGAGTCTTGTTGAAAACTTGAGAGGATGAAATCTGAACATTGACAGATGGAACTGGGACTTGCATGTGAATGAGCTTCATATATCCTAAGAACATACAAGAACATTTGTTTTGTACTGGATTCAAAACTGGGAACATAAGGCTTGTTTAAACCATTGACAACTTCACACAAAGAACTCCCAAATGAAAACAATCTTGAACTAGAATAATTATCCACCGCAAACTATCCAATCAGACATTTTTACATACATGAAATACCATTCCACACTTCATTGGAATTAAATAACATATGGAAATCCATATCCAAGGTACAATAGATGAAAAAAGTTCCATAGAGATAAGATTAGAGTTTGTCTACAAAGTTCCTTAGAAGAAATAAAACAATGAAGTCCATTTTTAGAAATTATAAAGTACCTAGGAACATGAAGTGATTGATGAATGCAGAACCACCTAGAGGTTGATATTCTTCTAACAAAATCATTAATTTAAGGGAAAGGTTGAATCCTTGATAGATTAGTAAGTATTTTCTAGAGGTGCTAAAATCTTGGAAAGCATCACCGGGTCATTATCAGCCTGTGAATGCTCCAACTTATTTTCATTGGTGATGATTTATGATACCATATTATCTTCAGACCATCCAAGTTTTGAAGGTTCTCCATCAAGAGCGAACTACAAAAGATTTAATTTATCATGGGAGAAGTATTTGTTGGAGGGAAAGAAGAGCCTAAAGTTGAAACAGTGGTTTGAGGTTGCAAAGACCATTTCGCTTGATTCAAAAAAATTTAAACCTGATATACATTGTAGGAATAGGTTGGACACATTGAAGAAGAAGTAAAATAATGAGAGACAAAGGATCCATAATCGTAAGTGGGTCTATTACAAATACATGGATGCACTGCTCCATTCTTTTGCTTTGAAAAATGGGTTGCCATATGGCATAGATGTTGCATAATTTTTTTCTCAAGTGCCTTTGAGACCTAGGATTTTTTTTTAATCAATTCAATTTTGAGGAGGCCATGGATGGTCCCGTGGATTCGCCCAACAAAGAAGAGGACGGGGAGGAGGAAGATGAAGAGGAAAAGGAGGACAACTAGAGTATGTTGAAGTGAAAAAAGGAGGAGAAGGACTCGTTCAGGATTTTGGTTGAGTCTATTCATATATTTGGGGAGATTTATGACTATGCTTCATTGGTATTCTTTGTTTCCCTCATATTTCTATTCGTTGGTTCGATGGAGAAATCTAGTACAAAAAAAAGCCTTGCACATACAAAAAAAAATTATGTGCAACCTAGCCCAACACAATATCTTTCTTTCTTGGTTCTTTGACATCTATTCCTTCCGGCTATATTGGAATGAAAATTTCCACTTATGAAAATGCAAGAAAAACACTAAAATTGTTTCTATTATTAATGTAGGGACATTTCCTCTTCTGATGCTATTGGTTTTTGGTTTGGCCTTGCTATTGGTTTTGTCATTGATTACTACACAAGTAATTCTTACAGGTGAAATTAAGGTCAATGCATACTTTCATCTTTTCTTTGTCGTTTTTTGATATAAATTGCTAATGGCCTATATCGTATTTGTATTGCATCCTTTTCCAAGATGTTGTTGATTGATGCATGACTAGAGCAACAAATAATGTTATATTTGGGTTGGTTTCCCTGTTTTTTATTTTAGGTAGGTCTCTTGGTCACATTATATGATCAGGAAGTTATTGTTCATGTCATTAAATTTCCTCACTAGAATAATAACAGATATTAAATTCTTTATTTTTTGAATCATTGATTAGGTCTCTAGGTCTTTAATAATGGGGGTTGGTCTTATCACTGAAACATTGATGGAGATATTAATTTTTGTGGTTGTCGTTATGGGCATAGGGTTCACACATAAGAAAATTGAACAAATATGAAGTGCTTTTATATGCAATGCGGGTTAGTCCCCATGAACATTTTTTCAGCTTCTATTATGGCAGACCAGGTTAGCTGGTTTTGGGCTCTTGACACTTATCTATTTTTTTAGTAATTTATCTAATCAAACAATGAGATCTCAAAACAATTTTATATGCCTCAATTGTACGTCTATGTATTAATTTATTCATTCACTTTTAAGCTAAAAGTGGAAAAAATTTCTTGAAAATCCAAAGAGGTTTCTTTATTTCATAGATCCAAATCTTCAATTTTAATAGCAAGCCCCAAAATCCGAGTTAATTGGGAGGAAAAATATAATTTGGATTATAATAAACATTGGAATGTGTTTGCAAGCTGTATTTGGGGTTTGGGTATTGGCTTCCATTTCCTTCTTTTATTTCTCTTACCTATCCATTTCACCTCCTTAAAAATTATCGACATTTGATGCTCCATCTACCATCAAAACAAACAAAAATTATAATCCCACTCCCACTTAAAGTCCTTTAAATGAAGTGAAGGCAAAATTTAGGTATTTTTTTATCATAGGCTTCATATATGCTTTATGATCTGAAACTAAGATATATTATTTAGAATGAGATTTATTTTGTAAACGAGGATTGGAAGAAAGACAAGCGTTTTTCTCATGTTATGCCATTTACTAATTCTAATAACACCCTCCTCCAAAACCTTTCGTTTATCAATTTTTCATTTTTATGGATCATGGATGTAGAACCAAACACATCTTATGGAATAATGGAATGTGAATTGGGTTTTAAAGTTTTCCATGTCCCCATATAGAGGCATCTCTTTTATGGGTAGCAACCTTGAGGGCTTTGAGATTTATCTCGGATTCTCTTCTCTCAGCATTTGTTTTGAAGGACTGTACTTAGAATTAAAAAACCCAGAGAAAAAGTGGTTGATATGTTTTTTGGGTAGTCCCTTACATTGGAATAATGTTGGAAATCCTTGGGACTGGTCAGAAACTTTGTCGTTGAATCTGCTGGAAGATGATAACATTTTTCCACTATTGCACTATCCAAGAAAAATTTCTCTTACTACTAAAGAAATTAGGGGAAAGATGAAAATATTCATCCAACACTCTAATCCTAGGTACTTTGATGGAATTGACATCTATTTAGAATTGGATGCTTATTTGAATTATGGATTTTATTCTTGGAGCCTGGTGGAGAAGGCTTGTGATCCTTACCCATCTGTTGAATGTTTTCCAGTCAAAAGGTATTGAAATATACAGAGGGGAAAAATTATGTTCAACTCTATGAAAACTAATGCCTGGCTATATTTCGGATGTGGCTCCCAATTGGTAGTGTAATGGAAAAACTTAATTTTGTAGCATGTTGGGTCCATTCATGAAGGATGACAAAGTTCATCTCACTAATGGAAGCTAGATCCATCTGATTCTAGTGCTGCTAAATCATGTATTAAAAATGTTATTGTTGTTTTTTGAATTTTTCTTCCTTCTGAGATCCAAGCATTAGTTGTAAAATGATCAGTCCTTAATGGTCTAACATTTCCCGCTGAGGGAAGATGGAGCTCATTTGCTAGTCATATTTTCTTGATCAGATGCCTCATATCCATCAAGACTAAGGATAGTGCTTGTAATTCTCAAATATACAGTTACATCACACTTACGCTTTCAATAAAACAATAGAGTGTAGTTATTGGAAACATTTTCCGCAAAAAGAACGATAAAAATTCCTTCTATCCTCTCTCATTTGATCTTCTACTATATCCTCCACAGTTTCCATTGGATGTGTTAAACACAATGCCATACAAATACAACAATACCAATACCAAATTAGCAAGATCTATGTTAAAAAGAGATGAGTTTGTAGGTTTTAGTGAGAAGATCATGAAATCATTCTTGAAGTATCCCCTTAAATAACTTGGGAAGACAAGAGAGAGTTTATCTCTTCTAAGCGAGGATCTCTTCGTTCTTTCATTGGACATATTTGAACCATTCTCTAAAGGGAATTTTTCCAAGAGCTTCATAGACATGGATATTATAGTCATTGAGGAATTTGTGGCAGTTGATTTAGTCCAGGCATAGTTGAAAGAGGAAGGAAATTTTACAAATATTTTTCTTGACGGTCTTTATGATCCAAGAGTGGGAAGAGTGTACCTTATAGGATGCAAGGATGTTTGAGCTTCATGGAATTTTCTGCATGATAGTTGGGATGTGGAGGATGGTTGGGATTGCCTATTTGAAGTAAAATTGTAGTATCCACCTACAAATTCCAGGTTGTTTGTAAATCCAACTATGAATATTTTAGACATGAGAAAGAGAATTGAAGATGACCCATTCTTTTTTAGGTAGATTAAGATCGAGACACTTCCCATTATATATTGGAGACAAAGAGAAGAGATCATATCTCACAAGAGTGTAGAAGGAATGCTGCACATATTAACATTATCAATGATGATATGGTGCATTCTCACTGAATTATACTACATTCGAGGGAAGGAAGAAGTTTCTCCATACTTCTCCCTTGTCATGCTGGGACTTCAAGACATTAGATATAGTATTCTTCTCATAACTAGTGCAAAGGCATTTTTTAAAGGTTGAGATTAGATTATGAGGGAAATGAATATTTTTGTCTTAGTCAGAGCCGATGGTATGATGTCATTGATTAAATTGTTAAAATGATAGTGTTGGTTATATTTCTATTGACACTTGGAATATGCCAAAAGGTTTGTAAATCATATATTCGGTTGCTAACAAGGAGTCCTCTAGAGCCATGGAGAGTCCCAAGTGATAAACAAGTCATTTCCATTTGTTGAGCTATACATGCTATGGGATTTTTAGTTGTGATATTTTTTCATACTGTGAGGACCAGTACTCCTCAAACTCATTCTCAAAGTATCTTTATTGGAAAGGAAATGTGCACAAGCAACATTAATGGGAAACTCCATTTAAAGAGTACGTAGGTATGGTGGAGGATTTCTTCCTACTTCCTCAAATTGTTGCTAATATTCTTTGGAATATTGAATGTAAACCACTTAGGAAACTATATTACATTGGTGTCACTATTTTATGACTCCTTCTTCACATCTACGACTAATTTATATCTCCATTTTTCAATACCTATTTTGCAAATAAGTATGAATTTTCAAATCCTAGCTCAGATTTGTATTCCAAGTTTGAAGATATTACTATTCTAGTCATTTCCATGATTCTTGCAATTGTGAATTTCATCTAGTGGATATGGAAAAGTAGATAGTTGGTCTAGCATTGCAAGTGGCCTCTGGTAAACTTACATGACCTAGATCAAGGATGTATGAGAGGCTTCCATCACTGAAATTTGAAGTTGAGCTTGTTTGTGGTGTAAATTCACAAGAAAATCGAAATGCACATGCAAATGGATAAGTGAGGTAATGTTAACGCTCATTTTCAGTGTGCAACCATCGCATTTTCTAACCACAATGTAAAATGTAGTAATTTTAGGTCTATGAATCTACTACAATGTCATGATAAAGAACCTCACAATAAAAATCCTATCGTCTTAATTGAATGTAGTTGATGTATATGAAAAAACATATATCAATTACATTAATTCCTCTCACTTTAAAACTGAATAGTTTGACTTAGTGAGAGAAATTTTTTCTATTGGTTTCATATTCAATTTGTCAAACATTTTATCAAAAAAGTTACTAAAGGCTCTTCTGGAGATAAAGGAAGCCCTAGTGAATTTGGGGCCCTCTTTTTATATTTTTTCCTATATAATATATTATTTTTGTGCTTCCAATGAGTTTCCTAGTATGAATTGGAGGTGGACACCCAAAATTCCAACTATCCATATAGATTATCAAGAATTAGGGGAACACTACTACATAAAGTTCTTTTATGGGATTTGTGACCATTTCCTAGCCAGAATCTAGAAAATCCCTCAAAGGATTGGGGAATTGGTAGTATGAAGAAAACCACATATATTTGAGTGTATGGTTCTTCAAAAGCCCATCACCTAATATTGAAGGTGGTCCCTGATCTATTGATGATTAGGAATATTTGTTATCAAACTATCAAAGTTAGGAGAGTGTTGGTTTTTCCCAAAAATTGTAAGAGGTCATGGCTAGGATTTCCTATAAAAATGAACCCATTAGGGGAATTTTGAGGTCTAAAATGGACCCCCTAAGGAAACTATAAAATAATGGTTGAAATAATAAAATAATATTTGATGACATCTTCAAATTTTAGAGGGAAAAGAGGAAAAACTACTTTTTCAACTCTTATTTTCAACTTACCTCCCAAAGCTTTCAATCAAATTTCGAGCATGAGTACTCATTGGAAGAAAAATTTAATTCTTCATCCAAGGAGCACTCATATTTCATACTTACAATGAACCTTGTTACATGAAAAATGAGAAATACATGAAAAACGTGATTGCAATCATGTTTTTCATGTATTTCTCATTTTTTGTGTAGTAGGGTCCATCGAAAGTATGCACCATGGGTACTACTTGGACGAGGAATTAATTTTTTCATCCAACGAGTACTCCCACTTGAAATGTGAGTAAAAAATCTGGGAGATAAGTTGAAAATACGAGTTGAAAAAGAAATTTTGTTATTTTATTATTTTTTAATCTTTTTACCCTTTTAATTAAAAAATGGTGAATCATCCCCCATGGTTGACATCACCATCTTGAATCCTATTGGTTCTTTTAAAGTTTATTTTTGTTGTAAATTTTTCTTAGGAGGCTCATTTTACACCTCAAAATTCCTCTAATGCCCTATGCATTGACCAAATTCCCACATGAAAAGAAGGAAGCAAATAGTCTTAAGGATCTTAGCCTCTTGACTATTATTTTTTGGAGACATGACCTTCATGGTATAATAAAATAACATTGCAACATAGTGAAGCTTTCATAAGACTATGGACACATGTCCCTTCATAACAACTCAATGTTTCAGTAATGTATTAACTTATGAGGCGGCCAAACAAAGGATGGAGGAAAGGGAAGAAGTAGACATAATTCATGTCTAATATCTCAAAGAATGGAAGAGAGAAAAGGAGAGAGAACATCACCCTTTAGAGATGGAAGAAATTTCAAAATCCAAGGATGAGGAGGAAAAATCTAAACTCAAGGCCTTATACTTATGTCAATGGTAGAAGATAAAAGTTAAGGCTACCCAAAGATGAAGCCAAAATAATAGAACAAGTTGCTACCTTCGAAAAGGAATCACAAGGAGAATTAGAAATGTTAAAGAAGGATGCTATTAAGAGAATGGAGTGAGTACATCCCCATAAATAAACCCAAAAATTAAAGGCCTTGAGGAAAGCACTCCAATAAGTATTATGATATAGAGCTCCATCATTTCTCATAATTCTATTTATTTTGTTCCTTTGATCCATAATATAACATAAATTTGTACATATTCTCGATAATGTTAGGGATATCAATGGTGAATTCGTACATGTAGTGGAATATTATTATATAAAATCTATAAAATATATCATTCAAAATGTTCGTAGATGAAGAAAAATAGAAATGATACATTTTATTTACAAAGCCTCAAACAAGGGATAATATGAAGTGTCGTTTCTCAAAGAAATCAAAAGGTCATTATATACCTTGACTGTATTTTAGCATCCCTTTCCATGAGAAATGAGTAAATGAATAAAATCATGTCCATGGATGTGGAACAATTAACCTAGGTTGTCACGACGCCGCAAGAAAAACTAAAAGAGAAAAAATAGAAGATGGAGGCAGAGTGTTAGGAAAGGGTATAAGAACAACTCATCGCACTTTTGAAGTCCTTCTAGGATAAATATGAGAAACAAATAACACTACTCAAATAATCTCACACCACTTAGCTAAAGTTATGAAATGGGAATCATAGGAAATAATTTATCATTAAGGTCTAACAAGCCCATAATGCCCAAGCCAATTTTTTTATGCTTAAAGCATAAGATCTCAAAATAAAAAAAAAAACATTTAGAGGGCTCAACACTCTTTCACTGAAAATTTTGGGGAGATAAAAGACTGCTTTGAAAAAATGTAGTAGATAACCAATGTGAACAATTCCTAACTAGAAGCACATATTACAATTGGAAATGATTTGTACCAAATTATTGAATGGCATAAGAAACAATGGGATGCTCTAGATTCATTAGCCCAAATTTACAACAAGAAAAAGGTGAAGGAATGATCTTTGGTTGTTGTTTGGATATTTGAATATGAGGAAGTTAGAACCACTATGGATGAGGCTACCATTTTGGCCAAGAAAATGTGGGTTTCTACTAGAAAAATAATAGAGGAATGGGACCTCAATCTCATAGAGGATTTTCCCAGTGATGACCATATCAAAATAAAACTTGAAGAGATAACTAGGGCTTGTATTGGCATTTTATGGAGATTGAACAAATTTGAAAGGCACATTACAATTTGATGGTCAAATTCATAATTGTTCCCACCAAAGTAGTCGTGCAACTCGACGGTCACACTATCAGATTGAAGGGATACATTAAAAGGTTATCCAACTAGGCATTGAAAGGGGATTTATAGTTACAGAACATGGAAAGTACTCCAACATTCAAAATTTTTAATATTCATACAACTTGGAAAACATATCAATAACAATTACGAGCAAAGAAGTTGCAACTCTGCATTAGCATTGAAGGAGTTACTAGTACAATAACTTTTGTAATTGTGACTTAATGTATAAAGAGGAAAGATCCTCATAGGTAGAGATGGGGTGGGTGGGGAGATTTGAAAGGATGGATGCTCTTGTTTAGACTCCTTTTTGCAATATTTTGTTAAAAAAATGGCGTGGGGGATTTTCTTTTCGATTAATGCAATTAATTTTTTTGGAAGAGAGATATGTATCTTCTACATGGTAATATTTTATGTTTATGGTTTATGAATTTTGTATATTTTCATAAATATATTAGGATGTCATAATTCTATTATAATTACTTGATCAATGTTAATGTGGATTACATCTATAATGGTTACATAATAGATTAATATATTGATAAATATGTTATCATTAGATGCTTTGTTTTTATTCAAAAAAGAGAATGTTATATAATTATCTTTTGCTTCCTCTAGTCTACCATTGAACCTCCCTGATCCTTGAAGAATTAATATTCATTATAAATCAATTATATAAGTATATATAGATGTAAGGATAGAAACATTATAAGTAGTTAGAAGTGATTAATAGAACAAAGAATAGGAACCGTTACCCTAAAGTGGTGACTGAGCCCACATACCAGTGAGAGCTACCATTCCAAATAGAAGTGGGTATAACTAGGACCTGCGATCAAGTTTTCTCCATTGTTGACGATTTCTCTAATAGTATTCCCATTTTGGGTTTCAACACTTCCTTTTAGGGGGTGGGGCTTATAACTGTCCCACCATTTTACCCCTTGTTTCATTTATGTGATCATAATCATGAAAACCAAGATAGAAGCCTTGTTTGGGACAAATATTATAAAAAAATTAAGTAATAAATTATTTTCTTGGAAAATAATAAAAAATGGAATGTTTTCCTTAAGGAAGGGATCCATGGATCCAAATCTAAGTGAGAGTGGAGATGTGAAGGATGTTTCTCCTCATCCTAGAGGATTGAGGAGGTGGCACAATCAATCGAACATCCACCAATTAGAATGAAATGAGGCCATGTGAAAGTGGAGAAGTGGAGGATGGTACCCTCACCCTTGAAGATGGAAGATCTGGGAGAGCTAGTTGAACCATCACTTGATAGATAGCGAGATATTTGATTGCATGAGCGAAAATTCCTATAGTATTATTTCCTCAGGGAAGTAGAATAAGGAGGTTGGCACTCTCTTAGATAGATGAAGAGATGCAAGGAAGAAAAAGGAGAGAAAAAAGTGGAAGTAGTAGGATAAAGGAAGTAGCTGAAAAATTTTTGGTGAATGGAGAATGTGAGTGAAGAGAGAAAACTCCTTGGATGTTTGGAATGAAGCACATGGAGCAATGATGGAGTCATGACTGAGCCCATGCTCTAAAATTAAAGTGTTATTCCCTTTCTTCTTGTCTTTTAATCCAATAGAATGTATGTGTCCAAGACTTATTGTTTATTGGGAGCTCGAGTGGATGACTAAATAACTCTTCTGTTGGTTGTATAACTATCAATAAACTGGACAGAGAAATCTAAGTGAGTATGGTGTTTTTTGGAGAGTTGTTAAAAACTTGGAAAATCCATTTAACACCCCTACATTGCCTGCTATTAAAATACATTAAGAGATGACCTAGATAGTGGATTCAACTCATTAGACTAAGAAATACCCCATTTAGAGCTTGGGTGAATCCGTGTGATTGAACTCAAAGAGGTGAGTGAGTCACTATGGTGCTTATACTTAGAGGGAAGTTAAAAATATCCCTAGACAATTGACTCCATCCCTTGGGTATGTGGCTAAGCCTTTGGTTTGATTTTCTTCATAAAGAATTCCGTCAGAATTTGGATCTAGCTCGGGGGTATTCAGCTGGAAGAATGACTACAATGTACCTATCCTATTGTTTGGTGGAGAGTTGAATTCTCTCTGTTATGAAACCAACTCCAAAAATAGAAGAAAAGAGAGATCAACTCCTTAGAAATCAACCACTTCAAGGGGGAAACATCCAATACATCACATAAATGAACAGTTCTTGGATGATACAAATTCCAAAACCTCCTTTATCTATATAGGATTCCATGGGGTCACAATGTGATCCTAGCCGACCTAACGATAATAATGTAAGGGCACAATAATAACAATATGGGGGTTACAAGGGCACAAAAATAACAATAAGAGGATTACACTAACAAGCATAAGGTGCTATACTAGTAATATAAGGACCTAACATGCTCCTCTCCTTCAAAAAAAGTGTTATCCTCAACGCTTGAGTAGCTTCGGGTGCTTTTGTATAAAATTCGCATCCTCCTATGTAGAATCTTCAATGGGCAAGTTCTTCCATTTGATGAGATACTCTGAAATTGATTGATTTTGTAGCTGTCGAGTTCTTGTTTCCGTGACTCCAGGTTCCAATATGGCTTATCCTTCCTCATCAAGTTCTCGCAATATTGTTTGAACTAGAAGTTTGTCCCCTATAACCTTTTTTAAGCATGAAACATGGAAAACTCGATGCACTTGCAAATAAGAAGGAAGATTCAATTTGTATTTCATAGTACCAATCTTCTGCAACACCTTGTAAGGACCATAGTACTTTGGAGATAATTTATTATCCTTCTTAGCTTGCTTGAGGGAAATTTGTTTGTATGGTTTTAGCTGTAAAAATACCCAATATCCCACATCAAAAATTCTCTCACTGCGATGTTTATCTGCCTATTGTTTCGTTCGATTTTGTGCCAAATTTAGGTTATCCTTTAAGAGCTGGATAAATTATTGTTGATGCTCTATGTGATCCTCCACTACTTGAACCCTAGAATTTTCCCTCAAAGAAGATGTGATGGATGGTGGATGATATCCATAAAGTGCCATAAATGGGGTTATTTTTTCTACAGTATGGAAGGAAGTGTTGTACCACCATTCAGCGAGAGGTAACCACTTTACCCATTGTGCTTGCTTATCAGATACAAAACAACGAAGATATGCTTCCAAACATTTATTCACTATCTTTGTTTGACCATCAAATTGAGGATGATAAGATGAGCTATGAGCTATTTGAGTACCCAAACAAGAAAATAATTCAGTCCAAAAATTTCCTGTCAAAATGGGATCTCTATCACATACAATAATCTTTGGGTTTCCATGTAGTTTTTGAATTGTTTCCATAAATGCAGTAGCAACTTTACTTGCTTTAAATGGATGAGATAATATACAAAAGTGTGCAAACTTTGTAAGTCTATCAACTACCACCATGATGACACTCCTTCCTTTGGACTTAGGTAAAATTGTGATAAAATCCATTGAAATCTCCTCCCAACGTTGACTTGGAATGGATAAAGGTTGTAGAATACCCAGGGTATTAATTGTCTCAACTTTATTTTGTTGGAAAACCAAACATTCCGCCACAAAATTTTGAATATTAGATTTAAGGCCATCCCAAAAAATTTCTTTCTTCACCCTGTGGTAAGTTTTTAAAAGTTATGAGTGTCCTCCTAGAGGAGAAGTGTGCAATTCCAAAAGAATCTTTTGTTTTAGTTAGGAATTCTTGCAAATATATCAGTGATCTTTGTACCATAAGGAATCATTTTTCCAACTAAATGTATCAGATGTACTAGGATCTTGCTGCAACTTTTGAATGAGTGTCCACAGTTCTTCTTTCTTCTTCCATTCATCCCTTGCTTCAGTTATCCAATCTGGTTGGATAATAGAAATGGCACAAAGAAATGCTTCCACCTCTTCATCATTTCTTAAGTGTGCATCTGCAACAACATTTAGCTTCCTTTTTTTGTAGATGATTTCAAATTCATAACCCAACATCTTTGTGACCCATTTTTGCTACTCTTATGAAGATATTCTTTGTTCCAAATTTTTTTTAAGAGTATCATGATTAGTTTTTACCTTGAAGTGTCTTCCCATTAGGTAAGGTCTCCATTTCTTTAGTGCATGTAGTATTGCCAACATTTCCTTCTCATAAATAGCCTTTTGTAAATACTTTCCTTTGATTCAACGATTTTCAAAAGCAATGGGTCTTCCTTCTTGCATTAAAACAACAGCAATTCCATTTCCTGAGGCATCACGTTCCACAATAAAGGTTTTTGTGAAGTTTTGCGTAGCTAAGACTGGTGCTAGGAACATTTCCTCTTTAAGATGTTCAAAGGCCTTAGTTTCTTCAGGAGTGCATGAAAATGCATATTTCTTCAATAATGTTGTTAGAGGTGTTGCTATTCTCCCATAATTATTAACAAACTTGCGATAATACCCTGTTAAGACGAGAAATCCGCGTAACTTCTTTATGGTTGTGGGGAATTTCCATTCCTTAATGGATTTAATTTTGTTAGGGTCTACCTTAACACCCTCGTGAGATACAATATGACCCAGATATTCCACCTCTTGTACTCCAAAGAAATATTTGGCTGTTTTTGCATATAATTGTTTCTCCTGCAATAGTTTGAGCACCCTGTCAACATGTTGAACATGATCCTTCCAAGACTTGCTATAGATTAGTATATCATCAAAAAATACAAGCACAAATTTTCTAAGGAAGGGCTTGAAAATGGAATTCATCAACCCTTGAAATGTAGAAGGTGCATTGGTAAGGCCAAAAGGCATGACCAAAAATTCATAATGATCCTCATGAGTTCGAAATGTTGTTTTCGGAATATCTTCAGTCTTTATTCTAATTTGATGATATCCTTAACGAATATCCAACTTGGTAAAATAAAATTCTCCATGTAATTCATCCAATAATTCATCAATCACAGGAATGGGAAATTTATCTTTAATAGTGAGCTTATTGAGCTCCCTATAATTCGGACACATGCGCCATGATCCATCCTTATTGTGCACCAATACTACTCGAGCAGAGAAAGAACTTTGTCTAGGTTGAATTATACCAGCCTCTAACATTTCTGCAATCTTCTTGTGCATCAATACTTGTCGAGCAGAAAAATAACTTTGTCTAGGTTGAATTATACCAGCCTCTAACATTTCTGCAATCATATGTTCAATTTCACTCTTTTGGACATAAGGATATCTATAAGGTCGTATGTTTGGAGAAACACTTCTTGGAATCAAATAAATAGCATGATCATGATCAAGAATAGGTGGGATTCCTTTGAGAGTATCAAACACCTTGGAATGATTGTCTAAGAGTTTTTGGAGATATGGAGAAATAGATGATTTTGATGTTGGAACTTCTAGTGAGCAGAATTGTGCAATTATGTCTTGTTTTTCTTTCTTTAGAAGCTTTTTCATGACATTAGAGCTTATTATATTTCCTGGTTTCCTTGTAATACCCCGTAATTCGATTTCCTTTCCTTACAAAAAAATTTCAAGCAAAGTTCTTGAAAATTAAAAGCTACCATCCCCAAAGATTGTAACCATTGTACTCCTAGTACAACATCATCACCTCCCATTGGGATGGAAAGCATTGGACTATTCAATACATATTCCCCCATGGCTACCTTGATATTATGGCATTTTCCAAAGAAATTTATAGTTCCTCCATTTGCAACCATCACCTGACATTTTGGTGCTGGGTATAGGAAACAATTCAATTCCTTCACTACCTTACAATGAATAAAATTATGGGTACTACCCGAATCAATCAACACTATTACCTTTTTCTTCTTGATATGTCCTTCTATCTTGAGAGTTTGAGGAGTGGTAATTCCTGCCAATGCATTAAATGATATGCTCAGATTCATTTCTTCTTCTTCTAGGGTTTCTTCCTAGTGTATATCCTCTTTTTTTTAAGTTTCTTGTTCATTTTCTTCCTCCTCCTCACAATCTATGTAAAATAATTTCTTCTCAGCACACTTATGACCTTTAGTGTATTCCAATTGTTGTGGTGTCAACCTTGTAGGTTGTGGAAGTATAGGAGTAGCAACACTTCCATCTTTATAGATGTGAGTGGTAGGATTCCTTATCGCCATAATTTTACATTCAATTTCTCTTGCTAACCTGAATGCCTTCTCCAATGAATCAAGTTCCCAAATGCGAACTTCATGTTGGATGGTATCCTTTAAAGTCCCTATGAATACATCAACCCTCTTCTCCTCTGGAATATCAGTTACCCTTATATTCAATTTTTGGAAGTCCTCAATGTGCTCCACCACATAACCCTTTTGTTTGAGATTTATCAATTGGCTAATGAAGATGTTGCTTTTTGTATCCTCATAATGTGCTACCATTTCCTCCATAAAAATTGACCAAGTGACAATTTTTTTATAGGAGCAAATCCATCGATACCATACAAATGTATTCTGCTCTAAATGTAATGTTGCAATGCGTACCTTTTGTGTGTTTTGCACATTATTGAGATCAAAATATTGCTCCATCTATAGTATCCATGTTACGGGATCTTTTCCATCAAACTTCCTCATATCCATATTTGGAATATGGTGGTTCTTCCATCCAACATTAGAGTTTATTAAATCATGATTACCATTTATTTTTTTCTCATCATGAGTTTCCACAACTATCTTTTCGCCATTAGGAAACATTTCTTGTATCAACTTTTCCAAACCTTCGATGTCTAATTTTAGATCATTCTTCATTTCTTCCATGTTGTCTTTCATTTTTTCATCGATATTAGCTTCCATTCCATCCATCTTAGCTTCCAAACCATTCATCTTAGCTTCCACTCCTTTCTTCAAACCATCCATCTTATTTTCCACGACTTTCTTCAAAACTTCCATATCATTTTTTATTGCTCTTTGCAATAGCGAAATTTAGTGCACTTGCTCTTGTAATTTTGATATCTCATGTTGTGTTTCTTCATCTTCAGGAGTCATAGTAGAGCCTTCTGAAGGCTTGATGGGTGTTGAATTCTTTTTAGGGAGAATTTTAGAACCCAATACTGATATCTATTCTTCAATATGCCTTTGGAATAAATTCAAACTAATTTTTTTCAAACGAGACTTATGTAATTTAAAAAAAAATACACACATTTTTCTTTCTTTTGAGGAGCTCGATATTGAAACTGAATTATCTCTGTGATTTTGGACCTTCAACATCTAAAATTCAGCCCTAAAGTATCCCTCTAAATCTTCTTTTGAATGCCATATGTTTGACTTGATTTGGATTCTTCAAGACAAAGTTATTCCCAATCTCCCACGATGACCTAATTACGGACTAGTTCAGTAGAGCGAAATTGTATGACTTTCCAAGTGTCATTGTTTCCTCATTCAGCTCTAAAATCGATATGCTGAAAACTAATGTCTGTTTACTTGCGGCCACTTTTTACAGAATCTCAATCGGACACTCAGAGAGAGAGAGAGTTATGAAGTTTTTTCCCATGTTCACCTCTTTGAGATGAAATTCGGGAGCCTGAAGCAATCCTAGCTTCCACAGATCATATCTCCAGAAATATTGTGAACCAAGATTTTAAATTTTTACAAGAGGTTCATCAGGATTTCGGCTTCACTATGTGAATATTGTAGCTTCTGAACCCTCATAGAAAAACAGTTATAGAAAAAATTCCACGATGACCTGATTAGGTTAAATTGAGGAGCCTACAAAATTCCCTAACTTCCACAAATCATATCTCCGAAAATGTTACGAACCAAGCTCTGAATTTTTTCGATGATGTTCTTCAGGTTTTTGACTTCGTGCTCTAGAAATTTTAGCTTCTGAACCTTCATAGAGAAAATGTTATAGCACAAATTCCAGTATGACCTGTTTGGAGCAGCGAAACCATAGAATCCAAAGCTCTGAAACCAAATGTTTTGAAAAAAACTCCAAAAATATAAGAAAAGAGAGATCAATACCTTATAAATTAGCCAATTCGAGGGGGAAACCTCCAATACATTACATAAATGAACAATTATTAGATGATAGAAATGAAAAAACCTCCTTTCTATATATAGGAGTCCATGGGGCCACAATGTAATCCTAGTGGGGCCATAATGTAATCCTAGCCGACCTAACAATAATAATGTAAGGGCACAATAACAACAATATGGGGGTTACAAGGGTACAACAATAACAATAAGGGGATTACACTAACAAGAATAAGGGACTATACTAGTAATATAAGTACCTAACACTCTTCGTAATTTTCCAACCACCTCTACATACTCTGATAATTCAAATGCATTGATACATTGAATTATGAATTGAGATGTTCAACGAATTTAATATGTCTGTATGATCTCTTATATATTCAATATTGTTAATTAATTCTTGAGTGGTGAAGATCATTGTTATGCTCATGATTTTCATGATACCTTGGATGTTATGAATTTAATCTATATCGAGACTATGTTTTCCAATGTTATGTTCATGATGGATATGAGAAATTATATGTTTATACTCACGTGGATGATTTTTAAGGCTTATGATTAAATATAGCTCAACTTAAACGATGGACCTATGATGTCAACTAGATAGACTTTATTTATGCTTATATATTTATTCAAACCAATTCTTTAAATGTTAGAATTAATGATAACTCTCATGTATTTAAATGATTTTAACCAATCTACTAGAGGCTAGTATGGCTGGAATGATTTTTACCTTACTCCGTGCACAACATTGCAAGACTATGAAGTTTGTTGTTGGGGCAACACCCTCTTTCTTGTGTCACATACGTGTAAATATATAGTTGTGGGCACTCAACTTCTATCATTGGCTATCCTGAAAATTTTGAAGTTGTATCACCTAGACTCTTGTATCAAAAAGAGCTTTGATTGAGATTAGATCATTATATTTTTTGTCATCCAGATTGATGCATTTTGAGTGGAAAAAGCAGAGGAATCAACTCACGGGACTGTTTTTACCGACGGGCCCCAGTTTGACAAAACATGGTCTGAAACCTTCCAAGAGCATTTTGAGGCATCAAATGATGTTTTTGGGACTAAACATTTTTTTCTTTCAAACCACACCATTTCATGTTATTCTACACACACACATATTTCCAATGGAAAAAGAAGCATGTAGATCGAAGTCTGTGTCATATTCATTTTTTTGGATATGGTCAAAATGGATGAAACCCACCCATGGTATTCATTGTGGTAGTCTCCTATGGTATCTGCCTATAGTATTTTCCTTCATTTTTTGAGGGAAATAATAAAATAAGGCTTCTAGATAATCAATCAAGCCTATAAAAGGGGATATGAGTTAGGCATTGGATCATTCGGGGGTTTATCTATCTTATTGTGTTTTCTTAAGAACTTGGTGTGGCAAGTTTTGGTGTGATCATCAGGACGAAAACCCCGCGACTGTGATTTGTCTAGTGGATCCATCTAAGGTCCATGATTGTGATTAATTCTTTTGTTTTATATTTTAATCAGCATCCAGGTATGCCATTGTTGGGGCTTCGATATTTTTGTGTGGGCATATACTCCTTTTTTTAGTTAATAATATAAATAAAGGTTGCATTTCAAGATCCCGTTGTGTTTAGTGTCTTTTTGAAAATATTTTTATGATAACACCTAAATGTTCTAGATCTGTTGATTATTTCATTGTTTTAGATCTTACAGTGGTATGAGAGTTGTGCATCCTATCATTATGAGAGATTTATCGAAAATTTCCAATATTCCAGGGATTCGTGTAGGGAACTTCAATGGGAGTTATTCTCACCCTAGTAGGCATTTTCCGTATTCGATGGTACTCAATATCACTCTGGTTAGTTTCTTACCTTCAAATTAATTATTTTTTTAATGTGTCTTGCAACTAGTTCGAGAATTTATTATTTTGCAATGCTCTATTAGATTGGATCTATTGTACCATATCTACCCATTCATATTCAATTTCAAGATCGAAATCTTCAAAAAAATATTGAACTCTTATCGGGGGAAATATGATCTCATTAATAGATCACTAAGGGTAAAACTTGGTTGTCGTAGGCATGGAATCAAGAAATCAGGCTTCTCCATCTCGTTTTCTATCCTAGAGATCACAGTTGTAGCAACATCGAATTAAAGAGTTGAGCCCCTCTCCAGTAATTTGATATTACACTTTCGTTTCAGGGCATTGTTTGGAGTCGTGGGATTAGTTAATTTTCCATCACATAGAATTTGAGGGACAAGAATTCATGGGATATTGGAAATCATCTTCCTGCGAGCATTAGAGGGCCAACAAACCAATCACAATAACTTCAGGATCGTGGAGCCTTCGACAAAGGGAACACAGGCATTGGGAAAACCACATTAAATCCAGGTATGTGGGCCGAACAACCATATAATAGTTATGTTGAAGGAAACATGGATGGGCATGGGCATAGAATAAAATATTGAGCTATGATTTCAAATGGGAGCCCGAGTGTTAATTTTTTCATAAAGAAGCATATAAGGCAGATATAAGGCTTAATGAGCACTCAAGTTCATAACATGCTACACGCAAAGGTAGTTAATAGTGATCACCAATCGAAATTAGATGTTGAATGGTTGGTTCAAGCATCCCAGCAGTTCAGGTTCAAAAATATCAAAAGCTTCTTCAACAAAAATAATTGATGGTCAAATATTTTTAAGAATATTGTGATAGAACACTGCTCCCTAAAACGCTTAGTGAAATCAAATTTTTATGGGGATCCTTTCATTCTATTTCAAAGTTATAATCTATTTTGAAGAAAGTGAGAAAACTTATAGTGGTCGTCATACCCATAATCACAACAGGAGGCCAAGAGGTCAGTTCGGAATCCAGAGGATTGAATCAGGTCGAATATGCACGCTAAGATCCTATAGACGCATTAACCACTCAGATGTGTGCGATCATAAATATTGATGGGAAAAGGGTTGCCATGAGAATCAAAATAGGAACGAAAATTTTCTCTCCATGGATTAGTGAATGTCTCTTGTTGTAGGTTTTTGTTTAAGCCAAGATGCCATACAAAAAACATGTAGGTGTTGGAAATTAATTCCAACTGCAATCTGAAATAAGCGGACAGAAATATGATTTCTGTTGATATTTTAGAAGGACAGATGCTGCAAAGTCATGTTTCATTTTTGCACTTCACTGTGTATTAAAATTTATGGGTTGAAATCCCTGCAACAACCGACTTTATTTTTCCAAATGCCACCACATTACCCCCAACTGCCTTACTACATTTAAAGGCTGATAAGAACAAAAGATATTTTTATTATTTTAATGTTTTAAGTCATAATGTGTTTTCAACATATATATGTAATAGACATCAGTAATTTTAAAGTTAGACGGATAGAGAATCAAAGACATAGGCAGAGAAGAAGACAGAGAGCATAAAATAGAGGAAGTCTGGAACGTTGTGTTTTGTAGCGGCAGAGCAGCTCTGTGTGTTGCCGCAACTGACTGGTTCTTGCCGCAACTGTATTTGTGTGTTGCCGCAACTGACTGATTGTGTGTTGCCACAACTGACTATGTTTGAAATAGCAGAGGAACACTCAGTGTGTTGCTGCAACTGGAACAAGGTGTTGCCGCAAAGGAGACTGTGTGTTGCCGCAATAGAAGACTATGTGTTGTCGCAACTGAAATCTGTGTAAAAAACAAAAAGTGAAAAACACAGTAAGGAGTATTTTTTTTTATTCCAGAACTGTAGTTCTGATGAAAGTTTGTATTTTGTAATAGTCATTTTTATGGTTAATGAAAAAGAGCTTTACTCCATCTCTTTGTCCACATATCTTTATTAAATCTTAAAGTTTAGTTGAGGAACTTCGTTTCCTCTGTTTTGTTCAAAATATTCAGAAATTTCCAACATGTTATCGAAGCATGCCATTTAATCAATTTTACAACATGGTATCAGAGCTAGTCTAGGCACTCGGTGAGACAAAACAGAGTTTGTTTTTCCACTACAGGAGTTTTAAGAAGCTTATTGAGCAGATTTTCTCGAGCAGAGAAATTTCTTTCTTGTTTTATAATACAATCAGTATCTTTTCTTTACTTATACAGTTAAGATGGAAGATGTTGGAACTGGTTTGAAAAATTCTCAACTTCCACAGTTTAATGGGAAGAATCATAGTTATTGGTCCATAACTATGAGAGCTTTGTTTTCTTGTCAGGGATTATGGGAGCTAGTTGAAAATGGCTACCTTGAACCTGCAGATGCAACAACGTTTGTTGCTTTGACAACAGCAGAAAGAGACCTGTTGAAGAGCAACAGGAAGAAGGACTCCAAAGCCCTCTTTTATCTCTTTCAATCAGTACATGAGAGTGTTTTCCCATGGATTGCAGTAGCAACAAAGTCTAAAGAGGCATGGGATATTCTCAAAACTTCCAATCAAGGCATGGAGAAGGTGAAGACTGCAAATTTGTAGATGTTGAGGAGAGACTTTGAAACACTCAGCATGAATGAATCTGATATAATAGATTCATTCTTCACTCATGTTATTGGGTTGATAACCTAGATAAGGTCTCATGGTGAAACTCTTGAAGAAATAAGGATTGTAGAGAAGATATTGAGAAGTTTACCCTCACGATTTGAAACTATTGTGGTAGCAATAGAAGAGACAAAGGATCTCTCACAGTTCACTGTAGATGAACTGAGTGCTTCTCTTATGTCTCATGAAAACAGACTGAGTAGAGGAACAAATTCCTCTTTGGAGCAATCATTCAAGACTCAGATGTCATTCGGCCGAGGTAGAGGTCGTGGAAGAGAAAATAACAGAGGTTGAGGAAGAAGCCAAAATAGAGGCATAAATAATCCTGCTAGCATAAGCAGAAGGAGCTGCAATCAGAACCAAGATGAAGGTTCAAGAAAAAAGCAAGCTCATGGACAAAGGTATGACAAATCCCAAGTCCAATGTCATTATTGCAAGAAATTAGGCCATTATGCCAATGAATGTACGAAAAAGCAAAATGACATGAATAATAGGAAAAATGATAATTTTGAAAATGAAGAGTATAAGAACCCAAAGATTGTGTTGTTAACATGTAACATTGCACAAGACAAACAAGATGAATTTTGGTTCTTAGACTCAGGTTGTATTAATCACATGACTAGAAACATAGCAATGTTTTCCAATCTGGATTAAAATGTGAAATATGAGGTAACAACAGGAACTGATAGTAAGATATCTGTCAAGGGTAAAGGCAGAGTCAGTATCCTAGAAAGAAATGGAGAGCAGATGATTGTGCCAGATGTATACTATGTACCTGGTTTGAAATGTAATCTTTTGAGCATTAGAAAGCTCATTGAAAAAGGTTACAATGTGTTCTTCAAAAATGATGTGTTTACAATCAGAGATATACCTCCAAGTAAGAAGATCATTGCAGAGGTGCAAATGACCAGCAATAGAATGTGTCCTCTCAAACTCAAGGCAGATTTGAAGGAAGGAAGACCTATTGTAGCTATAACAAAAGAAATCTTTCAAGAGCAAGTGAAAGATGAGAACTGGTTATTGCACTTGATATTTGGACATCTCAATTTTAGAGGCCTGAATTTGTTGCACAGAAAGGGAATGGTAAATGGTTTACCACTGATTGAGAAACTGGACAACCGTTGTGAAGGCTGGATCTTGGGCAAACAACACAAAGAGAGCTTTCCAGCAGGAAAGAGTATAAGGGAAAAATCACCCTTGGAAATTGTTTACTCTGACGTGTGTGGACCGATGCAAATACCGTCATTTGTTGGAAATAAATATGTTTTAACTTTCATTGATGATTATACTAGAAAGACATGGGTGTATATGTTAAAATAGAAGAGTGAAGTGTTTGAGAAATTCCGGCACTTCAAAACTCTTGTTGAGAAGTAGTGTGGGCATTATATCAAAGTTCTCAGAACAGATAGAGGTGGAGAGTACATCTCCAAATACTTTCTGCGTTTTTGCAGAGAGAATGGCATACGAAAGAAACTCACTGCGAGGTATACACTTCAGCAAAACAATGTTGCAGAAAGGAAGAATAGGACCATTTTGGACATGGTTAGAAGTATGCTGAAGGAAAAACACAAGCTACATGAGTACTAGGCTGAAGTTGTCACTTGTGCAGTTTACATCTTGAACCGATGCCCAACTAAAGTTGTGAAGAACATAATACTAGAAGAAGCATGGAGAGGAAAAAAGCAAACTTTCACTCACATGAGAGTATTCGGCTGTGTAGCATATGCACATGTACCGGATTAGCTAAGGAAGAAGCTTGATAGTAAGGGGGAGAAGTGTGTATTTATTGGCTATTGTGATGAGTCAAAAGCATACAAAATTTATAATCTATCCACCAAGAAATTTATAATAAGTAGAGATGTGTAGTTCTGTGAAGAAGAAGCTTGGGATGGAAGTCTAGAAAAGACTGTGAATGTGAAGACAACTCTGTCTCACGAAGAAGAAGAAGAAGGAACATCAGCAGTTAATAACCCTTCTTCGATGGCTCCTCCTCCACCACCACAAACTGGAATTCGAACAACCTTGAGAAGTCAAGGAAGTGCTACTCCAAGCACATCGCAGGGATCAGAAACACCCTCAAGTTCGAATGGAACTCCAAGTATACCAAGAAGACCAAGATTTAGAAATCTGAGTGAGATTTATGAACAAGAAGAGGTAAGAGATAATGATGGTCTGAAATATTTATTTGCTTTGTATTGTCATGTTGATGACCCAATCCATTTTGAAGATGTTGTAAATGATGATAAATGGATTGAAGCAATGAATGAAGAAATTGGTGCAATTGAGAGGAGTAAAACATGGGAGTTAGTGGACCTCCCTAAAGGCAAAGAAGTCATTGGAGTAAAATGGGTCTACAAGACCAAAAGCAATGCTGAAGGCAAGATTGAAACGCACAAAGCAAGACTTGTTGTGAAAGGCTACAAGCAGCAAGAAGGAAGAGATTATGAGGAAACCTCTGCACTTGTTGCAAGGATGGAAATGGTAAGAACAGTGTTATCCATAGCAGCACAACACAAATGGAATTTTTACCAAATGGATGTGAAATCGACATTCCTGAATGGAGTGTTGAAAGAAGGGTTATATGTTGAACAACCTCCAGGCTATGACATTGAAGGCCAAGAGCACAAAGTGTGCAAGTTGAAGAAAGCTCTTTATGAGTTGAAGCAAGCACCAAGAGCATGGTACAGCAGGATAGATGCTTACTTGACTGAAAATGGTTTTGAGAATTGTGATGGAGAACCCACACTCTACATAAAGGAGAATGACGATAAGATACTTATTGTTGTTTTATATGTAGATGATTTAATTTTTACTGCCAATGATACTTCTCTCATTGTTGATTTTAAAGCAGTCATGAAAAGTGAATTTGAAATGACTGACTTGGGTTTCTTAAGATATTTTCTTGGAATAGAGGTAGAACAAAGTGAAAATGGAAATTTTATCTCCCAAGAAAAATATGTTGAAGAAGTGTTGAAAAGGTTTAACATGCAGAACAACAAGGCAGTTGTGACTCCAACTGTAATGGGGTTGAAATTGAGCAAAGAAGAAAACGGCAAGGATTTTTATCCAAATTTGTACAAGAGCATAGTTGGTAGCCTCATGTACTTGACTGCAACTAGGCCGAACATTATGCATGCTGTGAGTTTAATCTCCATA
Source organism: Pinus albicaulis (assembly GCA_034641835.2). Classification (NCBI taxonomy): domain Eukaryota; kingdom Viridiplantae; phylum Streptophyta; class Pinopsida; order Pinales; family Pinaceae; genus Pinus; species Pinus albicaulis. The sequence goes on from CM076581.1 coordinate 219,767,737, forward strand.
TTTATGGAAAGACCGAAAGAGACTCATTGGCAGGCAGCCAAGAGGATTCTAAGGTATGTGAATGGAACGAAGAGGTATGGTATTTCATACTCCTCTTCTGAAAATTTCGAGTTGACAGGTTACACTGACAGTGATTGTGCTGGAAGTTTTGATGATAGGAAGAGCACATCAGGATATGTGTTTCATTTGGGATCGGGAGCAGTTTCATGGGCTTCCAGGAAGCAACCAGTAGTTTCTTTATCTACAGCAGAAGCAGAATTTGTGGCAGCTACAATAGCAGCATGTCAAGCAATTTGGATGAGAAGAATGTTAAGGAGCTTGTGTCATGAACAAGTAAAAGGCACAACAATATATTGTTATAATAGCTCAGCAATAGCATTGTCAAAGAATTCAGTGTTTCATAAGAGAACAAAACACATTGATGCCAAGTATCACTACATCAGAGAGCTAGTGAGCAATGGTGAAATTGTTTTGCAACATTGCAGAACAGAGGAGAAATTTGCTGACATCTTGACAAAACCATTGGGAACGAAAATTTTTGATTATCTCAGAGAATTTTTGGGTATGCAAGATAGCAGCAGTTGTAATTAAGGGGGAGTGTTGGAAATTAATTCCAACTACAATCTGAAACAAGTGGACAAAAATTTGATTTCTGTTGATATTTCAGAAGGACAGATGCCGAAAAGTCGTGTTTCATTTTTGTACTCCACTGTGCATTAAATTTTCTCGGTTGAAATCCCTACAACAGCCGAATTTATTTTCCAAAATGGCACCAGGCTACCCCCAACCGCCTTACTACATTTAAAGGCTGATAAGAACAAAAGATATTTTTATTATTTTAATGTTTTAAGTCATAATGTGTTTTCAACATATATATGTAATAGAAAGTAGTAGTTTTAAGGTTAGACAGATAGAGAATCAGAGACAGAGGTAGAGAAGAAGACAAAGAGAAGAAAACAGAGGAAGTCTGAAACGTTGTGTTTTGTAGCAGCAGAGCAACTCTGTGTGTTGCCGCAACTGACTGGGTGTTGCCACAACTGGATCTGTGTGTTGCCACAACTGACTGACTATGTGTTTCCGCAACTGACTGTGTGTTTGAAATAGCAGACAAACACGCTGTGTGTTTCCACAACTGGAACAGGGTGTTGCCTCAAAGGAGACTGTGTGTTGCCAGAACAGAAGACTATGTGTTGCCGCAACTAAAATCTGTGTAAAAAACAGAAAGTGAAAAACACAGTAAGGAGTATTTTGTTTATTCTATAATTATAGTTCTGATGAAAGTTTGTATTTTTTAATAGTCATTTATGGTTAATGAAATAGAGATTTACTCCATTTCTTTGTCCACATATCTTTATTAAATCTCTGAGTTTAGTTGAGGAACTTTGTTTCCTCTGTTTTGTTCAAAATATTCAGAAATTTCCAACATAGGCGACTGTCATGTAGGAAATGAAGGCCAAGAGGCCATACATCCATTGCATAATATATTCCGAGGTTGAGGTCATACATCCATCACATAGTTGTTCGAGGGCTGAGAGACCATGCGTCTGACATATGGGATTGCGGAGGCTGAGAAGCCATACAATATTGCATAGGACATTCCAAGGCCATAAACCCTCACGTAGGTTTTCACGAGTCGTTTCCCAGAATTCCCAAGTCGTGGGGTCTATAATATTCCATCGCATAGTTATTGGAGTGTCGATAGTCCAATCATGTTGGATTCAGGCCAATAAGTATATTTATTTCATCATCGAACCCTTGATTGGCATGGATGCATGAATATCCAAGTTAGCCCTTGGTAGCATCAGTTGAGTAAGGGATCTCGCGCATGCCTCACTCTAATTTAGATTCTCAGAATCGAGTTCGTAGTGCTATTCCTTGTCAAACCACCTGGCTTTTTTGAGTATTATGGCTTTTGGGTTATAATATTAAAGGGCATTTTGGGTTATAATATCAAAGGCTTTCTTGTATAGTTAATTTTCCAAAAAAAAAAAAAAGAGTGAATGGAAAATCATTGGGTCAAAATTTGTTGAGAATATTCGGGAAGGCATGATTGACATAAACTTCTTATTAGTGTATTCCTGCATATTTTCTTGCTTTGGTATGGGAGAAGATGGGTCGTCTTGAAGAGAACTTGGAAAGCACTAAAAAACTTCTTGATGAACTAGTGGGAACAAATCGTCCTTTATGTAGAAATACCATAGAAAAAAATAATGGTCAAAGCAGCAGGTCTTTATCAAAAAGAGTATATGCCATTCTGCAACAGAAGCACCCATGGGAAGTGAGGGAAGGACAAGGGAGAGGAGCTAAGCTCTTCACATTGGATATGAATTGTAGCAAACAAAGTCAGATAAAGACCTTCTTAATTTGGAGTAATAAGACACATGTTTGTCTAGGGTGGGGCAACTAGAATGGAAGAAACTCTCTTGGGCTTCCAAGACATCTATTCTTGCATTAATACAACCGAAACTGTGGGAAAATCCTTGTGAAGAGGTTAGGCTCACATTTGCTTCTTGCCTCAGTAGATTCATAGCTCTAACATCACCACTATTGCCCTACAATAATGATCTCATGACAAACATATTGCAACTAATAGTAGAATCCCATTAGGGTTTGAATAACATCATGCTTCCTACCTTTCAGAAGCAGTACAAAAATTTAAAACTCATGGCAGAGTTCAGCTTTGGCACCTTTATGCTGAATTTGGAATGTGATGACTTAATATTTTAGTTACTACAAATATTTTACACCAACATTACATCAACTCATCCAGATTGTGTCAAAACAAGCATGCAAAAGATTGTGTCTCTATTCTTATAAGGAGATACTGACATCTGCAAGATACAAAAATCCAATTTTTTTACCATTTAGAGGAAGGAACCACAAGGACTACCAATTTCCTCTTACATAGTCTAGAAGTTGGTCAAGAAAAACATAAAATTGCTCGGAAGGGTGTTGACCAAGAAGGAATTGGAAAGGATTGATGGAGGAAGCAAGAACAAAATCTGTAGCAAGAATGAACTAATGAGGATAGGACTATGATTTATCTGCAAGGGACCTTCGGCCCTTAACCATTCATGTCCAAGTGATAAGGAGGAAACAAGGGCAGAACAATTAGGGACTTATTTAGATCATGGGGAGTCATCCATAGTTGGTTTCATCGATTTTTAGAAGAAAACCTATGAAGGATAAAAGCAGTCAAGTACATATGGGGAGCAACAACATTATGTTTTTCTAAGAAACTTGCAGGACAATTCGATGATAATTAGTGATCTTGACAAAGTACATGGGGAAAGGAAGAAGGTAATTCCTCCTAATGATGTTGTATTTGAGTCTATAGTTATCCAAGAAAACATCCATAAAGAGTATGTGAAATCAGGTGTAGATAATATTCTACCAGTACATCCATGTTTGGAAACCAGAGAGGGTGGGCAGCTTATCCCCACATGTGGAGAAGGCTAGGAAGAAGAAATTCAAGGAGAATCAAATGAGGAGTCAGTAGTAATAAAACGACATGATAAGAATGAACATGCAGGGAAGCATGACAAATATAGTATACAAGATAAGGCATACTGGAGGTTCAGTCAATGGTTTAAGTTGAAACTATATTTGTGGGGCATTCAGTGTAGAGAGATATATAGACATTCAGACGGGCACCAGAATTTCCAGAAGTGGATTTTTGGGAAAGTATCATGAATTTTAAGGCAGATATTATGATGTTGAAGAAGAGAGTCTCGATAGTCTGAGAAACTGTCTTACAAGAGAATAGAAAAATTGAGGAGCTCATAGGGGTATGTTCCAAATCAATGACCAAGTTGTTTATTATTGAGGAACGACTCAAGTCCCTCACAAGGTAGCAAGATGAGTACATTTGGAAGTTCTAGAGAAACCCTCTACATGAGTACATAGATAAGGCTTGCATCACTACGAACCCACCTTTATACATTGAGAAGAGCAAGGCAGAGTTCTCCAAATGCATCATGTTTGGTGATTGAGCGGACCAACAAGAGTTGAGCATCAAGGAGCCTCAACATAGTAGATTTGCATGTATTCATCCTTCCGAAGGCATGGATTGGCAAGCGATTATGAGTTGGTACTCCACTGATGGGTTGATTCTAAGGAGGATACTCACAGCCAAGGGCATATTATAGCTTGGGCCCTTTGGTGGGCAGTGATGGAGTGTTGATATGGTACCATAACCCACATGTAACAAGACCTAGGTGGAATTGGGATCTGGAGAATCCATTTAGGGTAAGATTGGCCGACGGATTGTTTGGGATCCACATGAATCTATCAAGGGAAGGGTTTCTCGGAGCATTGTTTGGGATCTAGCTATCAAAGGATCCATTCAGGATCATTTAACATGGAGGTATGGAATAAAACATTTGGTTGTATGGGATCCTGGTATCAATTCTTGTGTTATGGATAGCAATTAATTTCTTGAAGGAAAGAAATCATTGGGAACAAGGATTTGTAATATTCTTTTTTTTGAATATGGTCAAAATGGATGAAACCCACCCATGGAATTTACTGTGGTATTTTCCCATGGTATCTTCCCCTGCTATTTTCTTGCATATTTTGAGGGAAATAATAAAATAAGGCTTCTAGAGAATCCATGAAGCCTATAAAAGGGGATAGGAGTTAGGAATTGGATCATTCCAGGTTTAATTATTTTATTTCCTTTTCTAAAGAACTTGGCATGGCCATTTCTAGTCTAATCCATGGGAAGAAACACCCGTGGGTGTGATTTGTCAGTTGGATCTATCCAGGGTCCACGATTGTGCTTCCGTGTTTTGTTTTCTCTTTTAATGAGAATTCACGCATGCCACTCTAGGGGCTCTAATATTTTTGTATGGGCATGTACTCATTTCCTTAGTTAATAATATCAATAAATGCTACATTTCCAAATCCTCTTGTATTCAGTGTCTTGTTGAAATTTTTTTTTATGAGAACAACTATATGTGCTAGATCTATTGATTATTTCGGTTTTGGGATGTTAGAGTGTATATGCAAAAGTTATGCCACTCAGAAGTTGACCTTCCTTTTTTCACACCTATAGTTTGAGAGGATGTCCCATTAGTCCCCATTATTCATGGAGAAGGGTTTAGCCATGTGATTATGATGTAAAAGACACTAAAAGAGTCTATCATTTGTAATAATTAAGAATTGAGCAGTCAAAATTAATCACTAGTAGGCTATCGAGTTGTGCTATAACCAGACCACTGGGAGGAAGAGGCAGTCCATTATTTTGAGAGTCTTTTGTTCCATATATGAGAAAAGACAGCTAGGAGGGATAGGATGTAGAGCACATAGACAGGATATGTGGACTATAGAAGCCCACAATCCATAGGCATTACTTCTTTGTACCTGCAGTGATATTTCCAAATAAAGAAAGAGAGCGCAGTGACCTCCCCTTTCAGTTGGGTTTTTTCCTGAAAAGGTTTCTGAGAGAGCAATCTTGTGGCTTATGTATGTGTGCTAGTTTATTTTGTTGTTCTCTATTTTTCTTCACATGCATGCACTAATTATAGTTAAATCTACAAATCTAAAATTTTAATAACATTGTAATAGTGTAACATTTTTGTATTTTAATATATTATTTTAAATAATTTATTGTGACGAATTATCCAATAAAATATTCATTATAATTTATGAGTCACACTTACAAGGAATGGGATTGTTGGGGAAATTTCTCTTTACCTTTCAAAGCATTGCAATATTGGCGACAATCGCAATCAATGTGGTGTAAGAGAAAAAGAGAAAATACGGATGAGGCATTCTTTGGTGATTAGGACCCGAATATGGCTAAACTGTTTAAAACACATACACATAGCATCTGTTGGAATTTAATTCCAACTGCAAAATAAAACAGCTGGACAGAAATCAGATTTTCTGTGGATATTCTAGACTGTCGGATTCCTCAAAGTCGTGCATTGAATTTTCAGAAGTTATTGAGCCTGCAAACCACTGACTTCATTTTTCCAAAAGGCATCATGATTATCTCCACCACTTGCTGCATTCAATACGTTGATAAGATTAGAAGATATTTGTATTATTTTAATGTTTAAGTCAAATATGTTTTTCAACATATAAATGTAATGAACAACAGTTGTTTTTATGTTAGAAGTTTGAGAAATAGAAAAAGATAGAGAAGAAGACAGAGCAGAGAAAACAGAGGAAAAACAGAGTCGCTGTGTTTTGGAGCAGCAATGCATTTTCCAGTGTGTTTCAGTAACTATCTGTGTGTTTTAGCAATAGACTGTGTTGAGTTTCAGCAACTGTCTGTGTGTTGCTGAAACACAAATCTGTGTAAAAACAGAAATTGGAAAAAAACAGAGCATGGAGTTTTTGTTTATTCCAAAACTATAGTTCTGAAGAAGTTTGTAATTTTTTATAGTCATTTTTATGGTTAATAAGAAAGAGCTTTTCTCCATCTCTCTTTGTCAGAATTTCTATCATTTCTTGGTGTTGAGTTGAGGAACTTTGCTTCCTCTGTTTTGTTCGAAATATTCAGAAATTTCCATCAGCATCGATGTCGAGGAGCCATTGGCAAAACTTTGTTCCAAGAGAATCATGTCAAGTAACCTCCACATTGACATTCATTCATCGACGCCCTGTGTCGAAACATAACTTACATGTGCAAAAAGTAAGAGTGAGACCAGGTCGAAACGTTGTTTACTGGAACTATGCCATTGGACCGTCAAACCTCGGCGAAAATTGCAAGACCCAACCTATAGAGAAACCCAATGCAGGTGGACTGATATCGACCCTCAGAAATCTTTGTGTGCAAGGAAGCCCAATGTCGAGATAATGTGGCTTGGGGTGACGTGGCCAAAGTGACATGGCTTCGATGTGGACCTTACTCATGAATCTCGAACCTTGAACTTTGCACCTAAGTATTCTCTAATTAAAATGAAGGTAGAGGGGAGGTCGAAAACCCGATGCCAAGATGACATGGCTTGAGGTGACATAGACGAGGTGATGTGGCTTGGGAGGTGTACTCTACTCTCGAAATCTCATACCCCAGATCTCGACATTTTCCAATCGATGTTGGAGTAAAGAGAAAGTTGAGAACAGAATGCTGACATAACGTGGCTTTGGGTGACTACGCTTGGCATTGTTGTGTCAAGTACAACAATAGATAGGGGATGGAAAGGTTAAAAGAGTATTCCAAAATGATAAGCTTATCCAACAATAAAATAATCACACTTTCGTTTTGATAATCATTTGATCGACGAAAAATTCGCATCACCACAAAAAATTTGATTGGGTCAGTATAATCCACATATGGTTCTGGTTCTGTGACACAATATTATGGAGAAGCCTAGTCGCAAATCACAATATCTTGTGCTTGGATGTATGGGGATGCATGAACATAACAACGGGCATGAGCCGGCAAAGGAACTTTATGCTAAATTGTAGTCGACTCCACCGCTTTCCTGAATTCATATTTCTTTTCCAAACCATATAAAACCAATATGCCCTACCAACTATCTTGCTGAAACTCCGCCCGAAACTAGTAGGCTTGGAACACGAGAAAATGGTATCACGTTCTTTCCATTTATTTATAATTCCAGCTGATCTGTTACATATCGCACACTTGAATCTTTCGTCGATGCCTTCCCACCCGAAGAATTGAGCTCCTATATAAGCCATCTTGATTGCTCTTCCCATTGCATTCTAGCATTGCCTCTTCGTCTTTCATGCTTTCAAACATGGAAGGGACTCATTCGTCCATGATTCTTATCTTCCTCGCAAGCTTATGCCTGCACGCATATAACAGTGGCGCTACATACGCCCCACCTCTGATAGTAAAGCCGCCTCCACCTTCCAAATCTCCTCCCAAGACAATAGCATTCCCTCCTACGGTTCACGAGTTTCCTCCCAAGCCAAAAGTATTTCATCATCCGTCACAGAAAACTCCACCTAAGCCGATCGATTTTCCTCCGCCGGTTTATAAATCTCCACCCAAACCAATACTGTTCCCTCCTCCCGTGCTCAAAACTCCCCCCAAGCCGATAGTATTCCCCCCTCAAGTTCACAAAACTCCTCCGAAACCGACAGTATATCCTCCTCCAGTACACAAAATTCCTCCCACCCCTACAGTAGTCCCTCTACCCATTTACAAAACTCCCCCCAAACAGATAATATACCCTCCTCCAGTACTTCACAAAACTCCTCCGACCCCAACAGTATTCCCTCTACCCATTCACAAAACTCCCCCAAAACCGATAGTATTCCCCCCTCCAGTTCACAAAACTCCTCCCAAGCCGATAGCATATCCACCTCCGGTGAACAAAGCTCCTCCCAAGCCAATAACATTTCCTCCCCCGGTGCTCAAATCTCCTCCCAAGGCCAGGGTTACTCCTCCGCCTGTTCACATATCCCCACCTACTCCGGTAGTAATGCCTCCTCCATTTCATCCGTCCCCTCCCATCTACAATTCCCCCCCACACTACACGGTCCCTCCTCATCATACTCCGGTTTACTGATAATTAAGGTACATATCTCTAACCGTTTCCTTTCATTAATCTCCTTCAGTACTTTTATGTTTTTTGAATTGCGTTAATGCTTCTCAGTTGACGATAAATACTTGTTATTGTATTCAATCTATTTTCCTTGCAGGATCATTATTATGAAGTTGGTTTTCGAATAATAGAAACTGTACAACAGTACAGTATGTATTGCTTGGCTTCTACCAAAAATATTGTCATATTGATCGTCTTAGAGCGAGTCAATTCTTACCAGTCTTCGACTTAGATCTTCTCCTGTGCACCCATTTGCATACGATGCCTAAAAATATATCCACTTTTGTTAATAAAAATGTCGATTGTTTCATTACATTTCGTTTTACACTTTATTTTTCTATGGAATGGACACATGGTAATTCAAAGTATCATTGAGACGCACATGAAAATAACAATGAAACTTGATGGTTTTTGCTGTGTAAGGCAACGTACAGTGGCTCTTAATGGCCATTGATGTTTATGCATTTATTACATTTTGCGTGTTCAGCTTATTTCCACCTTTCTCAAAGCCTGAGTGTATAAATATGGGATTCTCAAATTATTTTCATAATACCAGTTACTAATAGCATTGCCCATTAGTTTGAACGCAAGCTGATGCCCATAAGGTATGATAATTAACTAGGAAAAACGTTGTGCAAACACTGTATAATCTGCCTAATTTTATAAAAACTTCTCAGAGTTGGTTAATTAATAGAATTATCACAATCAATCTATGTTTCTCGGCACCGATCATCAGATTGCAAAGGCATTCAAACTTCACTACTTCAACTCCAATTGAATTTTTGTCGTAAATGAAATACAGATGGTGTGAATGTATCGTTGAGATTCTGTACGTTGTCAATGCCCAAGGATAATATAAAGCTCATAACTGTTGCAACGCGTGAATATTACGTACCAATATATTGGTAATGATATCGACACATATTTGTCGTAAATATTAACAACCTATTTAGGAAATTTCAGCACAGAAGCACATATTAATTCAAATTATTTCAATTTGCATAATAGGTTTCTTACATTCAACTTAAAATCAAAATATAGCGAGTATAATTCATATGGTGTATTATTGTCTCGGTGTATAACCATCCTTCATCCTTAATAATGAAAATATTTTAATCGTATTATTCAAATTTATAATTTCGATTACAAATCTACATACAATTCTTAATAAAATTAACTTAAAAATATTCAAATTAAAATCTAAATTATTTGAAAATTATTATGGTATTTGTGATGGTCTACATAGATTAGGGATGTTGATGACTTGCGACTCCCCATAACTCATGATCATCTAATGAGAAGTAAACTTTACAGAAAACAACTAATCGATATTTAATGGATTAAATGAGAAGATTTATATACTCTACATAATTCCGTAGTATCGTCTATGTGGTTCTTTTTCAAATATTGTCTATGTAGTTTTTTTTTAATCATATATTTAAGTGTAATCTAAGTGTTTTAAATTTTGTGATCATCTTTGTTAGATATCTTGCAACCACCATTATAGATTTGAATTGTGAAATATATATAATTTGACTATATTGTTTGATTTTTATTTATTTATTTAAAATCATTTATATATTTAAAAAATTATTTTAAATAACAAAATAAAAAATTATTTTAAATAACAAAAAATTATAATCTATGTGTAAAAAGATTTTTCGGTGAAAATCACATAGGAGAAATTTGTGTCCACGCGATTTCAAACCAGCTAGTGTGGTTCATCATCAGGACAAGATGAGAAATCTGATCAGGAAACTAGTTTAAGTAGAATAGGACAGCTCCAACTAGCCGTTGGAAAAACGGCTAGTTTGACTAGAATAGGAAAATTATTATTATTAATATTATTTATTTATTTATTTTTTATTATGTTTTTATTATAAATTCTATATAAATCAAATAAAAAATCAAATAAATCAAATCAAATAAATAATAATAATAATAATAATAATAATAATAATTAATCAAATAATATAATATTACTAAAGAGGTAAGATTTAAAAAATATAAAAAATAAAAATAAATAAAAATAAATAAAAATATAAAATAGAAATCAAAATAAAAATAAAAATATAAAAAATAAAAATAAAAATAAAAAATGTTTAAAAAATAAAAAATAAATAAAATAAAATAAAATAAAATAAAATTCAAATTCAAATTCAAATAAAAATTAAAAATAAATCAATAAATCAATAATACTAAAAATAAAAATAAAATAAAATAAATAAATAAATCAAAAAATATAAAAATAAAACAAAAATATAAATATAAATAAATAAATAAATAATAAAAATAAAATACAATAACTTAAAAATAAATAAATAAATTAAAAAATTAAAAAAAATTAAAAAATAAATAAAAATAAATAAATAAATAAATAAATATATATATATATATATATATAAACAAAACAAAAATCCTAATTAAAACCAAATAAGAAAAATAAAAGGAGCACACCAGGAAAGAGGAATCAAGATCAACTAAGAGTGAAGTGCAGGAATCCAGCATCTGCTAACATTCCACCCATCATCCCTATTAAGGTTAACCGGCCTCTTTTCTATTTCCAAGGCTTCCCTTAACTTTCGGTGGTGGAAGTGGTCAATAGTCGCAATAACCTTATTATCTTCAATACAGATATGGTGATTTGTTTTTTCAGCATGCTCTGCTAAGGCAGAGGATTGAGATCTACCATGTCTAAGGTCAGTGACATGTTCATGAATTCGTTGGTTAATAGATCGACCAGTTTCACCAATGTAAGGGGCCCCACAGGAACATGGAATCAAATAAACACCCTTACCATCCATCGGGCAAATCGGGTCTTTAACCAATCTAAGAGAACCACAGATGGTGCGGAGAGGCTTGAAAGTTGAAGAGACATTGTGTTTCTTCAATATCCTTGCGATTTTATCAGTAGTACCTTGGATAAAAGGAAGGTGAACTCCAGATAACCGATCGTAGGGATCTTTCTTAACCTTTGGACCTTTCACAGCTTTTTGAAAAACTCTAAGACACTGAGCCCTGCTATAACCGTTCTTACAGAAGACATTAAGGAGATGCGATTTTTCACCTTCAAGGTGGTTCACATCAAAGATTTAAAAATCAATATTACAAATATTACAAAATCTAATTGTTACAAATATTTTTTAACAATTAAATTATATAAATTTAAAAATCAATATTACACTAAATAATTTGTAGTGAAAAATCTATGTTAAAATTATAATTTTCGCTGACATACATACTACTTTGTTTTCCTCCTATCGCATAGAATAGTGTAATGTACTATAATTATATAAATTTAAAAATTAATATTACACTAAATAAATAATTGTAATGAAAAATCATTCATATTAAAAATTTAATTCTCGCTGATATACATAGTACTTTGTTTTCCTCCTCTTGCATATAATAATGTCATATACTATTTTCTCAACATTGAGAATCTATTTATTACATGCTTAATTATGAATTATGTGATGTTTGATATTGAGATAAAAATTTTCATTCGTGATCAGAATGTTAGAATATATAATGGTTCATGTTTTTAATAGAATATTATAATGTGATTTGGAAATTTAACTCCGTGTACGACATATTTAGTGTAATCCACATCAGGATTCATGTTTTTAATAGAATACTATAATGTGATTGGTAAGGTTAACCTGATGTATGACATATTTATTAAAATCTCCAGCGATTGGAGCAATTTAAATAGATATTATTTTTATTGTAATCTCCATTGATTGGAGCAATTTAGATAGATATTATTTTAGTTGAGAATTTTCTTGTTAAGTGAGAATTTCCTATTTATTCTTATTTTTTTAAGGGGAATTTTCTATTTATTCTTAATATCCAGTTAGGCTTGAAAAAAGAAATTTTAGTTTAAAATTATTTTTATAAATTAAATTAAATTAAAATTATTTATAAAACTAAATTTTAATTTAATTTTTATTACATTTGGATTTTTTAAATGTGTATTTAGGAAAGGAGATAGAAAGGTCAATTATGGGTAAAATATTAGAAAGGAGATGATGGGTATATATAAATAAGTTTTCAATTTTTATTTTGATAATGAAATAAAGTGTAAATTGAATGGGATTTTTTTTAATTTTTCAATTCTCATTTTGATAATGAAATGAAGTGTAAATTGAATGGGATTTTTTTTTTTTTTTTGTAAGTTTGGTAGTATTACATTTTTACATCTTCATTAACATGTCCAGATACATCATTTTATTGGAGAAGGGAATTGAACTTGTGATGAGCACCATAAGAGCGCTCCTCATCACTGTTTAACCAATACTCTATAGAGTAAATTAAATGGGATTTGAGTATGTTTATGGTTTGATATTTATAATTTATTTTGGGTTATTTTATCTATTAGTATAATTATAATTGTATAAATAAAATTTATAATAAATATTAAAACATTTATTTCAAAATACATTTTATATGGCTAATATAAAAAATATGATGAAATTAGTTTTATTATTATTATCATTATTATTATTATTATTAATAAAAATAAATTAATATAAAATTTAAACTTAGTAAGAACAACCTTCTTACTACCTTATATTTTGTTTGTTTAACCAAAAATATGAGCGACGTGGATTGAGAACCTGGAAAACATCAAGAATAATAAGGCCATCAATTTTCGTATGGCACTTGAAGGAATCAACACTTGGGATAGTTATGTCGACAAAGAAAAGATATCGTGACCTCGACCTTGGCAGAACCCTGTTAACGAGTAGACCAAAAAAGGAGTTAGGCTTGGTGGATTAGTGATTCAATGTGCTCTCGAAGAGGGAAACCAATAAATCCTGGGCTATTGGCCCATTAATACTCTTAAGAGTACTAATGCAGTGAATTCCTACGACAACCAATTTTTTCAAGGCTATACGATATTTAATGCACCCTAAAGCTTGATGGGATAGCCCTTGTTGTTGTTCGTTCTCTGACATGCTGGATACATGCAACATACATACATAAGACATAGCCTTATAAATTTCGTGCAGTCTCTGCTTTATCACCATCGCCATGTTGGAATTTCTGAGAATTCCAGAATAATAAACAGAGAGAATGATAGTCTCCTTCTTAACATAAAGAAATATAAAAATTTGCTTCACAGGGCAGAGATTCACACTTTGAAACTTTCTATTTCATTAATAAAAAAAACTATTACAAACTCTTCTTCTTCCTCACACAGAGGGATTACAAAATGCAATAAAACTGCTTCAAACACAATGCAAATAACAAACTCCCACATTCAACATCATCTATTTCAAAATAATCAAAAGTATATAACGAAACATTACATTTATCCTTTCGGCCTTTTTGACTTTATATGTGTCGCAACACATGTCATAAAACAAAAATATATATTAAAAATAAAACTAAAACCTTTCTATTACCCTTTCAGGCCCACCACATCAAAATCACATATAACATGTATGTTCCAAGGTTTAAAACCTTTCGTTTGTGCGATTGGTAAAATATATAACAGAACGTTAATAAAACAAAACACAATAAAACATATCAAACGAACTCCGTCGCACGATACAAAATTTTTAAAAAAAACCATAATATGACATAAAAGCCAAAATATGCACCCTGACTTCAACCTGCAATTGAACCAAAATGCAATGAACCTTTTCGCGTTACAAAACTGGGTGACGTCACAAACACTTTTGTGCACGTGATAAGAATTTAAATCCACGTGAAACTCATATCACATCCGAAAATTGGCTACTGACGCAAGCACAATTTGTACGTGAAATTTGTTTATCAATTGTGCCTCATAAAATTTTGGGTCCGAAACTTTGCAATGAAAACACGCCAACAAATAACGCAACGCAATCAGAAATTTCTGCGTGGACTGTGGGACCACGTTCTTTGTGCTCCTGTTGTTAAATGAAACAAATCCTCCCGCATTCAATCGAAACAAAACCTTTGTTGTATATCAAAAGTACTTTGTTTTTCCGAATACAGAGACTGGCGCAGAAACCTTTGTTTCCCAAATAGAGAACTATGTACCCTATTCTCAAAATCAAATTTGACTCCTCAGACATAATAGAAAGCGGCTAAGTACAAAATACCTGGAGAAAGAAAAATGGAAAGCGGCTACTGTCAGTTAAATTTCAGAGATCAATTTCGAAAGTGGCTGCTTGTGGGCGAGTAGTTGAAAGTAACATTTCAACACTCCCCCTTAATTTCAACTGTTGGGTTATCATTCATACCCAGACATTTCCTCAAAAACTCAAAATTATTCTGCCCCAATTGCTTGGTCAGAATGTCTACAAACTACTCCTGATTTTTGCAATGTTCTAAAACTATTTCTCCATTGTTCACTAGCTCCCTGATGTAGCGAAACTTTGTGTCAATGCGTTTCGCTCTCTTGTGAAGCACAAAATTCTTTGATAATGCAATAGCTGAGTTGTTGTCACAATAAATCACTGTATCTTTTGCTTTCTCTTGGCATAAACTCCTTAGCATTATCCTCATCCAAATTGCTTGACACGCTGCTGCTGTAGCTGCCACATATTCTGCCTCTACTGTAGATAATGCTAATATATGCTATTTTTTAGAAGCCCATGAAATGGCTCCTAAACCCATGTGAAAAACATAATCGGATGTGGTTTTCCGATCATCTACACTTCCAACCCAATCACTGTCAGTGTATCCAATTAAATATGAACATTATGAAGCAGTATATAAAATACCATACCTTTTAGTACCTTTAACATACCTCATAATCATCTTTGCTGCCTGCCAATGTGCTTCCTTTGGCTCCTCCATGAATCTGGAAATCAAACTAATAACATGCATTATATCAGGCCTAGTTGCAGTCAAATACATGAGGCTGCCAACTATGCTCTTGTACAAACTAGGATCAAAATCCTCGCTACTGTCCTATCTGCTGAGTTTTAATCCCATCACTATGGGAGTTATTGCTACTTTGCTCTCTTGCATGTTGAATCTTTCCAACACTCATTAAAATATTTTACTTGTGAGATCAAAATCCCATTTTCATTTTTCTCTACTTATATTCCTAAGAAGAACTTCAACAAACCCATATCTGTCATTTCAAATTCTTATTTCATGACCTTTTTAAAACATTCAGCAAGGCAATCATCATTACCTGAAAAAATAACATCATCAACATATAACACAACAATTAGCCTTTTACCATCTTTTTCTTTAATGTAAAGGGTGGGTTCTCCCTCACATTTTTCAAATCCATTTTCTAGTAGATAGGAATCTATCCCACTGTACCATGCTCTTGGCGCTTGCTTCAGCCCATAAAGAGATTTCTTCAATTTGCACACTTTGTGCTCTTGGCCTTTCTTTTCATAGCCTAGAGGTTGTTCAATGTACACCTCTTCCATTAACACTCCATTTAGGAATGCTGACTTCACATCCATTTGGTAAACTTTCCACTTGTTTTGTGCTGCTATGGATAGCACTGCTCTCACGATTTCCATTCTAGCAACCGGTGCAAAATTTTCCTCATATTCTCTCCCATGTTGCTTCTTATACCCTTTGACAACAAGTCTAGCCTTGTGTCTCTCTATTTTTCCTTCAGCATTACTCTTGGTCTTGCAGACCCATTTAACTCCAATAACTTCCTTACCTTTTGGGAGTTCAACCAAATCCCATGTCTTGTTTCTTTCTATGGCGTTAATCTCCTCATCCATAGCTTCTATCCATTTCTTATCCTTAATGGCTTCCTGAAAATGAATAGGGTCATCAACATGACAATATAAAGCAAACAAAGAGTTCATACCTTCATTTGCTGCCTCTTTTTCATAAATGTCATTTAAATTTCTAAACTTTGTTCCTCTTTCATTTGGTGTGTGAGTGCTTGAAGAAGCACTCAAATTTCCTCCTTGTGGTGTGCTTGGAAAAACACTTTCATTTCTCCTCAAGGGTGTGCTTTGCTGCCCTTGTGTTGGTGCTGCTGTTGGGGGTTGTATTTCAGCCAAATCATCATCATTTTCATCATGAGAGAAACAATAGTTAACATTCACTATTTTCTCTATGCTTCCATCCCAAGCTTCCTCTTCAATAAATTGAACATCTCTACTCACAATAAACTTCTTGGTGGATGGGTTATACAACCTGTAAGCTTTGGATTCCTCACTATATCCAATGAAAATACATTTCTCCCTCTTGCTGTCTGACTTCTTCCTTAGCTGATATAGAATGTGTGCATAAGCCACACAACTAAAAACTTTCATATGGGTGACTCCTTGCTTTGTGCCACTCCATGCCTCTTCTGGAACTTTTTTCATGACTACTTCTGTTGGGCATCTATTTAAAATGTATGTTTCACAATGTACAGCCTCAGCCCAATAATCATTCAGCAAATGCTTTGCCTTTAACATACTCCTCACCATATCCACGATTGTCCTATTCTTCCTTTCAGCAACTCCATTTTGCTGCGGAGTGTATCTAGTTGTAAACTGCTTATGAATCCCATTTTCTCTACAAAAACGTAGAAATTATTTGGAGATATACTCACCTCCTCTATCATTCCTTAGGACTCTGATATGCAACCCACTTTGGCTCTCTACAAGTGCTTTGAAATTGCAAAATATTTCAAACACTTCACTTTTGTTTTTCAAAAAGTAAACCCAGGTTTTTCTAGTAAAATCATCTATGAATGTTAACATATAATGGATGCTAGCAAGTGATGGAGTTTGCATCGGTCCACATAAATTTGAGTGGACAATTTCCAAAGGTGCCTTTTCCCTTATGCTTCTCCCGGAAGGAAAAATTTCTCTGTGTTGTTTCCCCAAGATACAACCTTCTCAAAGGCTGTCTGGTTCCTCTATCAATGGCAAACCTCTTACCATTCCTTTTATATTCAACAAGTTAAGACCTCCAAAGTTCAGATGTCCAAATCTCAAGTGCCACAACCAATTCTCATCTTTTGGTTCTCTTTGGAAAGCTTCTTGTGTCACTGCTGCCATTTCTTCACCATTCTTCAAATCTGCCCTCATCCTGAGAGGGAACATCCTGTTCCTTGTCATCTTCACTTCAGTAATACATTGTTTGCTGGGTGGTTTATCCATGATGGTGCATACATCATCCTCAAAGAAAACATTGTACGCCTTTTGAACAAGCTGTCCAATACTTAAGAGGTTACATTTTATTCCAGGAACATAATAAACATCTGCTATGGATTTCTTTTCACCTTTCGTTGTAAAGACATTTACATCTCCTTTTCCCATAACAGAAACTTTACTATCAATCCCTAATGTGAGTTGTGATTTCACATTCTCATCTAACATAGGAAACATGGCTATGTTTCCTGTCATATGGTTACTACAACCAGAGTCTAGAAAACATAAATCTTCACTCTTTTCCTCAACCATATTACAAGCTAAAAACAATTTATCTTGGCTGATATTTTCTCTAGTGAAATTTTCATTTGTTCTATTACTCATATCATGCTGCTTCTTCCTACATTCGTTTGCATAATGCCCATATTTTTTACACTAGTGACATTGAACATTGGATTTATCATAACTTTGTCCTTGAGCATGTTGCTGACCACTTTGCTGGCTACTACCTTGGCTTTGGTTCTGATTTGGATTGCTGCCCCTTCCTTGAGCATTTTCTGGACTGTTTATTCCACCTTTGTTTTGGCTTCTGCCTCTGCCTCTCTTGTTTCTTCTACCTTTACCTCTTCCTCTTCCAAAGGACATCTGGGTCTTAAAGGCATGCTCTAGAGATGCGTTTTCATTTCTACCCAATCTCTGCTCATGTGTCATCATTGATGCATGTAGCTCATCAACTGAAAAGTTTGTGAGATCCTTAGTCTCTTCTATGGTGGTGACAATCACATCAAACCTTGAGGGTAGGCTCCTCAATAGTTTCTCCACAATCCTCCTTTCTTCAAGAATATCTCCATGAGACCTTATATGTGTGACCATTCCAATCACATGTGTGAAGAATGAGTCAATGTTACCTTCAGCAAAAAGTCTCAAAATGTCTCCTTAGCAACTGTAGTTTTGATGTCTTCACTTTCCCCATGCCTTGATAGGTTGTCTTGAGAGTTTTCCATGCTTCTTTGGATCTCTTGGCTGCTGCTATCCTTGGAAACATGCTCTCATGCACTGCTTGATACAAAAAGTAGAGGGCTCTAGAATCCTTCTTCTTATTGCTCTTCAACTGTTCTTTCTTTGCCTGAGTTAAATCATCAAACTCATTTTCATCTGATGGCTCTTCAAAGCCATCCTCAACAAGTTCCCATAAGTCTTGGGAAGCAAACAGGGCTCTCATAGTTATTTCCTAGTAATCATAGTTTTTCCCATTAAATTGTGGGAGCTGAGTATTACCTATACCCATGCTAGTGCTCGCTCTAGCCATTCTTTCACTCTTAACTATGCTTCAAACACTTGACTGTGTTTTTAAAACAAACTGACTGTCTTCAACAGTAACAAAAAAAAAAAAATGTCTTGAGAATACCTTGGATTCTTCTTGACTGAGTCTTCACTATGCTGGAGAAGTTGCTGCAACAAGAAATCCTTCCTTCAGCTTTTTCGACACCTTCAAAGAGCCTGGACTAGCTCCGATACAATGTTGGAATTTTTGAGAATTACAGAACAATAAACAGAGAGAATAATACTCTCCTTCTTAACACAGAGAAATATAAAAATTTGCTTCACAGGATAGATATTCACACTTTGAAACTTTCTATTTCATTAATAAAAAAAACTATTATAAACTCTTCTTCTTCATCACACAGAGGGATTACAAAATGAAACAAGACTGCTTCAAATGAAGTGCAAATAAAAAACTTCACTGTCTCTAAAAATGCACTCTGTCACTCTGTTTCTAAAACACTCTTTGTTCTATCTTTTACAAAATGCACTGATGTGCAATGTAATACTCTGTCTATTTCAAAAATAACATTGCTGTGTGTTATATAACAAAACATTACATTTAGCCTTTCGGACTTTTTGACTTTATATGTGTCGCAGCACATGTCATAAAACAAAACTATATATTAAAAATAAAACTAAAACCTTTCTATTACTCTTGCGGGCCCACCACATCAAAAGCGCATATAAAATATATGTTCCAAGGTTTAAAACCTTTCTTTTGCACGATTGGTAAAATATATAACAAATGTTAATAAAAAAAAACATAATAAAACATATAAAACGAACTTCGTTGTGCGATACAAAAACATTTTAACAAAACCATAATATGACATGAAAGCCAAACTATGCACCTGGACTTCAACTTGCAATTAAACCAAAATGAAATGAACCTTTTCACATTACAAAACTGGGTGACGTCACAAAAATTTTTGTGCGCATGATGAGAATTTAAATCCACCCTAAACTCATATCGCATCCGAAAATTGGCTGCTGATGCAAGCACAATTTGTAATGCGAAATTGGTTTATCAATTGCGCCTCATAAAATTTTGGGTCCGAAACTTTGCGATGCAAATGGGCCAAGAAATAACGTGACGCAATCAGGAATTGCCGTGTGGACTATGGGACCACGTTCTTTGTGCTCCTACTATTAAATGAAACAAATCCTCCCATGTTAAATCAAAACAAAACCTCTGTTGTATATCAAAAGTACTATATTTTTCCGAATATAGAGACTGGCACAAAAACCTCTGTTTCCCAAACAAAGAACTATGTACCCTATTCTCAAAATCAAATTTGACTCCTCAGAAATAATAGCAAGCGAATGAGTACAAAATACCTGGAGAAAGAAAAATGGAAAGCAGCTACTGTCAGTGAAATTTCAGAGATCAATTTAGAAAGCGATTGCTTGTGGGCTCAGTAGTTGAAAGTAACATTTCAACACGCCACCACCAGGCACAATGCTGGGATATAGGAGATGAGATATATGCTGGGATATACGATACAACATATACAACTTACTCATTTAATGGAAATACTCATTTGAATTTGAATTTTGAATCTGAAAACCTGCCATCAAAATTTTAGTTTCTATAACCGTGACCACCTGAACGGTGCAATGTAATGCTGCCACATCGGCGAGGGTGGACAAGGTGAAGGCCAAGTCAAGTTCTCAAGTCCTTAATGTGGTGGCAGCACTGCTTTTGGGATGCATCAGACTTCTCAGGAATTGCGCTCTCCACTAGAGTGTGGGATGGTTTGTGGTGGAGTTCCAATGATTACAGGTAAGAGTTACAGGAAATTTGCAATTTGTAATAAAGAAAAATCACTGTTATTGACCTCTCCTCTCAAATAATTTAAGGCCTCGCTTGCACCTTCTGTTTTAAAGAATTCATGGAGTTTTAAAGAATTCGCTAAAATTTAGAGAGGAATATTTTCAGATAAATCAATATCGGAGAATGCGGGGTGAATGAAGTGGTGAGAACGTAGTGGATGTAAATTCCTCCAGCCAGGATAATATTATGTTCACAGGCCGAACTCTCTGAGAAGAAAGTGGCAAGACACAATTACGAATGAACGCACTCTCAACCACAACGAGTTTTTGGTCGACTTTCAGTCTAGTTTTGATAATGTCAGTAATGTGGAAGTCATGAAAGGTAAAAATGGAATGATTACACAAAGAGAACTTTAAATTTTCATTAAATCCCATTCTTCTGATTTTAGCTTTGTAAATAAGCCAAACCAAGAAAAATTTGTACAAAATATGTGGCCACTATCAAAAAATTTGTGTATATATTAGCTATATTAGCAATTGCAGTACAATGTATTTAATGCTTGGACTGATGTTAAAATTTCTACCGCTTCCATTTCCGATTGGTGATTTTGTTGTGAGAAAAATTTGGCCATGTTCATGTTCAGGAATTTACCAGCTACAGTTGAGGATATATTTAGTCCAAACACTTGTAAAATGGGTTAACAATTTTATGGTTGAGTTCTTTATCTCTCCATTTTTTATTCCGAAGTTATGTTTTAAGTTTGGAATTTAAGTATTTTCCAAAGTTATTTTTTAAGTTTCAACCTATGGTTATGTATGAGTGTAGGTTGTTTTAATAGAAATTTTAGATAAATATTTATAATTTTCAAACTAATGAATTTTTAATAGATTTGATTTGATTTATCAAAATTTGAAAAAGATAAAAAAAGGTTATTTGAATTTCATTAAAATTATATTTTTATATTTCATAATAAAATCAACATAATTTTAATGACTTGGAAGGTTTAAGTTTTAGAAATTTAAATGAAATTTAAAAATAAACACAATATTTTAAATATAATATTTTCATCAACTTAATTTTAATGAGTTAGAAACCGTTAGTTTTAAAAATTAAAATGAAATTTAAAAATAAATACAATATTTTAAATATAACATCAACATAATTTTAATGAGTTAAAAAACTTAATTCTTAGAAATTAAAATGAAATTGAAAAACAAACACAATATGTTAAATATGATATCTTCATCTTCAATCAATCTATCTTTTCAATATATAAAATTATTATTAATAACAACTTAATAAATTTAGAAATTTTTTAATAAGAACATTTCTAAATTTGTAAACTTATAATTTAACAAAAACTTATTAAGATAGTTTACTATATTAAAAACTATTAACATATTCATGAAATTTTAAAATATTATAGTAAATAAAAAGTTTATTATATTAAAAACTATTAACATATTCATAAAATTTTAAAATATTATAATAAACAAGAATAAACACATTGTGATAAAGTTTAGAATTTAGGGAATTTTTAAGTTAAAAGTAAATTAATTTTAAAATAATCAATACTATTGAATATTATGATATCATGGAAATTAAGAAAAATAAGATTGAATATTATGATACCATAGAAACTAGGAAAAACCACATAAAGGGATTACTTGAAAATACAAAATATCATTAAAAATTTAATTTTCGTTATTTAAACTATTATTTATTATTTATGTTAGAAAACTAATTTCAAATGTAAAATTTTTCTTAATAATAATAATAATAATATTTATTTTAAATGTAGAAATTAAATTTCTAAAATAAATGTAATATTTAAATTTACTTTGTTAAATTATCACTCAAATTACCTAGTTTATAGGTCATAACTTAGTGGTTATTAATGTTAGGTCACTCTTTTTTTTAATTTAACTTAAATAAATTTTCCCTAAAGTAACTAATTGGTTAAGAATAAGTATTGTTTCTTTACCAAAATTATAAGTTTTTATTTAGTATAGGGTAGAGAATATACACCTCATTCAAATAATTATTTAAAAAAAAAGATGTACCCTATAACTTTAAAATAATAATAATAATAATAATAATAGTCCCAAGGCTTAGCCCAATTGGTTGAATTTGTTAGCCTCTCTCATAAAAACAATAATAAATCCAAAAATAAAATAAATAATTAAATATTAAAAGTTAGGAATTTATGCCTAACTCTTTAGTTTGGGTTGTTCCTCTAAGATAGGAATTAGTTTAGGTAGCTCCTATATTAGTGTGTGTTTGGTTGAGAAACTATCTCAACCAAGGTGTCTAAGATAGCACGCACTATCTTGATACACTGTCTCCTCATGTATTTAATTGTAACACTACATTATTTTAATAATGAGAAAATATGTGAGGAAGTCATGAGGCTGAAGCCTTTTCCGCCATTATTTGGTGTCTAGTTTATTATGTGTCTTTTCTGTATTTTTATGAGTTAATTTGATTTTCAATATGTGGTATCAGAGCTGGAAAGATGCATGAGGAAGTCGACTCGTATTGAAGCGTTCAAGTAAGGACGAGTTGATTGGCAGCATTAAGTAATATTTGCAGCATTAAAACAGATCCGCGGCGTTGAGTAGGTTGAGTTGAAGGCAGTCAGGATATTGCAACTATGAAGTCGCGTCACTGATAACATTGCATTTTACTTATGGGTGAACAACGCCTTTTTTTAAACAACTAATGGGATCAGCGGCATTAGTGAACTTCTTGTTGGATGTATAGTAATTTTAACCTACTTTACTGACAACAGTTAATGCAAGGAGTTGTCTAGATTTTTCTTGAGAGATAGCTTAGCTTCCTAAAGAAGCTATCTCCACCGACAATGAACCTCGAGAATGTTCTTATCTTTGTATAAATATATGTTTCTTGTAATGCAAATGAACAAGTTATTCTTGGAGTCTCCTGTTTTCTGTCATGGTATCAAAGCTCCTCAAGGAGTCTTCTGTTTCCTCCATGGTATCAAAGCTCCTTCATTGGAGTCATTCTCATTCTTTCATGGTATCGGAGCTGATGGTTTCAGCTTGGTGAGTGTTTGCAGGGGTGAGTGCCTACAGTTGATTATGTTGTGAGAGAGCTGTGTGCTCAGTGGTGTCAAGAGCAGTGTGCTCAATGGTTTGAAGAGCCAGTGGGGCTTGAAGTTGTTGTGTTTGGATAGAGTCTTGAGGACTCCTGGTTTGAAGGGAACAAGAACTTTGCCCAGCTGTTGGGTCTATTAAAAGAGGTGTAAAGTGTGGGCTTAAAACTTGTGGCCTATTAAAGAATGTGCCATTGAATTTTTGCGTTGAGTGCTAGGTGGAGAAGTGTGCGCTCTACAGTGTGAAAAGTGATTGGCTTATAGGAGGGCTTGGTGACCAGAGCCATGGTAAGTGAAGAAGAGCAGTGTGAATTTAAAGGCTCATGTTAAGGTTTTGATGAGCGCAGAGGTAAGCGATGTCGTTGTGTGGAGAGATTTCTGTGCACAAATTGTAAGCTGACTGTGAGGGCGCTAATTTGTGGTCGGCTATGGAGTGTTGTGAAGCTGATGCATGAAGTTGATCCTTGGTAGGTCATGTTCCAGTTAAAGAGGGGCGAGTTCATTTGCAGTTGGGTTGAGATTTGGCAGTGGGGGCCAAATTTCTTGTGACAGATTTCCAAATTCCTTGTGGATACCGTGTGAAGTGGTCAATGTCGATTTAGAGGGCTTTGAGGAGTAGCAACCTTGAAAAGAGGCAAGCATTGTGGTGAGGCATTCCTTGTGGTGGGGGAAATCAACAACTTGAGTGTGTTGTCATGCTGGAATTCCGTGTAAGAGTTTCTATTGGCTAGATTGTTATCCATACAAGGCTGAGCATATTGATTACTATATTATGGAAAATCAATATAATTTCTCTTTATTAAGATGAATTTTGTAATGTTGTCGTCTATAATTTGTCACGTCATATTTAAAATTTAAAGAGAACTGTGGTATAATGTCTTGGGAGATTTAAATATTTTGATTTATATTTCAATTGTCTACGTTTATATGCATTTGTCATATAATTAATGCAATTTGTGGTGTATTGATGCCGTGGGCCAGACTGTTTGAAGGCCACCATAAGGTAGACTCAGTCTCTGAGTGGAATTGAGGGTTTGAGCAGCGTTGTGAGGTTGTGGCGTTGTAAGCCAAGTTTACACGCATGAGCCACATGTGAGCCACGCATCTGAATGAGGTGTAATGCTTGTGTTACCTGTGTTGAGAGGTGCTTTGGGAGTAGCTTCGAGGAAGACTGTTGAGTAGCGAAGAAGATTGTGAAGCTACAAGCGGAATTGCTGAGAGCAGTTTGTGTGGAGCCGACTGGAGCTCACTGGAGGAGGCCGAATCCTGAGGAGTCTGCTGTGCAACGTGGCCAGGGAGAAATCCACTATGTGTTGACTAAAAATTGCTCGCTATTTGTGAAGTGCAGAAAGTGTGGCGCCCACGGTGGGGCTCGAATTGTTGGTGTGAAGACTGGCATGCATTGGAGGAAATTCTATTGCAATGTGTTGTGTGCTACATGTGAAGACTGAGAGTCTTTGTTAGAGCGAGAGATTTGAAATAATCTCTGCGCGGGGTTGGACAAATTTGAGAACTCAAAGTTCTATGTGCTGTTAATATATCTGTGTTTTACTGATATCCATTTGGGGTTTTTGTTGCAATATTTATATGCATGTGAGCTATTGCAGAATTGTATGAAGCAAATTGTGCTTACTTTAATTGCTTCTACTGCCATGGAGTTGACTCTGGCGTGGGGAAGAACATGGACTTGGAGCTGTCTTGGAGATGACTGAAAGCATGGGTTGGAAAAGAAGATTAAAACAACAAAGGAGAAACAATGAGAGGATAGAGGCGAAATCTGAAATATTTCCAACCATAGAATTTATGCACAATGAAGATATGAATCTGGATCAGCTAGAAGATTTTACAGAAGCTGATGTAATACTTAAAGTATTAATGCCAGTGTTGCCATCATTCTTAGGTAAAAATTTTAAACTTTGGTCTATTAAAACGGAAGGATTATTAGGTTCAGTAGATTTATGGAAACTTGTCCAGGAAACTTCTATGATTTCTGATGATAAATGTAGACGTGTAGTAGCATTGTTTCTCATTATATTAGCTCTAGATGAAAACATCCTGTCAAGGATTTTAAATGAATTTGGTGAAGTATTTGATCCAAAAATGTTTTGGCATATTATTGAAATGAAGTATAGCATGAAGTGGAATAAAAAAGATGAAATTGATGAAATTGTCATTAAAAAAAGTGATTGTGTTGAAAGCATAATAATTGGGATCAAGACTGAAAGTATATGTGTCGCTAACAATAGAGTAGCATGTGATAGTCAGGAAACTCCCTGTGATGCAAAAACCTTTGAAGTCAAATATGAAACTTGTGAAGTCAAATATGATGAGAATTATGTATCTCATTAAGAATGGTTACGTTTGATGCATGAAAAGCAAATCATTGATGAGTTGTTGTTTGGTGAAAGGATATGCCTATATTCATATGCAAATCAATTGCAGGATGACATGAATGCAACAAAAAAGTTGATTAAAGAAGTTGAAAACATGAATCAACCAACTATGAAAGAAGAAGATCTACAGAATGATGTAGATATTGCAGAGAGCAAAATTGTGGAGGATTCAATAGCAACTCATAAATCTGTAGAGGACTCAATAGTTGTTGATGAAGTTATAGAAGACTCAATAATAGTTGATGAACTGCAGAAAATTAATAGACCCTTTAAATAAGAGTGTGCAGATATTAACAGCAAGGAAAAGGCAATAAAACTTGAAGAAATGGCAAGCATTGAGGACAAGTGTAAATCCCGAAAACCTCCAGCAATGGTGAATGGAAAGAATATTAGCCTGCAATCAAGAAAGGAAAAACTTCACCATTATCTTATGGCAAGAAAGGTGAAGATGAAGAACATGAAACTGCGTTTCAAAATAAACAAGTATGGACCATTTAGAAAGAAGACAAAAATGAAAGTCTTGTTATCATGTATTGTTGTAAGTCTAGCTAAGACTAGACCAGGAGGCATGTAAATTAAGGGACATATGTTTGTGTCTTATGTATTGTGTCATAGTGTATTTTGTGTGTCTTTGATATGGTCGAAATTAAGGGGGAGTGTTGGATGTACAGTAATTTCAACCTACTTTACTGACAGCAGTTAATGCAAGCAGTCGTCTAGATTTGAGTAAGAGTCGTCTAGATTTTTCTGGAGAGATAGCTTAGCTTCCTAAAGAAGCTATCTCCACCGACAATGAACCTCGTGAAGGTTCTTCTCTTTGTATAAATATCTGTTTCTTGTAATGCAAATGAACAAGCTATTCTTGGAGTCTCCTATTTTTTGTCATGGTATCAGAGCTCCTCAAGGAGTCGTTTCAATTCTTTCACTTCTCTACGTTATTTAGTTAGGTAACAAAGGTATGATTCAGCATAAATACGAATGATGCTTGATCATCATTGTTTGATGGTTGTGTTGATTGTTATATACCGTGGTTCAATCAAGAAAACTTTGTTTAATGCTTTCCTCTCACGTCCAAAATTTCAATACTGTTTATATCGATATTCCTAGTTAAATTGCTTTTGCAACTGTAAACAGTGAAATAACAACACAACTGTGATTTCTTTGTCTCTGTGGCTTGTGATATTAAGCGATTGATGTTGCGTATTTGTTGAAAGGCAGAAAAGCATCGAAGCTGACGGATGCTACCCATGATGGTTGAAGCATCGAAATGGTTAACGGTGGTAGCATGGCACAGTGACCAAATTTCACAGCAGGAAAGCTGATACCCAGTGGCTCGACGCTCTCATAGACAGTGGAGGGTTGTAGCTATGATTTAAAGATATGTTGTAGGGATGTTAAGATGTATGTGAAATCGATTTCCAAACCCATAACATGAGTTGTCAAGTGTTTGCATGAGGATTGAATGGCAACGGTGTCGTTTTTGGCGAGAGCTTACGGGCGAGATTCGATTTGAGCCGAGGGCTGTGTCAGGTGCTGTGCAGATGGAAAGGCTGTTGCCGTGGCTATTGGGTGTGAGAAACATGGGGATTGTTGCAGATCAATGAAAGTGGTAATGTGTTGTAGTTGAATAGATTTTCTTGAATTAAATAAAGGAGCTCTTATCTCCCTCAAGGGATCGAACAGAGACGGTGTGTGTCCACAACATAATCGTCTTTGTAGTTGCTATTAGAAAGACTGCCTTCTGAATCTGTGTCTTCTTCTCTGCCGGCGGGAGGAGATGCCAATTTTTTTTTGAACTGGCACTATGTTTGGAACCTCAAACCGACAACCCATTGCATTGCCCATATTTTCTAGGAAACACGTTGTTCAGGCTCTTGGAAAACCCATCAATTTGTTTAGGTAGTATGGTATGGAAAAATGTTTTTAAGCAAATGAAATTTACAGCTTTATTGTTACTTTCAGATGTAATATCTGTGGAGTTTCTTACTCTTATTTTTTTTTTTTGGAAAATAATTGAGGAGAAACATAGAAAGAGATTTTTCCAACGCCATGGTGAAGAAACCGAATAAAGCATAAAAAGAGTAGTTGTTTTCATTTGAAGGGGCGTAAGTGACAGGATAACGTAGTGGGTCGGGCAACCAGACATAATTCGAGTGTTTTAAAGTGAATTCATAAATTTTTTTTATGAAAATTTAAAGAAAGAACCTTTTTGATATGCTTATAGCAGAGACATACTTTTCTGCCATGTGCCCGAGGCTTCACATTTCAGAGATATTAAGATGGTTTAAAGATTTCACGTGGAGCACAGTTTGTGGAGGAGTTAGCACTGTGGACTGTGTGTGGAACCCAATGATGTGAGGTGTTCATACAAAGCATATCGTGGAGAATATTTTGCAAAGACATTATATGAAATTGTACTTATGCATAAAATGAATGGTATGCATACATTTTAGTTTGTCATGCATTAAAAGGTGAAACGTTGAAGGTGGAGTGGAAAGCTTAAGTGGAGTATTTTTTAATATTTTTTGATGCCTTGAAGAGACTTCATACAACTTTTAAAGTTTTGTAATAAGGAGAAATATTTATATAATAAGTGATTAGAGAGAGATTAAGTGCTTCCATGTTTTATTATATTTCAGTGAGCATTTAATTTAAAAAAAAAGGGTTGAGTTGGGAAAAAGAGGTAAAAGTATGAGTATTTAAGTGATTTCATTTTCTATAATTTGGAAGGTTGGAGTGTTAAGTTGAAAGTTGAGAGTTTGAAGTGGGCATAAAATTAAATAAAGTGTTTCTTTTTTTGAGTGATAAGGTACATTAAAATTTTCGTAACTTGGAGAAATAATGTTTTTGTAAGTTTGTTTAAAAACAAAAAAAAGGGTGGAGTGAAAGTTTTTTAAGTAAAATTATATTTGTAATTTTGGAGCAATTAGTGATTTTGTGGAGTGATGAGGATTGAATTTTTGTAAATTTGGAGTGATCGAAAGAAAGCTCATTGTTGTATGAGGTTGAGTCTGTTTTTGAAGACATTTTTCCAAGAAATTCTGGAACTTTGATTCCATGAAGCTGTAAGATTATGTACTCCAAATTTTAATAAAGCATATATTTTTTGTGGTGATTGTGTCCTAGATCTGCCCGAAATTGAATAAGGGGATCTTAGGTACACGAAGAGTGTGTTGATGATGGTACATGCTTCATGATTTTTCTTTTGATTTGTGTCTAGTTTTGACACATAAATGATTTCATTTAACACATACATAAAGTTCAATACAAAAAAGAACAACATTTGTAACAAAGTAGCTACAAGGAAGGACAATTAAGCTCAACACATGCATTTGCATCACTACAAAAAATAATCAAATTTTTCAACATCAGCAATCTACCTCAACAAGCAAATTCACTCAATACAATCAAGTTCATGAATCTGGAAACTCCAGCGTTTCAAAGCAAAGTCTACATCAATGTTCTTGCAAATACATTTAAGAACTTGTAATCAAATTCATTGTTTTAAGTGAATCATTAAAATTCATTGTTAATGAATTTTTAAGAGGACAAGTGAATTCATTGTTTTAAGTGAATCATTAAAATATTTGTAAGCTTTCTTGGGTGCATTTTTGACGGTGTTCGAAACCCTTTCTTTAAGCAAAATCAAGTGAGTGCACGAGTTTTAACTCTAAAGCAAACAAGCAACAAGTTCACATCTCCTACAAGTGAGCATGACTATTCATTCAAGCAATTTGCATCAAGTCAGTACAAAGTTGAAGCAAGCGAGCGTGAGTATTAAGTCAAGTGAGCATTCAAGTAAAGTGATTGTCATCAAGCGAGCATGAATACAAGAGTTCAAGCAAGAAAATTCTACAATTCTAGCAAGTGTTCCAAGCAAGAGCAATAAGCAACAAATGCAAAAAATCAAGCGAGCGTGCCATTCAAGCCACATAGCAAGTGAGTCTGTCATTCAACAAAATCAAGTGAGACAGTTCAAAGTACAACATATATGACAAGCAAGCCTGAATTTAAGAGAGCGAGTTCAAATGGCACAACACATCAAGATGATAGAAGTTCTTCACAATTTTATCATCTCAAGTGATGAAGACATGGTGCAAATTAGCAAAGAAACTCTTGCTCATCTTTCACGGCATCTACAACGAACAAATGAAACCATTGAGTTTCTTCAACTAGAGTCGCAACTACAAAGAAATGAGTTGTAAGAAAAGAGTGATACTTTCAAGTCTTTGAACCATCCAGATGATAAGTTCTTTATCCAAACAACTTCAAGTGTCTAAGTTGTTCTATTTCAAATTTCTTCGAAGCCCATCATCAAGCCATGGGAAGAAATTCGAAGTAACAAGAATCGACAAGGCTTAGCATATGTCAATGATGACACCAACTTGCATATTCCAGATTATTCCAAGCCAATTAAGTTCTTCAGTGCAGGATTTCTTGAACAAATCACCTCAAAATGTTCTAATAAAGTTGCAGACAAATAGAAATGCACGCAACCCGAAGTTGCAGTCAAATCGACATGTTCTCATTGTCAAAGAACTGGACATATGGAAGATTAGTGTTTTGATCTCCATCCTTGTCGCCATTGTGGCAAGCCCAATCATTCCTCAGAGAAATGTCACAACCACCAATAGTCAGCCAAATTGAAGATACATTATGAATGGATCGATCCTTGGGAATGGTCATCCACAGTCAAAAGATTGTCTCAGTTCTACAACTGAATACAATCACACATAGTGTAGCTGACAATGAAAAGAAGATGGTACTCTCATGTAGTTGAACGGGGCAGTGCACCAGTGCAACACTCCTACACCTGAAGGGGGGGAGTTCAAGAATACTTTTCAGAAAAGTGTCTCTCCTTTCAGCTGACAAAGGGGGGAAATGTCAATGAAATTGACGATGGTTGTCAGACTGAAAGTCTCAAAAAAACCAACAAAATCAGCTAGTGGGCAGCTTCCGTAACTAGTGGGCATCTTCATTAGCTAGTGGGCATCAACAAATTCTCCAATGGGCACTTGCAAACAAAGAAGCAGTGAGCAATTTTCAGCACAGCAAAAGCAACAGTGAGTTGTTTTTGAAATCATCAGCCAGTGGGCGTTCAACAGATTTTGTCAGTGGACAAAGGATGCAGATTTCACACAAAGGAAAGATGGATCCTTTTTCAATTTGGCACGTGATGGAGTTATCAAGCGAAATTCAGAGATGAATCAGACATGCAACTGACTCATGGTATCTTCAGATTGCAGTTTTTCAGCATCCAGCTTTGGCCGTTTTTCAGGCAATGATTTTGAGGATCGACATGAGAACTTGGAAGATGGTTCCTCATTCTTATTTTGGACTTATAATTGAAGGGGGGGATGTTATCCTCTCTCATAAAAACAATAATAAATCCAAAAACAAAATAAATAATTAAATATTTAAAGTTAGGAATTTATGCCTAACTCTTTAGTTTGGGTTGTTCCTCTAAGATAAGAGTTAGTTTAGGTAGCTCCTATATTGGTGTGTGTTTGGTTGAGAAATTATCTCAACCAAGGTGTCTAAGATAACATGCACTATCTTGAGACACTATCTCCTCATCTATTTAATTGTAACACTACATTCTTTTAATAATGAGAAAATATGTGAGGAAGCCATGAGGATGAAGCCTTTTCCACCATTATTTGGTGTCTGGTTTATTATGTGTGTTTTCTATATTTTTATGAGTTAATTTGATTTTCAATAGTGTTTTCTAATGGAAGGTCATGGGTCAGTTCTCCTCAACCCTCTTTAGCTAAGCTCATAATAGGATCATAAAATAATAATAATTAAATTAAAAAAAAAAAAACATGTAAAAAATATTTAATATATTAAAGTAATTCATTATTTTAAATAGGAAAAAACTTTATAATTATTGTAAAGAAATTAACCTAGTTATTATATAATTAATTATAATTTAAATAAATTATTATAATTTAAATATTTTTTTCCCAGGGGGTAGCTCAAATGGTTATCGAAGTAATGTGAAATCTATGAAAACTAAAATATCTAATATTCAAATCACCCTGTTTGTAACCCAGATTACGGAGAACAGGACAAGTCATAGACCTCGAGAAGTTTACTAGTAGCTATGTTTCAACTATATTTCATTCATGTGTGTGTGCCAATGTTAGGTACTATATACTACTTTCAAAAAGATGTACATATCAAACCTTCATTAGATACTAGTTTGTGGCTTCAGAAGGACAAGTCATAGACCCCCAGAGGTTTACTAGTAGCTATGTGTCAACTATGTTTCACACACATGTGTGTGTGTGCCAAGGTTAGGTACCTTATAATACTTTCAAAAAGATGTACATATCAAATCTTCATTAGATACTGGTCTGACTAGTAGCTATGTGTCAAATATGTTTGAGGCAAGTGTGTGTGTGCCAAGGCTTAATACTTTATACTAGTTTCAAAATTAAGATGTACATATCAAATAGACCCCTATAGGTTCACTTGTAGCTATCTGTAAACTATGTTTCAGGTGTGCATGTGTGTGTGTGTGTGCCAAGGTTAGGTACTTTATACTACTTTCAAAAAGATGTACACATCAAATCTTCACTAGCTATTGGTTTGACTACTATCTATCTATCAACTATGTTTAAGGCATGTGTGCGTGCCAAGGTTCGATACTTTAGTACTTTCAAATTTAAGATGTACATATCAAATAGACCCCAAGAGGTTTACTAGTAGCTATGTGTCAACTATGTTTCAAGCATGCATGTGAGTGAGCTAAGGTTAGGTACTTTATACTACTTTCAAAAAGATGTACATATCAAATCTTCATTAGCTACTGGTCTGACTAGTAGCTATGTGTCAACTATGTTTCAGGCGTGTGTGTGTGCCAAGGTTTGATACTTTATACTACTTTCAAATTTAAGATGTACATATCAAATATTCACTAGCTACTAGCGTGTGGCTTGAGAAACTAGGCCACCGTTTTTATCCAACCTATCCATGTTCACATTTTCTCTATAATTTCAATGATACACACAAACATTTATCGATGAGTATCTGCACAATATGTAAGGACTCTAACATAACTATATTTATCTACTAATACACGATGATAGTTTGCATGTATGAATATTGGTGAGCCCAAGTGAAATTTCTTATTTTAGGGATATAATTCTTGGTGTCTTGGTCAATCTATCTAAAATATATTTACAAGTATGATGAAATTAATTTTCTACCTCAAATATAGTTTTGCAAACTTCTTTAGGGATAAATTCCATATATATGGTCATGGAACTATGTGTTGTAGCGTGAACATGAGTTTGAGTAAATGAGGGAGTCAGGGTTGGAAGGAGAAGTGAATCTTCCTCTTATGCACCCTCTACAGTGAGTATAAATACCCAACTAAGCCATGAAGAGGAAAGAACATGAGAGGAGGATATTAGAAGAAGAAAAATAGAGAGAAAAACATGAGCCAACATCTAGGGGAAAGCACCCAATAGAGATAGTGGATGTGCTAATGAATATACCAACCCACCACGAAAAAAAAACTGAGGAGAAAAATATAGGAGATTTTCTTAGAATCAGAGGAAACCCCAATAAAAATGGATAGAAAACATTGAGGAGGTTGAATGAAGAAAAATAAAATAAGGGAAATCATAATTGAAAAACTAGAAAACATTGAAAAAACTAATAAACCAAACCTGAGACGCAATCGGGGAGTAGTCTAGGAGCCAAAGGCCATGAGGCTAAATCTTTCTATCTTCCAACTGAGAGCCACCACCAAGTCTGAAAGCATGGGAACTTTTATTGACAGTGTTGCATCATGTTGACCACCTCTCCTATCCATCCAAAGCTCTGAATAAAGGTAATGACCAAAAAGGAACGAAAAAAAATGGAGCGGAGTTTAGCTAAAAAAAAAAAAAATTGTATGAAGACAACATATCAACCCACCATACACATGCATTCGATAAGCTGGAATCCAACTATATCCCAGTTGTGCCATCCTATGTCATGATAAGCAAAAATCACCCCAACAGTTTCCATTATTAATCTTGAAGATGGCTTGAAGGCAGAAAATAATACTAAGTTTCCTTCCAAGGTATCCCATGCAATAATATCCTTCATTTTTGTAGTCTCACATGATTAAACCACAATCAAACTCAATTCTCTGTGTATCTTCATGCATGCAAATCACCAAATTAACATTGTACTGCTGCCATGAATTATTTTCTCTATACACATATCAAGACATGGGCACCCTCCATAGGAAAAATTGCAAAGTATCATATGTAAATAAATTTAAGTAATTAAAATAATGTACATTAATTTTTAATTTATAAATAAAATAGAATTATTACAATATTTAAAACTATCATATATTTAAAAAAATGTTAAAATATTTAAAACTATCATTTATTTATTATGAATAGCATCAGTAAAAAATTACTATGATTTAAAAACCTTATATATAAAAAGTTCATCTTAAAAAATGTTACAAATAACAAATATCCACCTTAATTGAAATCACTTTTATACAATTATCTCTCTCCTTGTATATTCCATACAAAGAATAATACTTTTTGAGGTAATCATTCTATATTTTTGGATAGATTCTAAAAAACGACTCATTTCATATTGTGCAAAAAAAATAACCGATGCAACCAAAGTTACAAATCTATTTTCCAAAGAAGTTGTAATATTGCATGGGTTTTCGAGAACCATTGTTTCAAACCTGGATACGAGATTCATAGGATTCATAGGTCATTTCTGGAGGACATTATGAAAGAAAATGGGAAGATTTCTAGGTACAGTTAAACTTACCACCCACAAACATATGGAGAAACAAAGGTTGTGAATAGGAGTTTAGGAAACATATTGAGATGCTTGATCTTGAGATGTTTGTAAGTATGGTTTTTCTTTTTTCTTTTTTTTCTATATTAATTATTTAAGAGAAGTCAGAATCCTCAAATGTAAAACATGTTTTGTTGTTGTTTTTTTAATAACAATATTGAAGTGGTTTTATATTTTTTCAAATTAAATGATTTTATAAAATAACAGTCTCTTGAAACATAGTTGACACATAGCTACTAATAGACCTCTGGTTTCTATGACCTCAACATAGTTGACACATAGCTACTAGTAAACCTTTGGGGTCTATGACCTCACCTCCTCTACGTAAACCAAGTTACAAACATGGTGATTTTAACCATAGTTGACACATAGCTACTAGTAAACCTCTAGGGTCTATGACCTCACCTCCTCTCCATAAATGGGGTTGCAAACAGGGTGATTTTAACCTTACATCTCTCAGTTTTCATAGATTTCACATTACTTCGATCACTAGTTGAGCTGCCCCTTGGGAAAACAATATTTAAATTATAATTATTTATATAAATTATAATTAATTATATAATAACTAGTTTAATTGTTTTACAATAAATATAAAGTATTTTCCTATTTAAAATAATAAATTACTTTTATATATTAAATATCGTTTCCATATTTTTTTTTATAATTTTTTTATTAATATTTTATGATCTTATTGTGAGCCTAGCTCATGAGGGTTGAGAAGAATTGACCCATGACCTCCCATTAGAAAACTCAACCAATTGGTACTTTTAGGGTTTATCTCTTTGGCCCTTTTCATATTCCATACCATACATGTAATTGACTTGAGTAGTCATTTCCATAGTGGATACATGGCCCCAGTTCAGGGTTGACCAACTGTTGAAAAATATAGAGCAATGTGATATATGGTTGGGTAGTACATCTAAGATCTATGAGTAGTCAACATATTTTAAGAGATAAGTATTGGAAAATTGTTTTATGGATGGCCATGGTCTATGTTTTATGGTTTTTATTGAATGTTATTATGTCGTTATATGTAGATGTATCATTTACGAGTATGGTCATGATATCAATGGAAATTTCTTTCTCAAAACTAGGAAGGTATTACAAAATCAATATCCATAACCAAATGGCCTCAACCTTCGCATTGGGAAACCAATTATCTTATCCATCTCACAACATTATAAGCTATCCAAAATATAATGTTTCATAAGTCTAAATATACTTTATTTTCTTTATGACTCCTAGTGACCATACATCTATAAAATATCAAAAAAAACTTATTATTGTTCATTTATACATAACAAAAATAATAGAGTATCTAGGCTATGCTAGAAACCACACTAATCATTAGAAAACTAAATCGACATTGGATCTTTGGCACTAGATCTTGATAACTCAGTTTCTGGCACGAAATGAATGTGACTATATTTGTGGGACAGACAAGAGTTTTTTTGTTGGATATAACGTTGTATGAGTTGGAATTCCTTGTGAATTTCATGTATTTCTTATTTTTCCCGAAAATTCCTAGAAAGGTGGTTTCCAAGGCTTTTTCCAATAAAGTATTTGCCATCCAAAAAAGATATAAAGTCCACTAAAACTGGGTGTGACAACTTTTTGTATGACCAGGGTCAGGAATAAGATCCTCCACTCACTTAACTCTTGCTCTCTGTTATTTTTCTATTTCTCTCTATAGTACAGGATTATAATATGCCTGTACTTTACATAATCATATATGAAGGCGCATATGTTAGTATTATGTTCTCAACTACTTGGCAAGATTTAGGTGAATCTCCACAATTGATTCCCA
This sequence comes from Pinus albicaulis, assembly GCA_034641835.2. Taxonomy (NCBI): domain Eukaryota; kingdom Viridiplantae; phylum Streptophyta; class Pinopsida; order Pinales; family Pinaceae; genus Pinus; species Pinus albicaulis. Next base: position 219,804,571 of record CM076581.1, read on the forward strand.
TTACACAAAATTAGTTGGCTTTTAACATAGGAACCAACAAACCATTAGGGATACTTCTTGAGTTACCTATTAACTTGGGATGAAATACTATCTATATCAATGCGATGGTAGTCCAAGCACCTTTGGATTTTAATTTACTCCTTGGGCGTGACTATGTTTATGACATGGGAGCTCTTGTCTCTTCTCTCTTTCATGTGATGTGTTTCCTGCATGAAGGAATAATTGTGAACATTGACCATATTTCATTTGTTGTTCCTAATTTAACTCCAAATCAGCCAACTTCCCTAAATGGTCCATATATGCAAGTGGTATCTCCCTATCCACATATTAATTATGTGGCAACATGTTCCATGCCCATGTATACTGATGATCTAGTAGGCGATGTAATGCATCATTTATTGGGGGTATTGGAGTCTGATATGTCCTTTGATACCTTCTAGAGAATTTTTCTTCGACATGATGAGAACCTCTTGGAAGCCATGGCCTTTTTGGGGCCATGATCAGGTCACATAGCATATTTATTTTTCTTGTGTCAAGCTTGTTAAAAAATGAAACAAAGTTTTTGGAACAGAGTTCCTTGTCTTGTATCAAGATCCTTAAAAAATGAAACAAGGTTGTCAAAGAAAATTTATTTTTCTTGTGCCAAGCTAAATAAAAATTGAAACAAGGTTCTCAGATAAAGGTTCTTTTTCTTGTGTCAATCTCGTTAAAAAATGAAACAAGGTCCCTTGAGAATAGTTATTTTCCTATTTCAAGCTTAAAAAAATGAAACAGATCCCCGAGTGAAAAGTTGAAGTTGGGTTACACTTTTTGCCCTTTTTTTAGAAGAAAATTTCATTTTTTTCGGTTCTTCAACTTTCTGCAAGCTAAATTTTTTTTTATTTTTAGAATTTCATTTTGGGATAAAAATACAAGTTGTCAGAAATTTTGTTAGCTTTCTATTATTTATTTTTTGGAATTTTTTTATACACATCTGATATGTCAACTTAGCATTTCTTTGAGTGTGTGTTTTTTAACAATCAACGGATTCACAAGAAGTCATGTTAATATGCAATGTTGTATTCTTTGAAAATTTTTGTTTTTGAGAAACAAAATGTGTTACAACAATCTAGACAGAGTCTACTTCGGCTTTGTCATATTTAAAAAGCCAATGGGTGCATATCATAATTACTAGAATTTTTTGAACTGGTCTAATATGAAAAAACTTCATATTTTGAATATGTTTCACGACACAAGAAATTTCTTAACATATAAGTTATAAACTAAAAATCTAAAAGCTACCCATTAGAGACGACAGAATGTACCATAATTTTTTCAATTTTTTTATAATGTATTTTGGAAGATACATAATTTTGATTTCACTGAATCACAATGACCTTCAGAAATTGTTTGCATCTGTTTTATTACAAAATTAATTAAAATTAGTAAATATTTATGAAATTCCATAAAAGTTATATTTCCTGAAATTAGATTCAATTCTGAAAATTCTTGTCTTGGTTCCGACAATTAATTCATAATGTTTCATGGAGTTTAATCAGTCCAAGTGAAAAAAACATATTCAGAGCTTGGTTCTGCGTAACTGGTGACCCGTTAGTTTGGCCGAACTCTTTAACAAAGTTCGGTCGAACTCTTAAACAAAGTTCGACCGAACTGTTTTTTACGCCGATGGCCCATTAAGTGAAACGAAAAAATAGTTCGGCCAAACTTTTACCTAACCTTCCATCGGCCGGAAAGTACCGTCGAGCCCCTCCAAAAAAATATTTCGTGGCAATTTATTTTTGCATATTCTCGCACATTTGCTTTGATTGGTCTAATTTTACAAAATTCTTGATTGCAAATTTTTTTTTTGGGTTTAAGTAGTTTTCTTAGAGGTACATTCAAAGGACATTTCTTTGAGGCACATTATTTTCGAACATTTGGTATGATTTTGCAAAGAGTTGTTTTGGGTTTAAAGAATTTTCGTGGAGGTACATTCAAAGAACATTTTTGAAGACTTTTCTTGGAGGTACATTCAAAGGAAATTTCTTGGAGGTATGTGATACAGTTTTTTGGATGTTTTTTGGGATTCATTTTTTTTGAAAGTATGGATTTGGCCTTAATTTTCATTATTTTTGAGAGTATGGATTTGAGCTTAATTTCGAAAGGACATTTTTTGGACATTTTTTGGAAGTATTTTTTAAAATGATATTTTTTGAAGTATTTTTTGAAGTGGCGTTTTTTATAAAGTTGGAATTAATTTTCAATAAACATTTTTTGGAGGCATTTTTTGAAGTGATATTTTTGTAGAGTACGTGTTTTGGGTCGAAGTAAATCTTTTATAATGATTTTTTAAAATGAGTTTTTGTGTAACTTTTTAAATGATATTTTTTTGTAGGGCTTGGAAGGAAATATTTTGAGCTTCATTTCATTTTTATAAGACATTTTTTTCTTGAATTTTTTAAGGTAAGTGTTTTGGATTGGACTATGTATTTTTTGCAAAATTCTGAAAATGAGTTTTTCTTAAATTAAATCTTTTGTGATGTTTTTTTAATCGAGTTTTTGTCTAAATTTTTGAAGGAAAATTTTTGAACTTCATACTCTATTATCATGGGAAATCGAAGGAATTGTACGAGAAAATATGATCGAAAAAGAGACCCTGAGGAATGTAGAGAAGAGACGAGACAATCTCGTAAAAGAAATATAGAAGCACTCTCAAATATTGAAGGGGAAAATCAACCTCAACTAGAAGTTGAAGCATGTATGTAAATGTAAATATTATGATTTTGATATATTTAAAATTTTCCTATTGTAAAATGTGAAGCTTAATTTTTATTTGATGAACTAATTTGAAAAATATTTTGCAATGTAAACATAGAGAGATATTCCTCAAAACATTGATGATGAGATACAAAATTTTGAAAGAGAAAGTGGAAGAGATATTGAACCAATGATTGAATATGGTGAAAATGTTTAAAGAAATTCAAGTGAAGAAATTTAATCACAAGTTATATATATATATATATATATATATATATGTTGAATACATGCACGTATTATTGAAAGTATACATATATTTATTAATTTAGTTATTTATTGAACATGTAAACTTATTATGTACTATTCATTCGAATATGTACAGATGAAATCAATGTCGATGATGAGATGTTAGAAAATGTTGACACTCATACATATGGAGATAAAAAAGCTGACCATTTTTTATAAGTATTTCATAAAGGCAAAGGCGACAGTTCAAGCCCAAATGTTGAAAGGTCTCCTATAATTAAGGAAATTAAAAGAAGCTACGACTTTATTGGGTATTTGAAAATCAACCAAAGAATAAAACATGGAGGAAAATGTGATACAAAACATAAATAGTGCTATAAATTCAATTAGAAGATCTAGATAGAAAAATGTTTGAATTGTACGTAGAGAAATACATATGGCAGTGGTTTCATCAAATACTAAAGAGAATCACTTGGTAAAATCTATGGCACGAGCATTAGGAACCTTGCGAAAAACTTTGCATAAACATCAGAAATTTCGGTTGCAAATAGATGTAAATGATGAACTCACTTGTTGGAGAGTTATTTGTAGGAACCTATACAAAGATAGACTTGGAGAAAATGTTAAAAAAATAATGTATGAATATTGGAAGAACAATTCGCATGTTTCTCCAATTGCAAGGCATATGATGTGAAGAAGAATAGCACAAAATTAGTACAAATAACGTGAAAAATATTTCTTGGAAACCACTCAGATAGATTTGTTCAACAATTTCAAAGAAGAGAATCGTGAAATTCATGCTTCAATCAATGCTTTTGTTCAATAGAAACCATGGTATGTAAAACCTATCACCGTACGCAACACTTGCTGTTGGCGTTATCATGTGGAATTTGAGTTATATTATAACACATTCCTTGATTTTGGTAGAACATTTGGGAAGGATTCACATCCTCCTTCCACTATCCGTGATTTCATATCTGAAATTCTATGTCAAAGAGAAAACGATGAACTATTTTACGAAAAGAAATGTGTTGGTGGTAAAAAATGTGATGATTGTGGAAATTTGACTAAATTTCAAAACAAATATCGTACTAATATAAATGATTAATCATTTTCCAACATGAAAGTGAAATGGAAGAGATATGAATATATCCATACATCGATTCAAGGTGAAAATAGTGTTAAAAGAATTGAATTATGAGAAGAAGAAATTTTCGTGATAGACTTTTTGAGAATATTTGAGGTAGAAATTTAGAGATACACCAAGAATTCCCATAGAGCTCGATGGCAAGACTTGCAATTCAAAAACTCCCGTGAAGTTTTTCCCCCGGGGACCATTTTTTCAGTAATTGATTTTGTAGAAAACTACACAATTGTTCCACAAAAATAAATTCAGAGTGAATACTATAATTCTGACGAAGTCTCCTTGCTCGTCCATGTTCTCTATAGACATGCTAAACAAAACTTCGATCATATAGAAAGCACCAGTGAAAATCGACATATTATTAAAGAATATCACTTTAATATCAGTGACGATCATACACATGATACATATTTTGTACAACATTGTTTTGGAAAAATTTATGATTCCTTGAAAAATCATGGAATAACATTCAATGAAAATTGGATATAGTCAGATGGATTCACAGGTCAATTCAAATCTGCACAATCATTCTTTTGGTTGTGTTGTCTTCATAAGAAAACCTGCATTAAACATTGTTGGAATTTCTTTGAGACTGGCCATGGAAAAGGAGAACATGACGGTGCAGGGGCATGCATAAAATGAGCACTTCAGAGATATCAAATGAACCCCTCTGCAAGTCAACTTGTGGACGCGAAATAAGTTGTTCAATGGTGCATCGATGCTCTAAGCCATGAGGCTAACTGATCAAGGGAAGTGTGAAGGTACATTCAATTTATTTTTTATTGGATATCTAATTTTAAACAATGTACATTTATCATAATTATTATCTTTGATTGTATTTTGATATCACATTTACATTCTTCTTTAAATTTTCCATATAAATGTTTTTTTAGCATATTGGGATCGAATACGTAGATAGATCAATTGGAAATGACATTGAAACAATAAAAGGGACTCGAAAATTTCATTCAATTAAAACAAAGTCGTCCAGAAATGTGTTTGCAATGGATAAAAGAAAATATTCTTGTTTTTGTCATGTTTGCATAGACAACACAAAATCCAATGACGTTTGTGAAAACAAAATGTATGTAAAAGATTGGAAACATATAGAGCTAAAAGAAAAGGGAAAAATGTCCATTGCAACTTTTGAAGAAATGCAATAAGGAGAATATAATATCATCCGATGGTGATCGAGTTTCTCATCTTGTTAAAGAAGGTAACATTCGAATTGCTTTCTAATGATAAAGATCTAGAAATAAATTTGAATATGTATAATTTTTTTAAGTTTGTTTTATTGTGCAGGAGATGTCTTTGTTGTAATTGTACCTACTGACAATGATTAAAATGTGAAGTATTATTTGATGCGTTGCACTGAACAAAAAATGAAATTATTAGAAGACTATAATGATCATAAATTTCCATATGAAAGAGGATCTATTATACTGAAAGGTTATTTTTTCAGACAAACTAATCAAAGTGGGGATTTTGTTTACTTTGAAGACTATGAACCTAATTTCATAAGTTGTCAATATAGTCACTTGGTGTGTGCATCAAGCATAAAGTTGATAGAGGTTCAATCAAAGAAAAAAATGAAAATTAAGAAATGGAAAATGCCAAAATCCGATCGTGAATGAATTATTGAAGATGGCATTCCATTGGAATTTTTTTGATTGAACTGCCCAACGATTTATTCTCTTTGGATTATATGTTCTAGAACTTCCAGTACTCAATTAAAAATTGAGCTGCCTTGTTATGTTATATGTGCAAGTTTTTGCACATGTACAAATTGTTTTGGTACATGCACACTCTAGTATCAACTGAAAGTAGCTTTTCTATACATGCATTGATGAAAAATTTTGCATATATTGGATATATATATATATATATATATATATATATATATATATATATATATGTTCAAGAATGAAATTAGCTGTTCAAGTAGTTTTACTATGTGCATTGATAAAAAATGTTTCACGTACTCAATATATTTGTTCTAGAATGCAATTAACTGAAAGTAGTTTTTCCATGTTCATTGATGAAAAATGTTGCACATACTGGAGATATACACGAACTGAATGCACGCCCAGTTTTTCTTGTGGGATTTTTTGGTAAAAGGTATCCACATTGTAAATAAATAATCCATAGTATAATTTTGTACGAAGATTCCTTTCAAACAAGAGACTCGAAGCACTTCTCTAACTTTTGGTGGGATTTGACCCACATCTCTATTCCTTATTGAAAATCTAGTACAAAATTTGTTTGTCCAATGGTCGAATATGTTCTATGTGCACTGATGAAAAATGTTGTGCATATATATATATATATATATATATATATATATATATATATATATATCAATTAATTGTTAAGTAGTTTTCCCATGTGCATTGATGAAAAATGTTTCATGTACTACATATATATGCTCTAGAATGCAATTAACTGAATGTCATCAATTTACCAATTTATAAATCAACAAGGCTACCTAGTTGAGTGCATTAATGGAATTGGCCCCAATTCAACAAACATATATCTACTTGTTATATTTCCAATCAAAATTAAATGGATTTATATGGGAAAGGGGTAGAACATATAGCCCATGGACTACTTTTTAGAGGTCAATGAATGTATCATCATGTGGGAAAATGTTTCAAGAACACTTGATCGTACTTGAAAGTAATCATAATATTTTTTTTATCTCTACATACTACATGCTATTGTTTGAGTGAAAAAAATTTCCAATGAAAAGAACATAGCTTTTCAATCCAACTAACCATATCAATTGAGCTCTATTTAAAAAAAAAAGTAAAAAAAACCAAAAAGCCAAAAAAATAACATCCTTGGTTGTTATTTTTATTGGAATAACTAAATCATATTAAGGATTCTCTTCATTGAAATTTTTTTTCGATGGACAATCCTTAAAATATGATTTAGCTATTCCAACAAAAATGACAACCACAAATGTTATTTTGCTGACATGTTTTGTGGCATGTTAAATTTTCTTTACTCTTTTTTCAATTAGAGCTCAATTGATATGGTTAGTTGCATTGAAAGGCTATGTTCTTCCCATTGGAAATTTTTTCACTCAAACAAGAGAAGATTATGTAGAAATCAAAAGAAATCTTAAGATGCCAAATGTACTTCAACCATCCGAAACTTTAATTTTAATTTTTTTTTTATTATATCAAAACAAATTACTTCACATGTCATACCAATTGTAGTTCAACTATCCAATAAAAACATTAAACATTTAACATTATATCACATGCCAAATGTAGTTTGAAACCATCCAAAACTTGAGTTTTAAAATTTTTTTGATTATATCACAACATTACTTCACATGCCTAATGTACTTCAACCATCCAAAACTTAACTTTCAAAAACAAAACAAATTATATTAACACAATAAAATATGTCCAAAAATTGTAGATCTCACAAGTATCAAGTATCAAGTTATATATATATATATATATATATATATATATATATATATGATTGTGCATCTAGATAATGTATAAAAAAGTAAATTTAAGACTAGAAATCCCAATCAAATCTACAAATCATGTCCATCAAATAAAGATGGATGTAGTGTCTTTCCTAGCAGAGTCTCAATCTTCTCGCTCTCTTGCGAAGCATGGGGAACCTATACACAATGCACGTACAAACATTAAAATTTGATTTTTTAAAAATAAGTGAGAATATATAGAACTTTATGTAAACTATATATATATATATATATATATATATATATATATCATGCAATACCTCATGAGGTTCCCTCTCCATTTGTTTGCCTACTACAACTTCCCCCATGGGAACATCTCCAACAGTAAACTGTACAATATACATGTACAGTTATATATATATATATATATATATATATATATATATATATATATATATATATATATTAAAAATTTTTAGATGAAAATGCACTTGTGTATATATAAACTTATTTTCAATAATATTAAAAAAAAAGTTAGACAACTTGTTCTAATGGTTGAAATGGTGTGGATGTTCCTATCTTCGCCACTAGAGTCTGTGGATTAAAGAAATATTATATAGAAACCTAAAATTCAAAATTTTAAAAGTATAAAATAACTCAAGATCAAGATCTCAATTTATAATAAAACTTAAATAAACTTCAATATATATATATATATATATATATATATATATATATATATATATATATATGTGTGTGTGTGTGTGTGAAAAATTGAATAATTCTACAGGTGAAATTGGGACATCTCCTAAGAGAGGCTCCAAAAGAAAATATCCAAAAACCTAAAATTCAAAAAATTTAAAATAACTCAAGATACAGATATATATATATATCTCAATTTTTAATGGAACTTTTTGAGGTGGAATATATATATATAGCTTAAACATAAATCTTAAAAGTGAAAAATTGTCCATATTTGTGTGGATCTCGCACATCTCGTAAGGAAGTAGAAGGTGAATCTCTCGAGGAAGAAGAAGGTACCGCCATCCCAAAAACATCGGACGGAATCATAATCTGTTAAAACATTTTATTATTATATATGTACATGTATATGTTTGCACAATTATTTATTTTAAAAATATCACTTAAAAAACACTAAAATTTGTCAACATATCTTGATGGTAAAACCCATCTTCATTGTTTGAAAAAGAGGCCCCGAACGTGATATTAACATTTTCATCATTCGTCATGCGTGACAGCTCCAAATGGTGTTTTAACATATAATGTTACATTTTTGTTAGATTAATGTACATACAAATAAATGTATACATGTACATACACATGTATTTATTACAAAGTGTACACATGTGTGTGTTAAAATAATTGAACCCTAAGGTCATTAACACATACTGTTCTCATGCCCTCTTCCTCATGAAGAATTAGGTCTTGCAAACCATTGTGACAATTTTTTGCATATATTCTGAGATCTTCAACACTCATGTTGTCAATCGCTTCATCTGTACAATACACAAAATTGGCACGTGTATTCTCATGTGCTCTTTGTCGATTTACACAAACATCGACTCCACCCAATCTATTATGAACATTGTCGATGATGGCATCCCTTGCTTCTCAAATTATTTGAGAAGTCCCATCCATCTCTGACTGCAAAGTTTCGACCCGAAAAGGTCGACTCACCAATGGTGGCTCAGGGCGAGGCAACTCCACATCTCGCCTAGTGCCACTATGGTCACACAATCGACCTTTCCCAGGACCAAAAAATTCTGACAGAAGGTCATTGTAATTGGATTTCATTTGCAAAAAATATTCTGCGTAAAATAATTTTGCAAAATAAACAGGAATCTCGTCATTCCATGGGAGTCTTCCATAGGCCACAAGGTGCCTATCATACAAATATTTAACTATATTGGGGTGCTTGAAATATTTCACCTTCAACATCTTTCTTTTTGGCCCTTCCTTGAAATTAAACATTGACTTCGCCATTTCTTTTCTAACTCTTTGTTTTACATCCTCCCATTTATCGGGACCCATTACTGTTTCTTTTCTCTTTCTCATGACTTCTACAAATGTATCAGTCATTGGCCCAATATTTTAGTACACATTTACTAGTTCACCCAATGAATGTGTAACTATTTTGAGGCTTTGTCGACTGTCAGTAGGTAGAGTCAAAGCCATGAGATCTCTCCGTAATTTTGCATGAAGTTGTTGACACCTTTCTAAGGTGCATTGCACCATGTTTCTTTCTCATGGTATATCATAAATGTCGGCTGGATAAGTTGTGGTGGGTAGACAACCTTCTTCTTGAATGTAGCATTCTACCCTACATCTATTTTGACCAACATTTGGAGCATTTCCAGCCTTCACATCAATATTATAAAAAATTTTATATTAGAAAAAACACATGTAAACAAATTTGTACAAATTGAATGAAAAAAATATTGAAATTGATGGAAAACTCGACGTGGCTGGCTAGCATCTTCTCCACCCTGAAACTATTGAGAACCAGAACAACGCTACTGAGAACCAGCACAACCAGCCATTGATTGGCCTCTGGGGGAATAAATATCACCACCTTCATGCAACCTGCTACCACTTATTTATGGCCCTCGAAGGGGATTTTAACCACCACCAACCTCTCAAGAGAAGAGAGAAGCTTCATAAACAAATACAAATTTATAATCAATTGAAAAATACATGCATACACATAAATACACGTACATATTCACTGATTAAATTGTATTCAAACCATACCACGACTGGGTGAACCATGGGCATCCATGGATGGAGTAGAGACCATTCTCTTCTTCTTAGCTCCTAAAAAATAAAAAAATGAAACTTATTAACAACTAATTTAACTCACAAAGTTGATAAAAAATCAATTCCATATGTACACACATGTATGGAGATTTAAGATTATATTTAAATACCATGAACAACTCTCGATTCCTAATCCCCCCCTCTCGTAGAGATATGGGATTCTGTTGATATTTTTTGTCCATCCTCCATGATATATATCTACGGTGGACATTTACAATTATTTTTTTAAATAACTAATTTAAAATAAATTCAAAATAAATTTCAGAAAATTAATGTAATTTAGTGTAAAGAAAGTATGTAAAAGACAACTTTCAAAGCACTAATTTATGTGTGAAACTCAATTTAAGCAAAAAAATGTTATAAAAATGATAAGTTCACCAAATTTTATTTTACATGGTGGGAGAACACATGGTATAAAATTGAAAAAAACACATTGTCATTAAAAAAGAAGTGAAACTTCATTTAAATAAAAAATTATTGAAGTCCCCACATTTTAATTTCATAAAAATGTGAATTTCACCACTTGTTGCAAATGTGAAGTTCACCAAGTTGCGCTTTACATGCTGTGGTGGGAGCACACTTGGTATATAATTGAAAAAAGCACATGGTCATTAAAAAAAGACGCATTTATAAGTACAAAACACACACATATCCAAGATATGTTACAATGTCGATCTATAAATTTTGAAGGAGAGCATCTCAACACTAATTCATCTTTGAGAGATGAATCTTGAATTTTTGAAGAAGAGTGTCTCAAAACTAATTCATCTTTGAGAGATGAACCTTGAATTTTTGAAGAAGAGTGTCTCAAAACTAATTCATCTTTGAGAGATGAATATTGCATTGGCATTGCCCTATATAATTATAATTCATCTTTGCTATATGAATCTTGAATTTGCATTGCCCCACACAATAGATCAGTAGACATCTTATTCACATTTGTACAATGCCTTATACTAAAAAATTGAAATTGGCTAACAATATTGTTTTCTATTCCATGAAGTTCTATTAGCCTCTCCTTCTTAACTTGGTACATGCCATTCATCTGCTTGCACACAAGTTTGGAATTGGTGAAAACTACAATTCCATTTGATCCATACTCCATCGTTGTTCCCAAGCCTTCTATCAATCCAATATAATATGCCTCGTTGTTTGTTGTTCTTCTCGGTATATTCATTTTCCTTTGGATGACTTTACTAGTTGAAATATTGGAAAGCACATATGTAATCACTGCTTTCCCTGGATTGGGATAGTAAGAAACTTCTATGCATAATTTCCATTTTTCAACCATATTTAATGATTTTCTTATCCCTAAAAAAAAAACAAATTCAATAAAAATATATATTAAATTGACATTTATTGCAAATGCATGGGAGAAATGAAAAACTTATATTTAGATCTATTCTAGAGATTGACTGTAGGGGCATTTACTAGATATGTCACCTTTCATAAAAGATGAGATCTAGAGGCTACCTAGCCCTTTACAGACTCTGCCTATAGAACTTGTAGAAGTTAACACTAGTTACCAGTCCTAATTATACCCTATGAAGGGAAAATATCACAATTATATGTTAATGTGAATGTGTTTTACATTGAATATTTTTCATTTTGTTAAGAATCTATTTTCAAAATATTTAAAACTATATACTTGGTTAAAACCTATGTTTTGTATCAAATTACTTTTTGTTTCTAAATACTATACATGTTGAATATAAAAGGTTTTTTCTCTCTCATTGTTTGAGACCATGGATATGAAAATGAAAAACTTCTAATTAGATCTATTCTAGAGATTGAATGTAGGGGCATTTACTCTTAGGTTAAAACCTATGTTTTGTATCAAATCTCTTTTGGTTTCAATGGGAAAATTTTATGGCTAATTTGTGTTTTACATGTTGAATATAAAAGGTTTTTTCTCTCCCATTGTTTGAGACCATGGATATGAAAATGAAAAACTATATACTTGGTTAAAACCTATGTTTTGTATTAAATTAATTTTTGTTCCTAAATACTATATAAATGTTGAATATAAAGTTTTTTCTCTCTCATTGTTTGAGACCATGGATATGAAAATGAAAAAAATCTAATTAGATTTATTCTAGAGATTGACTGTAGGGACATTACTCTTAGGCTAAAACCTATGTTTTGTATCAAATCACTTTTGGTTTCAATGGGAAACGTTTATGGCTAATTTGTGTTTTACACGTTGAATATAAAAGGTTTTTTCTCTCTCTCATTGTTTGAGACCATGGATATGAAAATGAAAAACTTCTATTTAGATCTATTCTAGAGATATGGCTAATTTGTGTTTTACATGTTGAATATAAAAGTTTTTTTCTCTCTCATTGTTTGAGAGGTCATGGATATGAAAATGAAAATATTTATTTAAAACCATTCCATAGATTGACCGTAGGGGCATTTACTCTTAGGTTAAAAAATATGCTTTGTATCAAATCACTTTTGGTTTCAATGGGAAACTTTTATGGCTAATTTGTGTTTTACATGTTGAATATAAAAGGTTTTTTTCTCTCTCTCATTGTTTGAGACCATGGATATGAAAATGAAAAACTTCTATTTAGATCTATTCTAGATATATGGCTAATTTGTGTTTTACATACATTGAATATAAAAGGCTTTTTCTCTCATTGTTTGAGACCATGGATATGAAATTGAAAAACTTCTAGATTTAAAACTATTCCAGAGATTGACTGTAGGGGAATTTACTCTTAGGTTAAAACCTATGTTTTGTATCAAATCACTTTTGGTTTCAATGGGGAACTTTTATGGCTAATTTGTGTTTAATATGTTGAATATAAAAGTTATTTTTTTCTCTCTAATTGTTTGAGACCATGGATATGAAAATGAAAAACTTCTACTTAGATCTATTCTAGAGATATGGCTAATTTGTGTTTTACATACATTGAATATAAAAGGTTTTTTCTCTCATTGTTTGAGACCATGGATATGAAAATGAAAAACTTCTATTTAAAACTATTCTAGAGATTGAATGTAGGGGTATTCACTCTTAGGTTAAAAACCTATGTTTTGTATCAAATCACTTTTGGTTTTAATGGGAAACTTGTATGGCTAATTTGTGTTTTACATGTTGAATATAAAAGGTTTTTTTCTCTCTCTCATTGTTTGAGACCATGGATATGAAAATGAAAAACTTCTATTTAGATATATTCTAGAGATATGGCTAATTTGTGTTTTACATACATTAAATATAAGGGTTTTTTCTCTCATTTTCTGACACCATGGATATGAAAATGACAAACTTCTAGAATTAAAACTATTCCAGAGATTTACTGTAGGGGCATTTACTCTTAGGTTAAAAACTATGTTTTGTATCAAATCACTTTTGGTTTCAATGGGAAAAATTTATGGCTAATTTGTGTTTTACATGTTGAATATAAAAGGTTTTTTTCTCTCTCATTGTGTGAGACCATGGATATTAAAATGAAAAAATTCTATTTAGATCTATTTTAGAGATATGGATAATTTGTGTTTTACATACATTGAATATAAAAGGTTTTTTCTCTCATTGTTTGAGACCATGGATATGAAAATGAAAATATTCTATTTAAAACTATTCCAGAGATTGACTGTAGGGGAATTTACGCTTAGGTTAAAACCTATGTTTTGTATTAAATCACTTTTGGTTGCAATGTGAAACTTTTATGGCTATTTTGTGTTTTACATGTTGAATATAAAAGGTTTTTTTCTCTCTCATTGTTTGAGACCATGGATATGGAAATGAAAAACTTATATTTAGATCTATTATAGAGATATGCCTAATTATGCATTTTACATACATTGAATATAAAAGGTTTTTTATCTCATTGTTTGAGACCATGTATATGAAAATGAAAAACTTCTATTTAAAAATATTCCAGAGATTGACTGTATGGGCATTTACTAAGGTTAAAACCTATGTTTTGTATCAAATCACTTTTGATTTCAATGGGAAACCTGTATGGCTAATTTGTGTTTTACATGTTGAATATAAAAGGTTGTTTTTCTCTCTCTCATTGTCTGAGACCATGGATATGAAAATGAAAAACTTATATTTAGATCTATTCCAAAGATTGACTATAGAGACATTTACTGGATATGTCACCTTTCATAAAAGATGAGATCCAGAGGCTACCTGGCCCTTTATAGGCTCTACCTATAGAACTTGTAGAAGTTAACACTAGATGTCCCAACTATACCCTATCAAGGGTGTAGAAGACCTGTGGAATCACTCAAAATACTTTACATAGACATAAGGGTGTATAAGAATGCATGTGTTTTACATCGAATAATTTTCATTTTCTTAAGAATCTAAATTCCAACAAACTATATTCTTGGTTAAAACCTATATGTTTTGTATCAAATTACTTTTTGTCTCTAAATACTATGTTTTTTACATTGAATATTTTTCATTTTATTAAAAATCTATTTGAAACAATTAAACTATATAACGTTAAAACCTAAGTTTTGTATCAAATCACTTTTGATTTCAATGGGAAACTTCTATGGCTAATTTGTGTTTTACATGCTAAATATAAAAGGTTTTTTCTCTCTCATTGTTTGAGACCATGGAGATGAAAATGAAAAACTTCTATTTAGATCTATTCCAGAGATATGGCTAATTTGTGTTTTACATGTTGAATATAAAAGTTTTTTTCTCTCTCTCATTGTTTGAGACCATGGATATGAAAATGAAAAACTTCTATCTAGATCTATTCCAGAGATAGACTGTAGGGGCATTTACTCTTAGGTTAAAACTTATGTTTTGTATCAAATCACTTTTGGTTTCAATGGGAAACTTTTATGGCTAATTTGTGTTTTACATGTTGAATATGAAAGGTTTTTTCTCTCTCATAGTTTAATACCATGGATATAAAAATGAAAAACTTCTATTTAGATCTATTCCAGAGATTGACTATAGGGGCATTTACTGGATATGTCAACTTTCATAAAAGTTGATATCCAAAGGCTACCTGGCCCTATACAAACTCTGCCTATAGAACTATCAAATCACTTTTGGTTTCAATGGTTTGTTTATTGGCTAATGTGTTTTGATCAAATCAATTGGATGCAAGTTATGTGTAGATGATGGATGATGAATGAGGTGATGTTGATCATAACCTTTACATCTATATGTTAGGAAGCTTGATATACATAACGAGGTTTAGAACAGATATAATTTTGGGATTTATATTAGTTGGAATATTTCAATATAACAGAGTCATATATTACCAACAAACAGATATTAAGATACTTGAAAGAGACTACGAAAAATGGACTATAGTACCCGAAAGGTGAGAAATTTACATTGACAACATAGAGAGATTCAACTAGGCTTGTGTGGATGACATGAAAAGTACAAGTGGATAATGTATAATTCTACTTAGAAGAGTATTTGGTTGCATGTTTAAGCAAGAAAGAGTCACTACTTGGAAAACGTATAATTCTACTTAGAAGAGTCTTTGTTTGCATGGTTAAGCAAGAAAGAGTCATTACTTTCTCTATCTAGAGTAGAAGTGGAATACATAGTAGTTACTTCTTTTTGCAGACAAGTGTTTTGGATGAAATGGGCTCTACAAGATATTAAGTTAAATTTCAGTGAATCTATATCTATTAAGTGTTTCAATCCAAGTGTAATAATAATTTCAAAAATAAAATATTCTACTTCCTTCAATCACTAAACATATCATCATAAAGTACCACTTCCTCACACAAAAATACTTTGACAAAATAGTGAAGATGGAATACATACCCACAAAGCCTCTTGTTAGAGAACCATTTGAATATGTGAGAAACAAATTAGGGATAGTTCTTGTAAATTATAGTCACTTATTTGACTTCAAAAGAAGAGCCTAGAATATTACAGAGAATATGAAATTGAGCTCAATATCTATGTGGGAGAGTACACAATATCTAAGGGGGATAATACAATATAAGGAAGGATTAAAAAGAGTAACAAGAAGCATATGATTGTGTCAATAATTTGAAGTAGTCAAGAAGCATAACAAAGGACCATCATCAAATTGCAAGATCAAGTAGTCTTCTTCATGAAGAAGCAACATTAACTAGGTTCATCATTTAAAGGTTAATTTTTTAATGAAAATATTTATGAAAAAAAAAAATTACATATGTATATATAAATTATATAAACATGTAAATAAATATTCCCAAATGTACATAGTAGTATTATAATTTTTTATATCTAATTAATAGATGTTGAAGATGAGTCTAGCTCATTCTTTATTGGCATTATCATAACTTTTTCAAAAGCTCCTCCTGAATCTAAAAATGAATATGGAATGAATCATGGTACATTATGATAAATCTTGTATTTAAATGACATTTGATCTATGAATAAAAAATAAAATGGGATCTGTTCATATATGTGAGAAACAAATTAGGGATAGTTCTTGTACATTATTGTCACTTATTTGTCTTCAAAATAAGAGCCTAGAATATTATAGAGAATATGAAATTGAGTGCAATATCTGTGTGGGAGAGTACACAATATCTAAGGGGGAAAATACAATATAAGGAAGGATTAAAAAGAGTAACAAGAAGCATATGATTGTGTCAATAATTTGAAGTAGTTAAGAAGCATAACAAAGGACCATCATCAAAGAAGCATATTATTGTGTCAATAATTTGAAGTAGTCAAGAAGCATAACAAACGACCCTCATCAAATTGCAAGATCAAGTAGTCTTCTTCATGAAGAAGCAACATTAACTAGGTTCATCATTTAAATGTTCATTTTTTAATGAAAATATTTATGAAAAAAGAGAGTACATATGTATATATAATTTATATAGACATGTAAATAAATATTCTCAAATGTACACAGTAGTATTATAAATTTTCATATTTAATTAATAGATGTTGAAGATGAGTCTAGCTCATTGAATCTAAAAATGAATATGGAATGAATCATTGTACATTATGATAAATCTTGTATTTAAATCACATTTGATCTATGAATAATATGGAATGAATCATTTTACATTATGAAGAGTCATGATATCCACATTTCCACCATACTATTTTCAAGTTCTATATGAATATATGTAGTCTAATAACTAATCAGTTATGATATTTGTGTAAATATGAAAATGGCTCTATGATATAAAGGCCAACATGGGATCAAACTATAATGTTACATTTCATTCCATCACTATTATTCCTCTAAATCCTTTAGCTTTGTATTATGAAAGAAAATTTATATATGCTATGCTATATTTGAATGATAGATTTAAATGTATACAAATGGTGAATGCTTAAAGTATTAAAGTAGAAATTGGTTGTAGGTCTTTTAAAAGATAAACTTAATTTGAAGAAGAAGAATTAACATCTCATTCTTCATATCTTTCCAAGAGGACTATATTTATCACAATGTTTTGAGTAGATCATGAAAATAATAAAAAAAGAGATTTGGAAAAGGAAAATAAAGATCTAAATGCATATGACCGTCAATAAGGTAGCACAAAAATTCAAGAAAACAATGAAAGAAATCTCGAATAAATACTAATATTGTAGGGGAATTTCAGACATGTAATAAAAAAACAAGAAAAACAGGGAAACAAAAAATTTCACAATCAGATATCATTGAAAGAGACACCACTAGTACTGATATATTGAATAACTTCATACATTGAACTACTACAAATGGAAATGAAGAAACAGATCAATAGAACCTAAATGGCCTTTCATACAATTATTTTTTTTACAGAAACCTCTAAGACTAAGACTAATTCCCTAAAATGAAGTTTTCACATACATCCAGAAACAAAAAAAAAAAACAATTTATGTTCTAAAGAGAAATAAAGAACCAAAAAATATGTATATATCTACAAAAATTATTTACTCTATAGAATTGATAGGTGCAGAGATAACTGGAGATAGAAAGGAAAATAAAAAGAAATCTCATAATGAATAGTGTCAAGAAACCCCGGCAGCTCTGAAACCTTACAGGAATTTTCAGAAGCAGCAGAAGCTTGAAGAATAGAATTATAATTATTTACTCTATAGAATTGATAGGTGCAAATATAGCTGGAAATAGAAAGGAAAATAAAAATAAAGCTAATAATGAATACTGTCAAGAAATCCTGGCAAATCTGAAACCTTACAGGAATTTTCAGAAGCAGCAAAAGCTTGATGAATAAAGTTATAATTCTCTACTCTATAGAATTGATAGGTGAAGAGATAGATGGAGATAGAAAGGAGAACAAAAATAAAGCTAATAATGAATAGTGTCAAGAAATCCCGACAGCTTTGACACCTTACAGGAATTTTCAGAAGTAGCAGAAGCTTGAAGAGAATGATTTTTCCGAGGCCCTTTTTGAAGGGAATTTTTATGCTCCCCAAGAGTTTAAGGCCTTGGAAACCATGCCTACAAGGGCATAAATCTATGCCAAGATATTGGGCTCACTGCAAAAATTTAAAAGTACCAAAATTGATAGCCTAACAATAACTGCACAAATCTTAATAAATTTTATAATACATATTAAATATGATGGCCACAATAGCGATAACCACAAGCCACTGTAACAATAAACAATGCCCCTCAAACAAGCTAGTAGAAAGGATGAGAGACCAGGCCAACAACCAAGAACAACAGGGGGATGGAATGGAGCAGCGAGATAGTTTCTGTATTACTGTAAGGATACGAGTGTTGCTTATATATATTTACTAATAATAAATATATATTCACTTTCAAAATGTTAAATTTAAATTTACAACCATTCTAAATAAGGTGTCTTTTCACTTTCAAAATGTCTATAAATTTTCTCTTAATTTTCCATGCCATCAAAGCAATCAAAGCAATCTCTCTTAACTGTATTGGCAAACACCTCAGCTAATTAATTTCATGGTTTTGGATTACCTAGAAATTTTCTCGGCGCAACTCCTGAGCAGCAATTCATGGCCACCAAATCAACAACAGAGTAGCAGCAATGCCACAGAAACAATTCGTAGGTGCCAAATCAGCAACAGAGCAGCAATAGTGCCATAGAAACGAACAAAAATGAAAATCAGAGTGGAATCCCTCAAAAAGTAGAATATGTGAACAAAGATGTGTGAAAATGAGAACAATTCGTGGGTGATAAATTTATAAAATATGAGTTCGGCCAAACTATTTTAAAAGTTAAGCCGAACTATTAGTTCGACCAAACTAAAACTTCGGCCGAACTATTGTTGACGGTTTTCCCATCTCCAGCCAAAAATATTTTTTCCCATGCCATAAGTATGTCGTCAATCTAAATGGTAGAACGAGTTCAGCCGAACTTTCCAAAAGTTCGGCCGAAGTATTGCAGAAAAATGTTTTTCGCCCCTGATTCTCACAAAAGTGTAACCCAACCTCACATTTTCACTCCCCCTTCTAATTCAAGTCTTTGACTAGATCTCGTAAATTCCTAGTCGATTATTTCACTTGATCTCTTAAATGATTGTTCATTCCATCCACCTATTAGTAAATGGTAGTCTACTTAGGTGGATGAAATGAATCTTGGGGGGAATGTACCTAGAATCATGTTATTATGTTAGGGGAACATAAACTTATTTCAAGCATGGTTTGTTCTCTGTTTCAAGATTTTGTAAAATTAAAACCACTCTCAAGCATATTTTCCCATGTTTCAAGCTTGTCTAAAAATGAAACCATTCTCATCCTATTCTTCTGATTGCCATTTTTATAAGCTTGATTCTTCCAAATGAGCTTTGGTTTTCTCATTCCATCATTGCCATATTTTTGGCCAATCATATGCTTTCACTTAGTTTTTCTACCCTTTCCTGAGGAACCACTGCGATTAGTGGTATTATTATCCAACCTCTTAACTGGTGTGTGTTTTTATTATTTCCATCATGAACATAATGAGTTGCTACCATTTATACCACTAGTTCCTCTTTCAACTCTTTTCAGACTCCCTGAACATGAAAATATTGTCGAGCACTTATCTTTTTGAACTCATTAAAGTAAATGAAAAGACGTTTGATCAGTATAAGCTTAACCCTTTTTTGAACTAAGATAGGTTATTTACAAAAAAATAATGCGTTAGTATAACATGGCTAGGAGGTTCTCATGAGTATTGTTTTTTACCTTTTCAGACTTGAAAGACTATCTACAAAAATGAGCCTTTGGAGTTTTTTTCTTTTTCCAACTCTCTAAACATGAAAAATGATTTGAGTTAGACCTTGGATGGACTCGTAAAAACATCAAACAATGATGGGCTCGTCAAACATGACGGGATCCAACCACTCCTTCTCAAGGTTCGTTAAAAATACTCAGAGGGATTCATCTGAAGGATGAACTTACAAAATCAAACATATCTTATCCTCACCAAGCTTGTGAAAAAATAAAGAGGTACTGACCAGAAATGGTTGGGTAAATTGGGAAAATGTGATACTCCACCTATTAATGGCAGTGAGTCACTCTTGAACATGCCACTCTTCCACTTCATCTCCATGGTTATTGGGTTGGAAAATCTACTTGTGTTTTGGTTCATCGCAGCATATGAAAGCCTTCGCTTTTTGTTTTGGGTCAATGTTTCCAACTCCATTTAGTGTCATCGATATGTTCAATAGAAGTAATTTAGTTGATATATGCTACAATACTCTTAAGCCTTCGTTCCATGTATGTCATTCCTGAACTAGTTCCACATTAGCAACATTTTCTCTCAAGTCATGATACCCGTTTTATGTCATTGACAGGGGATACATCAAGGCCCTCTTGCAACATCTCACCTAATGTTGACATCCACTCATTATCCAGGAAGTTGACTTAAAAATTGTTCCTTTAGTACCTTGGGACTTGTATACATCAATGGAAAGTTTCCTCGCTCTCGGTGACAGGTTTTCATCATTGGTCTTTGACCGAAAAATTATGTGTGGTGTTTGACTTAAACTCATTCATGCACACCATACATATTATACTATTTTAACTTGAGATCCATTAACATCATCAGTGGTTTCTCTTGCATCTATTAATGACTTAAATCATTCGTCGGGAATCAGATTGGTTGGTAATCTGATAATGGTAGTGCCCCATAAGATGTCGTATGTATCATAATGAAAATAGGGTCGTACCCTTATAAATTCATATGTATTTTATAAAAATAATATACACAGGGATAAAATTATGAAGCCTCCTACATTAAAATCTTCACCCATATTGAGTTATTCACTTTCATGGAGGACCTTAAAATAACTAGAATGTTCTTGATGGACTGTGATCAAGTTTTAGCTCTAATTAAGGAATTTTTTGTGTCCACAACAACCCCTCTATGTTTTGAGAAAAAATGGGCTCCTCTCTTGATTTTTCACTAGTCTGGATATGTTTATTTTTTATATACATTGACTAAATGATTCCTCATTACTAAATCCTTGAAAATAACACAACACCGTGGAGAAAATTCATGTGGATCACATAACATCTGGATGCAAGGGAGCACAAACAAGAAGCCAAGGCAGTTTCACCCATCCTTCGCCAACAATGCACCAACCACCAACTAGGCACCCTCTACTAGCAATGTATTGTATTCCATCTAGGCAACCTTCGCCAACTCAGTACCCTTTTCCCTATGACGATGACTACTAAAGACAAACACTAGTGGAATGGGAATATAGACTATTAATAGAGGAACCTAACATGCCCCTCTCCTTAAAAAGGTGTTGCCCTCAATGATTGAGTAGATTTGGATGCTTCAGTATAAAATTCTCATCCTCCCATGTAGAATCTTCAGCGGGTAAGTTCTTCCACTTAATGACGTACTCTGAAATTGATTGATTTCGTAGCTGTTGAGTTCTTGTGTCTGTGACTGCTTTAGGTTCCAATATGATTTTTCCTTCTTGATCAAGTTTTGGCAATATTGTTTGAACTAGAAGTTTGTCACCTATAGCCTTCTTTAAGCATGAAACATGGAAAATTGGATGCACTCGTGAAGAATCAGGAAGCTCCAATTTCTATGACATAGTACCAATATTTTGAAACACCTTGTAAGGACCATAGTACTTTGGCAATAATTTATTATCCTTCTTAGCTTGTTTGAGGGAAATTTGTTTATATGGTTATAGCCGTAAAAATATCCAGTCTCCTACATCAAAAATTCTCTCGCTACGATGTAGATCTGCCTGTTGTTTCATTCGATTTTGTGCTAAATTTAGGTTATCTTTTAATACTTGGAGAAGCACTTCAAAAGAAGTGTATATACACTAGGAACCAGCCCTAGAGAAAGAAGAAATGAGTCCAAATATATCATGTAATGCACTGGCAGGAATTAGCACTCCTTAAACTCTCAAGATAAAAGGACGAAGAATTATTCATTTATGTAATGTAAAGGAGTTTTTCCCCTCAAAGTGGCTTATTTCTAAGGCATTTATCTCTCTTTTCTCCTATTTTTGGAGTTGGTTTAATAACATTTGGTATCAAAGCTTTGCATTCTAGGGTTTCGCTACTCCAAACAGGTCATTGTGGAATTTTCGCTATAATGTTTTTTCTACAAAGGTTCAGAACTTGAAACTTTTACCACAAGAAGCCAAAATCCTGAGGAACATTGTGTAAAATATTCAGATCTTGGTTCACAATATTTTCAGAGATATGATTAGTGGAAATTAGGGTTTTTTCAGGCTCCCGAATTTCATCTCAAAGACATGACCCTGGGAAAATCGATATAACTCACTCTATAAGCATCGGATTTGAATTTTGTAAAAATTGGCCAAAATTATACAAACTGTAGTTTTATGTATATCAATTTCATAGCCGAAGGAGGAAACAATGATATGGGGCACGCTATACAAGTACACTCTACTGAAATAGTCCATAATTAGGTCATGGTGGGAGATTAGGCATAACTTTATATTGAAGCATCCAAATCAAGTCAGACCTATGGCATTCGAAAGACGATTCAGAGAGCTACTCCAGTACTAAATTTCAGATATTAAATATCCACAATCACATAGATAATTCAGTTTCAATATCGAGATCTCATTCCAAATGTTATGAAACTAGCTCCAAAAATAGAAGGAAAAAGAGATCAATGCCTTATAAATAAGCCACTTTGAGGGGGCAACCTCCTTTACATTACCTAAATGAATAATTCTCGGATGATACAATTGACAAAATATCCTTCTATATATAGAAATGATTAGGATATTATTTCCAAGTTATGCAAATTGCCCAAAATTGAAAGTGTTCAAAATTGGTTGCAATCTGAACGACTGGAAATTTCTCGTCACTACGATTTTGGTGCCGTAAATGGTTCACAAAACAAAGGTCATATGTGAAAGTTATTCAGGTTTGAAGTCTCTAGTAAACTCCAAAATTCAGTTGACCAAGTTTGACTTTGCAACATTGGGAAAATTAAAAAAGAATATTCCAAGGAATATTCTTGGAATATTTCTCAAAATATTCCCTATAATATTCCATTCAGGCTTATTAGAACTTGACAAGTGGCATATTCTTATTTGTGGATAGTTTGCCTTTTGGGTTATCGGCCAATAACAAGCTGCCATGTGGCAGGCTCGAAGATCGCCACATGGCCCCCAGTTCAATGGAAATGGCATATTAAAAATTTGTGACAAGCTGCAGGATTCGAACCGTGAACCTCCTATCGACGAACACAACACCCTGACCAACCAGTCTACAACGTGGGTCTTAATAAACTACGGTTCTCATTTGTATCTATTTTTTAAAATTTTCACTGGCGGAAAAGAAATAGGGCTAGCCCCCTAGGAATAACCTCATCCATATGACCCAGTGCCCAGAATCGGGGTCCTAAGGTAACCGCAGCAGCTGAAACGGTTAGAAGACCGTGATATGTGGCTAGCTTGACATTTAAACTTTAATGTGGTGATTAGTTGACATTTATTTCTGCGGTTTTCGCGGTGTGGTCACATGACCGGCCAGCATTTAATATGACCATTTTTGGTTTCGCCATTCTGGAGCGGCTTTCAACATTTTCGGTGGAGTTTGCCAACTTTATCGACCCTGACTGCAGTTACTCCAAATTTAGTGGGGTTTTTGGGGGGACATTGGGTATTTTTCTTGCAGAAGCCATAACTTCCTCATTATTGAACCAAATTGGATGAAATTTGAGTCAATTTTGGGTCTGTTCGACCTTCTGAGTGTTTCGCATAGGTTTCAGGTTGAACATAGGTCATCTTCAGCAGTTTTTTCTTCGAGGAAGATGTCACGTCTCCCATACCCAGGTTCTTATCCACATGACATTAACTTAGATATACACTACTGTCATGCACCTGATACCATTCATTTTTTTTTCTGTTTAATCAATTTCACATTAATACTTTTGTCAGGTCCTTAATTTCACATTAATTACAGACACTCTTGTTATTATAAAAATTCCCATGAGAGATTTTGGCTTGACCTCAATTCCTATCAGTCAACCCAGTCAACTGATATTTATATGTATATATATAAACATATACCCATTTGTATGTCTCAGATCTGTTCTTCAGAGTTTTGTCCAACTCTAACAGATCAATATGCCCTTTCTCTAACGTTTCAGTTAGCAAGCTTTATAGACTTCCAGCATCTATAATTATAAACTTTCAACATCTATGTATAGATGTATATATCTACATGTACATCTATCTATATTTAGTTGACCTTCTTTGCTTCAACTACTTTTACAGCAGTTTATATTGAAGGTGGATAGATGCTCTTTTCCCAGTATTTTAAATATGCTTACAATCTTCCTTTACACATACTTTTATCACATATAATAGTAGGGCTCTTCCCTTGTATTATTGTTATGATTGTTCAGCATACTTGCAATTCTGGTGCCTATTAAACTCTTCCCTTGGAAATATAGGATATAGAAAATTTTCTCCAATCAAATGGAAGTAATGAAACCGAAGTTGATATTTTATACTCCCTAGATTCAGATCCTCGTACTTAGTTAGGATTTAATTTCTGGTTTCATAGATTTAAACTTCCAGGTAATAAAACAATGTAAATTCTTAGTTCTACAATTCTTGTCACTGCAGTATGACTATTCTACTGCCATCAATACTTCTATGACAGGTTTAGTTGTTTTTTACTTGCTGCTCCTGTTTACCGTTTTGTTAAAATTTTCTGTTAATACACACAGCAACTAAATTTTCATTTAAAAGACAACAAGCTACACCTGTACATTTGTTATTATATTAGACATTCAAATGATCTATCATCTCTAACTTTATTACTGCAGGGTACTTATCCCTAGAATCCAACCATTGGTCCCTACTATTAACATATTGGATTTTCAGCTAATAGTTCTAGTTTGCAATTGCATGAGGTACTGAACAAATAGTCAATCTAAAATTTGCATAAGAAATCATAACATAACAATTCATATAACCTTGATATATTTAATACAAACTTAAATAAATCTCCAAATTTATGCATGCATACCGATACTATAACCAGTCCTCCCAACCTTAGAGTTTGTCTATCTCCAGAACTCACCCCCGAGCTGAGATCTTCCAAGAAAACACTAATCTCAATCTATTCTGGAGCAGCTTATTTAAGCTATGCTCTCCCCAAAGCCTGTTTCCAATTTTGCGTCCAGAATTTCAGGATGCTTTTATTCCTGTTTGCCTAGGCTTCCCTTATTTAGGGACTTTAAAGCTGGTTTCTGCTTTTCTAGCTTTTCCAGCTTTTTACCTCTTCCCAACTACTTTCCTCATCATTGGGGAATTTAGATTTTTCCTCAAAAATCTAAATTAGAAATAATTTCTTTCAAGGATTTTTGAAAGATTTTGGGGAAAGTCTTTACCTTTTCCATAACCTCATGGATTAGGCATGTGATCTCCATTTCTCATTTGGTCATAGTGCATACACAATATTTTATTTATTTTTCATAAATAAATAATTAACCACATCCAGACAATAATTATCCATTGGGGTCCACTCCCCTTTGGATTTATGTTCAAATGTCTAAGTTGAAAGCATAGAGACTTTGGGGTGTTACATATTCCCCCTCTGAAAACAAACACTGTCCTCGGTGTTAACAACTAACTACTATAGTTCATTTTGAAAATAAAGATAGATGCTTTTCCATCATCTTAGCTTCTCTTTTTCATGTAGCTTCTTCAGCAGTAAAGTGCTCCCACTGCACCTTTACTCTAGCTACTGTTCTATTTCACAATTCAATCTCTTCCTGCTCCAAGTTTTGAAGTGGCTCTGGAAGAAATTCCTCTTCTGGTTCCACTTGGATCACATTCCAATCAATAATGTGAGAAGCATCATGTACACAAATTTTCTTTCCCAATAAGGAGACATGAAACACATCATGAAATTTAATATGCAAGGGTAAGGCCAGTTTATAAGCCACTAGTTCCACCCTTTCCAACACCTTCCTCGGTGTTATTCTTTAACGTTGATTTTTTTTTTTTTTTTCAACTTTGATGAAGATTTCTTCTTCGTCCTTGCTCAGTTTCCGGCAGAGTACTCTCCTGCTTCCACTTTATTTACTGTTGTCTTATGCAGTTGATTTTCTTCCTACTTCTTTGCAAGAAGTCTATCTAGAAAATATTTTATTCCTTTTTCTCTGTCCATATTTCATACCAATTTAGGTAAGTAATATCGGATACATATAATTGATAATCCACCACAACATTCTGAATTTCAATAATTTCAAGAAATTCAGTTATTAGTCAAGTTGTTCAGGTTCATAATAGTTTAGTGCACTTTTAGTACATTACTTATCCTTTCTTGTTTTTTTTTTTTTTCAGTGAGATTTTCTCCTCATGCAAACTTGGTCCACTTCGACTTTTCTTGATTTTTCCAGGTGATTTATTTGCATTTACTTTCACCTTTTTGTCCTTGTTTCTGGAGTGTACAACTTCCTGTTACACACTTGCTAAACAAATTTACAACTTTTCATTATTATTTATGAATGAAAGAAAACAATTGTATCATATTCAGGGTTATGTTTACCCTTTCTCAGTTCATAGTTGTACTTCCAGTACCTTCTCATTGTTTTATTTTGTTAGCCAATCAATTTAATTAGTAATAACCAGACTCATTAATAATGTCTATAATTCAATTCTTACTTCACACATGAAATTTTTCCTCTAACCTCTTTTATGAAATTCATATTCCTACTAACAATTTCTTTAGAGTGTGCAATAATGTACAACTTTATGTTGCACTATTCCATTTTTTTTTTTTCAGTGAATAAATTTGGATTTGATGGGTTTCCACCACACCCAAATCCAAATACATCTCATCCTCTTTTCTCCCGGTTTGTAGTTGTATGATTTCACACTATCACACTGTCTTTGAATTTAATATTAAGGGAAATTAAATTTAATAAATTTACATAAGCCTAATTTTATAGTGTGAGTACATATTTATTTTATCATGATATATGTAATCCATTACTATAATTCTTTACATTCCCAAGAATACCTCAAAACGAATTTAGCACAATTTCCCTTTTTTAAAGAATCACCAGAAATTGTACATTTACTTTTAATTGTATATTCATGCTTTACTAGTTCCAATGATGATGCACCAATTATATCTATATATGAATTTCACTAATTCTTAGCAATCAACCCATGGTTTATATAAACAACACATGGTTTCTAACAAAGACCACTTACAACCTAAAACCATGGTTCACTTGATAAATTGAGGAAATTAATTGCTCTCCATTGGATTTTTATCCATGCATGATAATTTTCATAATTATTTTCACATAGATAAAAAAATTGTTAGGTTTTCAAGTCTTCCTTAACTAACTCATCAGGGAAATTTGATTTATCCCTTCATTCATTCATTCATAACTTAATGTAATGGGTCCACATTACATTATTTAATATGAAATGGTTCATAATTACTAAACCAATTAATTATTAAACCAACTATTTAAACTGTATTTATAACTCGTACTTAAGCTTACCACTTCATTATTTTCCATGCACATGAACTAAAATATGCTTATTACAAAATACTTTAGTCATGACTTAAATACACATGACTTCAAAATCATCCTGATAACTTTACTAAATACCAGCATCCAATTTTTTCTTCTCATATTATACTTTTACCACTTAATCTACCACAATAATGTTCATTACTCTTTTAACCATAATTAGAGTAATAATATTTCCAGCTCTATGGTAAAATTTTAAGGTGAATTCAGTTTTAAAATTTGCTAGTGAATTTGTTTTTCCTCCTTTATTCATGTGGGTATAAAGTTTGAAATTTGTTTACCTATGAAAATATTATATTCCTACAACTCCTCAAAATTACCTTTATAATTTAGAACAAAATCACCTATATTTTAACATAGGAATACAATCTATTCCTTAATGTTAATTTATAATTTATACTTTTAACTCTAAAATGCTAACCCTTATAACCTACATACACATATAAATTCAATTTTAATGGTGTCAATTCTTATATTTCTATTTCATATATATAATATCTATTTCCTTCTTTATATATTTCAATATTTCCTACCATCAATTTCGATGTAGGGTAATGCTTACCAAAAATGGACTATGGAACTTTATTTATTTATTTTTAAATGTGAAATCACACTATCACCTTGTAATTAATTGAACCCTTTTATTAAGGATATCAATTCCATCGTATGTTGTTTTCATTCAAGAGTAATCACATTAACCTATGTGTTACCTCAATTTTCATTTGAATATGACATATGTGTCTATAACTTAATCCTTTCGTTTTATATTTGATTATAACATTTTTTAATTTTATTTATATATATGTCTCATTCCAACTTTTATAAAATACGTTTAAACTAATTTAACCCCGATCGCACCAACTTCAAGTCTATTCAAGATTATTATAACTATGAGAAACGTCTCTTCTCCTCGTACTTCAAATTTCTTTGACACTCATTTAATATTTTCGGCACTTGAGACTGACTCGTTCAATGGAACCCATGCAACATTGTTGTATCGAGCCCCGTAACGTATCTACCATTGTCTAGTCTATTTAATTTCGTATTATTATCTGGTACTTCTTACGGCGAATTCACGTGATCTCCATACGTAGCTGTGTAAGGATGTCGATCCGCGAGAATTCCACAGTTGGTTGACATTTGTAGGGCGTAGATCCATTAGGGTTTCAAGCACTAACTCAGTTTTAAAACTCACTTTTTTCATAGTTATCAGTCTTCCAGCTCTTTCTCTCGCTTACTGACGATTGAGAAAATGATTTTGTTAGCGATCAGGCCAAGGTGTGGCTAGTCGGAGCGCACCTCAAATATTGATATGATAAATTTCATTGACGCAATTTTTTTTTCTTCTTGCAATCTTCTTCGATAGTGGATTAGATGGAGGTTTCACATTATTCTCGCCTGGAGCAGAGAACCAACTATTGGTTAATTAAGTTTCTTTTTATTATTGTGGCTTTCGTTTTAAAATTTTCTATGATAATGGCCTGCCAGGGTAGAATCGTAAGACTCTTCGTTACCTATCGTAAGGTAGTATCCACTCTCTTTTAATTCCATAGTTGATATATCCATTTTCTTTCTATTTATTACTTCTCTAATTCAGTGTGCAAGAGCACAAAAACTGTATACTGCGTTTTTCTTTCAGGTGTGTCCATTTTACTAAAAAATCCTGGCATTAACATTTTGGGAAAACCCCTTTCCCCTTCTTCTCTGTGCTTTAACTTAGACAGAGCTTGTTCTCTCATGGATACGCTATCAGGTAAGCCAAATTTTCATGGTATTACCATATTGATTATATATATTATGGAGTTTCATGTTAATATCTAAATCTTTTACTAAACCATTTCCGGTTTCCGCATTCAGTTTGAGCTATTAACATGTTTTCCACTTAATTTTTTTTTTCTCATTCGTATTGTTATGAGTTATGAATCCTATTAACACCCTTGCTTTTCTTACAGAGTAGCGCCATTATTTCCCTCTTTTTTTTTTTTTTTTATAACAACAAATATTTCAGAGAGGTACTCATATCGTTCTAAAGGAACGAATTCTTTACCCGCACTAGCCTCGACCTAACTTACTTTGCAGCGGCTGTACATAGGGTCAACATCTCCATAACACATATGGAAAAGCAGTACGACTCTGGTAGTTATATATCTCCAAAAATATGGTCGATTATTATTTTATTTTTTTTCCTCAACACACAATAACTGTGTAACTGGCTCATAATGACAAAGAATATTTTTTTTTTTTTTTTTTTCAATTAGAATGTTACAGGTTTCTGAAGTAAATTTTTCCAATTTGGTAATACGTTTTTGCTTTATTTCCAAATTTCTCATTTTACTAAGTGCGTTTCACTTATCTTTACCTTCTAACGTTATTCCAACTTTTATTTCAGGTATTTTCTAAAATTTTAGTTCCTTTTTTTTTTCTTGGGTTTCTCTCAAACAACATTTCCTCCTCAAATGTCAGTATATCGGAATTGAAATTCGATTCCCCAGCCGCACTGGGTCCATTCTGGTTGTCCCTTATGCCTCTCGACGTAGAGATCTAGCTCAGAATCACGGTTTTCATTCACTTGGTTCCCCTTCATTTTATATGTAAGGAGAAAGTACTCTATTTCTGGTTCATAGCTAACTTCAATATTTGTTTCAGGTAAGAGAAATTTTTTTTCTGATTTCGTTTCACCTAAATTTACTTTTTCTAACTTTTGTTTTTCAGCTTTTTCTTAGAGGTGCAAATTTTTTTCTTGTGAGGTTACTTATACAATGTTTTTTCCCCTCCTTCCAGAGGAGGCCTATTAAGCAGTTTCATTTTGCATTACAGGTTGATCATACTTCGCCTTCTCGACCATCTTACTCCGATGGCCAGAATTCGTGAGAACCATTCCATATGATTTGGCGAAATGCAGAATGTCAGAAATCAGTGGTCAAAAGTATTGTAACAACTTTTGTTTCTGATGGAAATTGTAATAATATTCATTGGGACGATGACTTCCCCCCTTATTCAATTTTATATAGTACTGGACTCGGAATATTTATTTGTCTGCATCTCTGTTTTTTTTTCTATTTATATCCCACTAATACGATTTCAAAATATAAATTCTTTGCAACAGCCTTTTCTTCTTCCTTTTTTTTTTTTTTTTTTTCTGTTGCTTCAGAGATTTATTGATTTACGTAAAATATTAAAGTTATAACTATAGCAGTTTCTTAGCAATGTATCACCAGCTAATACAATGCTTCATAATTGGATAATGCTATTGTTCCTCTCTGTTATCTCTAAAGATTTTTAAGTATAGTTTCCAGAATGGAAATAAATTAGCCATAGAGTAAGGTACCTCGTTTTTAATATTCATAAAATCAATACCATAGACAACAGAAAGTTCCATTGTTTTTCATTTAAGGTTCTGATTTTATCTAATTTAAGTTTCACATGCGATATTTTTCTATCTAACAATAAGATGTATTTGTGATATTACATAGGGTCAAAAACCCTATGTCTTATCTATCAAAACTGAATAGCTATGAGGACAAAAATAAACTGATCAAGTAATTATACCAAACAGATAAATGTATTCAGTTCTAAAATTTTCCATTTATGGAATTAAGGCTTCGCGGAATTTCTTACCACCTTACCCATTTTCTTCTCCTATTTCCATGGTTAAATCTCATATAGCTATTTAATCATGGTTTTCTATATGTAACTATCTATTTCGGAATAATGTTAAAAAAATACAATGACCGAGGTGGTCATTCATATTCATAGTATAGTTTTCTGGGACATAATTGTAAGTTTTTGGGTTACAATTCTAAAACACAGTTTCAGATGCTGCTAGACATTGTATCCTGACATTGACTGAAAGAACATTTTGTATCAATCCAGAACAATTGACTGCAACATAAGCAAGGAATTTACAAAAATTATATAAGATCTATAAATGTCCGCTGCCATTCAATTCCTTTTTGATTGGTTTTAAAAAGGTTCTAACTACATATCATTCCTTTTTTTTACTTTACAGTGAAGAAAATACAAAAATTGGCATAACCCAAATGGTGGTTTGGTTTTCCTTGGTGCAAAAACCAGTTTCCTAATTCTAAAAACCCTCTTTCATAGACGAGCTTTCTTCTATGGTCTCAAACCTCATTAAACAAGACCAAATGGTCAGATTGGAATCATGACTAACCCGCTAGACAAGAAACAAAGGCACACAAGCACTGAAGGTTTCATTACAGAGCCCAAAATGCACGGAAGGTTTCATTACAGAACCCAAAATGCACGAAAGGTTTCATTACAGAAACACAAATCAGTTCAGGTGACTCAAAGGAATCGTTATCAAAGGATTCCAATGCTTTCTTTTCATTATAGCATAATATTCATTTATAACAGCTTATTGTTTCTTTGTGAGCACATAACTTGCCCAGTTTTCCAAACTTGTGCTCCGATACCATTTGTCACGTCTCCCATACCCAGCTTCTTATCCACATGACATTAACTCAGATATAAAGTACTGTCATGCACCTGAGACCATTCATTTTTTTTCTGTTTAATCAATTTCACATTAATACTTTTGTCAGGTCTTTAATTTCATATTAATTACAGGCACTCTTGTTATTATAAAAATTCCCATGAGAGATTTTGGCTTGACCTCAATTCCTATCAGTCAACCCAGTTGACTGATATTTATATGTATATATATAAACATATACCCATTTGTATGTCTCGGATCTGTTCTTCAGAGTTTTTTCCAACTCTAAGAGATAAATATGCCCTTTCTCTAACTTTTCAGTTAGCAAGCTTTATAGACTTCCAGCATCTATAATTATAACATTTTAGCATCTATGTATAGATGTATACATCTACATGTACATCTATCTATATTTAGTTGACCTTCTTTGCTTCAACTACTTTTACAACATTTTATATTGAAGGTGGATAGATGGTCTTTTCCCAGTATTTTAAATATGCTTACAATCTTCCTTTACACATACTTTTATCACATATAACAGTAGGGCTCTTCCCTTGTATTATTGTTATGATTGTTCAGCATACTTGCAATTCTGGTGCCTATTAAACTCTTCCCTTGGAAATATAGGATATAGAAATTTTTCTCCAATCAAATGGAAGTATTGAAACCGAAGTTAATATTTTATACTCCCTAGATTCAGATCCTCGTACTTAGTTAGGATTTAATTTATGGTTTCATATATTTAAACTTCCAGGTAATAAAACAGTGTAAATTCTTAGTTCTACAATTCTTGTCACTGCAGTATGACTATTCTACTGCCATCAATACTTCTATGATAGGTTTAGTTGTTTTGTACTTGCTGTTCCTATTTACCGTTTTGTTAAAATTTTCTGTTAATACACACAGCAACTAAATTTTCATTTAAAAGACAGCAAGCTACACCTGTACATTTGTTATTAGATTAGACATTTAGATGATCTATCATCTCTAACTTTATTACTGCAGGGTACTTATCCCTAGAATCCAACCATTGGTCCCTACTATTAACATATTGGAATTTCAGCTAATAGTTCTAGTTTGCAATTGCATGAGGTACTGAAAAAATAGTCAATCTAAAATTTGCATAAGAAATCATAACATAACAATTCATATAACCTTGATATATTTAATACAGACTTAAATAAATCTCCAAATTTATGCATGCATACCGATACTATAACCAGTCCTCCCAACCTTAGAGTTTGTCTATCTCCAGAACTCACCCCCGAGCTGAGATCTTCCAAGAACAGACTAATCTCAATCTGTTCTGGAGCAGCTTATTTAAGCTATGCTCTCCCCAAAGCTTGTTTCCAATTCTGCGTCCAGAATTTCAGGATGCTTTTATTCCTGTTTGCCTAGGCTTCCCTTGTTTAGGGACTTTAAAGCTGCTTTATGCTTTTCTAGCTTTTCCAGCTTTTTACCTCTTCCCAACTACTTTCCTCATCATTGGGGAATTTAGATTTTTCCTCAAAAATCTAAATTAGAAATAATTTCTTTCAAGGATTTTTGAAAGATTTTGGGGAAAGTCTTTACCTTTTCCATAACCTCATGGATTAGGCATGTGATCTTCATTTCTCATTTGGTCATAGTGCATACACAATATGTTATTTATTTTTCATAAATAAATAATTAACCACATCCAGACAATAATTATCCATTACGGTCCACTCCCCTTTTGATTTATGTTCAAATGTCTAAGTTGAAAGCATAGAGACTTTGGGGTGTTACAGAAGATGAAGGGGCCATTAGGGCCACCATAAGGCCAAATCAGTTTGAGGCCTAACCAGGGGAGCTAGAGTCCTTTTCCAGAGTTCGAATAGTCTAAATTGTATATTTTAGATGTTCTGAATCTGATGAGATGGTTTTCAGATCCTGTAGAGAACGTTTGAAGGCTGAAACACTTCAGTAAATTTCCATGGCACATTAGTGCCAACCTTTGCCAGTAGCAGTGTGGGGCTTAGCCAGAGTTGCTTGAGATCATATGCAGTGAACCAGTGGTCATTATTGAATGAAAAAATCATTATAAATCTATTTACAGAGATTTATTTAAGTGTTTAAGACTTCTAGAGGTCGAAAATGTGGCATAGAGGTTTCCATTGACCGTAGTGCCACAGGGTGTCGATAGGTGATTGAGGTGAAACCAGAGCATCCAGAGGCCATTTATGATGAATGAAAACTATATATTGACTATTTTAGACATTTTCAAACCAATGGAATTGGTTTCAGAACATTTTGAGAACTTATAGAGCTTGAAAAGTTGATTTGAAGTTATGGGCAGCCCCGGGCAAACCGTGGAGGATAGCCTATTTTGGGATTGCAGTGCCCAATTTGAGAAATTTATCAGTTGATATTTGATGTATGATGTGTATTAGATACAACAATAGTGTTTTCAGTGATATAAGAATAATTCTGAGGGAGTTTGCGCCATTTAGAAGCTCAGAGTAGGTTAGTGCACCGATAGAAGGAATCATGTCAACAAGAGCCTAAAGCTGTTTACAAAGTTTCGACAGCCAATTGAGGGATTTAAATGGTATTTTCAGTCCTTTAGATCATTTTTTTATTCATTGGAATTAAGTATTTACTTTGTAAAAAAAACACTTACCATAATCCCAAAGAGTTGAGTCAAGATGACCAAGCTCAAAGGAGACGTAGCCCACGAGATTTCGGGTGAAATCCTAGATTAAAATTGCTGTTGTGTTTGAATTATTATTTGCTGCATTGTGTTGCTGTCATACATGTTAAATTACAGCAAGAACAAATGAAGTTAAGACACATAAACAATACAAATTCATACACCACTTTCAAGTAAATAATTCCGAAAAATTGTCAATTACAAGCTAGATTATTTTAATTAAAAATAAGTGGTAGGTTCTTGAAATATAGACAAGTTATCCAAACCATTTCAGATCAAAATTCCGCAGGGTCACCAAATATAATCCTAGGCAAGCCTATATATGTGTGTAACAACACAATAATAATAATATGGGGTTACAGGGGTACAAAAATAACAATAAGGGGGCTACACTAACAACAATAAGGGACTACACTAGTAATATAGGGACCTAAACATGGAATATATGCACAACTTATGTATATGCATAGGTTCTGTATATGTGCATCTACTGTGTATGCACAACTTTCATATATGCTCATATGCAGAAGTTGTGCACAACTTCAACCTCTGTATATATGCACTCTTCGTATATGCACAACTTACATCCTATTGGTTGACATCATCATCTTGAATCCTATTGGTTCTTATGAAATCATCATCTTGAATCCTATTGGTTCTTATCAAGTTGATTTTGGTTGTACATTTTTGTTTTGAGGCCCATTTTATGCCTCAAAATTTCTCTAATGATGTTAGCGTTTTGGTGGCCAATTATATTCACTTATAGGATGATGACTTAGATTTCCTTTATTGGTAAAAAAATCTTCAAACAATGGAATTTACAACCAAATAATAAGGGGGTTGTTGTGGACACAAAAAAATCACAAGGGGGTTGTTTTGGACCCAAAAAAAAAATTATTGAAGCTAAAACTTGAAAAATTTCCATCAACAACATTCTAGTTATTTTACGGTCCTCCATGAAAGTGAGTAGCTCAATATGGGTAAAGAGTTTATGTAGGATGCTTCTTAATTTTATTTATGTGTATATTATTTTTAGAAACTACATGTGGGTCAAAGAATGGAGCTGGGCTACACCTTTTGGAAAGAGAGGGTGCATTTAGGTGGAAAAAATATGGTTGGATCAAGACATTTAAGAGCTCAATCGAGCCTTTTTTAAGTGCTCCATTCGAGCTCCTGGAGGACTAAAAAATTAGCTCAGGAGAGGGTTAAAAAAAAACCCTTGATAGAAATTTATGGTTGAATGGAGCCATTATTTTTTATTAAAAAGGTCACCCTTGGTCTACGCACATCATTTGCATAGACCACAAGACATTAGAGAGCTCGACCGAGAGTTTTTATGTAGATAATCAAGAGTATTGGAGCTTGATCAAGAAATTGAAGCATGGAGCATTCAAATAAATCTTACCAACGACCCCGCCAACATCCAAGTGGTTTAAACAAAAGTAGATATTTTATCTTTTTTTTTTTTTTGAAAAATTAAAAAAATTAATTAAAAATATATATACAAAAACCATGAAAACCCAAAAAAAACCCTTCAAAATAACTTAGAAAACTTCAAAAAAACATTAAAAAAACCTTCAAAGCAACATAGAAAACCACATAACCAAACTAGAAAACCACAAAAAATCATAAAAAAAGAACCTCAAAAAACCTAGATAACACTTTGAAACCACCAAAAAAATTATAATTTAGGTTTTAAAAATTTTACTTACTTCAATGTTTTGTTTATTAAATGCATATTTTTTTTTAATGGTAAAAATATTTTTTTCTTGAATGGTAAAAATATTTATTTCTAATTACTATATGTTTTAAAGTTTTCTTTGTGAAATTAATTTTCAATTTTTTTTTTTTTTTTGTTATTTAACATGCATTTTAAATTTCTAGCAAATTTGACCAAAAATATACCCTAAAAAAATCTAAATAGAAAACAATGAAACTATAACCAATGAATAAGTAAATTAAGAGCTTGAGGTTGAAATGATAAATATGGTTGCTCATGGTGAACCCCTCTCTCTCTCTCTCTCTCTCTCTCTCTCTCTTAAATTAATTTATATTTTTAATACTAAGAAGAAAATATTAATATTTAATGCTAAAAATCTAGAAAAATAAAATGTTATTTCCACAATATGTGGAAGAACGAGTGGCTTATTTTTATCTAATGTTTGGGACTTTCCATGTGAGTCCATGCATTTTAACAGACTTGAGAAAGGGTAAAAGGACTTAAGTCTGCTCATAATAATTTAATCTGATTTTAATTTAATAATTTATAATTTTAATCAATAGAATGTTAATAATTATAATTTATAATTCTAGGATGTCTGACCCTGATCATTTGAAACATGAGCTAGACCATCTTCACAAAGTTTTTGAAAATAATGGTTATCACAAGAAGCTATCAACCAAGCCATTCATTAATCATCAAGAAAAACTCATAAAATAAAACCCTTAGACAATCTAAAGTTTCCTGAACGACTAATAAAATTGCTAAAATTATAAACAAGAAAAACATTTATATGCCTTTCACCCCCCTGAACACTATTAAAAATATGGTTGAATATGTTAAACTTTCAATATATCCAAGACAACACAAAGGAGTTTACTCAATTCCTTGCTCTTCCTTGTTCTTGAGGATATGAATACATAAGTGAAACTAGTAGGTCTATTGGAATAAGACTAAAAGAACACATAATAGATATATCTAGGAATAGGTCGAAAAAATATATCATGGTGGAACAGGCTTGCTCCTACTCTCACTACATTTGTATGGGAAATTCTAAGTTATTTCATAAATAAGACCACTATCTAAAAATAAGAACAAAAGAAGCCATTGAAATAGAAAAAATACCTAATATGATGAACATGGAGAATGGCCTAAAGCTGACTAACATAAGCTATTTTAAACAAACTAAAAAATAATAAACCTTAATTTTTGGAATTATCACCTATCTTTCATTTCACGTGAATTTATTCAATTAAAAATTTCTTTATTTTTTCCAATCACTTCTATTTATTATATATCACTATCAATCCTCTCCATGTCCCTAGAAACCTAAATTATCTAATCCAATTATTAAAATTTTATTGATTAAAATTATAAATTATTAAATTAAACTATTATGAGCCAAATTAAATTATTTTACCCTTTCTCAAGACTATTAATATGCTTTTATATTCATATGTTCATCTCAACTTGTGGTTTGCAATTTCCCTAAAGATGGGCTCACCTAGAAGAACGGACTGGATGGACTTTTTGAAAGGGAGACGGACTGCGTGGAAAGTCTGAAAAATGGGTTAAAAAAGCAAGCCACATCTAAATCAATCAATGAACATGTATAAATTCACTTTTGTTAAAAGGTTATTTTATATATATATATATATATATATATATATATATATATATATATATATATATATATATTAAATGTTTATATATATATATAAACATTTAATATATATATATATATATATATAACATAACACTACTATTATTTAACTATAACATTACATACCTATAATATATAAAAAAATAAATATAACATAACATAGTTTTATAATTATTTTAACATAACATAAAATTATTTAACTATAACATAACTATAACTATATAATTGTGTTTGTGCATTATTTTAATACCTAAATTATGTTCATACCATATAAAACCAGTTTATTATATGTAGAGAATAAGAAACATCACTTTGATGCTATTTTTCAAAAAAATTGTTTTAAAGATTTGTTGTTGTTTTTCGTGGATACACCTCCTATAAACCTTTTTAGTACGTGTACCTTTCCTTGACTTTCTACCTTTCCTCATTGAACAAGGGTACTA
Organism: Pinus albicaulis; assembly: GCA_034641835.2. NCBI lineage: Eukaryota > Viridiplantae > Streptophyta > Pinopsida > Pinales > Pinaceae > Pinus > Pinus albicaulis. The sequence goes on from CM076581.1 coordinate 219,843,870, forward strand.
GACCCTTGCCTACCTTCCTTGATAGTCTCCATTTCATGGATTGTCTACCTCTTGTGGTGCACAATTTTATCATTACATTTTCTTTCATTATTGTCTTTTGACTTCGTCATTGATCTTTCTTCTTCTTCCCAATTTTTTTATTTCCTCTTTTATTTATTTTTCTTATTTTTCTTTGTTTCTATTTGTTAAATGAATGCCCAGAGAATTTTTTTTTTTCATTTTTTTTTATACATATCTTTTTCTCTTCTTTCTTGAAGTTGTTTTTTTCTTATTTTTTCTTTTGACTTCGTCATTGATCTTTCTTCTTCTTCCTATATTTTTTATTTCTTCTTTATTCATTTTTCTGTTATATGAATTACCACTTTGCTTCAAGTATTTTCAGCTTTAATCCAACTTTTATCCTTTTTTTTGGTATCTCCCATTTTTCGCTCCTCATTTAATGTTCTTCTTCACTTAGTTTCTTTATTTTCGAACTCTTTTAAAAAAGGGCTTATATGCATTTTTTTTTTAATTAGTAAAATCAGTGAACATCGAGTATGTTAAGTATTGGTGTATTATTTCAAAGTCCTAACATAATTAATATATATTTCTTTTATAATTTAGAGGTAAGTTTCTAAACATGGGAATTAAAAATTTATAGGAGAAACATTAACCAATTTTTTTTGCACTAATAAACTATAATAAACTATGTAATAGGGAGATTAAAAGGAAAAAAAACCTTAAAAAATGAGATATTTGTAATATAATTATTCATCTCTATGTAATTTTTCAATTTCATTAACTATGAGTATATTGTGCACTCATTAAAACAAGATATTATGAAAAAGAAAAAATAAATAAATTTTCTATGAATTATGCATTTTAAACAATAAATTTTGTTAACTTAAATGTATGCATGGCATAAACATATAAGATGAGATATAAGTATACGCTATATAATTGTGTTTGTGCATCATTTTAGTACCTCATTGATGTTCATACCACATAAAAACTAGTTAATATATGTAGTATTAATATATAGAGAAACTTGTTAATGTATAGAGAATAAGAAGTATCAACTCAATGCTATTTGTTAAAAAAAGGTTTTGGAATTTTGTTGTCTTTTTTTCTTTATTCATTTTTTTTTTGGTAAAATAGTCAAATCCATGAACATAGAAATTAGTATGTCAAGTATTGGTGCATTATTTGAAATTTTTAACATAAAAAAGTATAGATTTCTTTTATTATTTAGAGGTAAGTTTCTAAACATAGGAATTAAAAATTTATAGGAGAAACATTAACCATTTCTCTTTTTTCACCAATAAATTATGTAATAAGGAGAATAAAAAGAAACAAAATTATTAAAAAACTAGATATTTATAATATAATTATACATGTTTTTGTAAGTTTGCAATTTCATTAATTATGGGTGTTATGTGTAACATATTGCATTCATTTATTAAATAATAGAAAATTCATACTTCTTAATTTTTAGATATACTTCTCAAAAAATGGAAAAAACCTACGTCTTAATCTTTAAATAACAAATCTAGATACTAGAGATAAAAAGAATACCTTAAACAATTACATGAGACCTAAGCTTATTATTAGTTTGCAAATGGGATACATGGATGTGGAAAAGATATAAGGGAGGAACTTGTGTCTTAAAATATTGTTGTTTTAGATATAAAATAAAATATCCTTCATTTAAATATGAGATTTAGTTAGAATCTTTTAATATGAGAGTATATAAATATAAATATAACAAATTAAATCAAATCTAATTATAATACATTAAATAGTTTTTATTTTAATAGATTATTATTATATTAATTTTATTATTAAAGATAATTAATATATTTATAATAAAATATAAAATTTATATTATTTTTTTAATTACAATGTTTTTTAAAATAATTATTAACTAAATTTTTATTAGTTATATATATGAGACTTGTATTTTAGTCCAAAATTATGAAAAAAACAAAATGGAGCTAATCTTTTGCTTGGAAAATCCGTTATAAAAACCCTAATTTTTTAACATTTTAAATTAGAGATAATTAATATATTTGAATTTTAATTTAAGTTAAATATAAAAAATAACATAAATTATTGTTACATTTTAAAATAATTTTAAATATATTTGATAAAAAAATAATATTATTTAAATATTATTTCAAAAAAATACATAAATAAATTTTCTTTACAAAAATCATTATTATATCTTTTGTAACTTAAATTTTAGAAGATCATTGATTCATGCATGCATGGATAAAGTTACCCTAGAAAATCATTGATTCATGCATGCATGGATAAAGTTACCCTAACTTCTACGGTTAATTTTCTTATCACATGGGTGGATAATGATCTCTGTGTTTTATTTATTTTGGTATATATAAACCTACCGAACTAAACCTTTTCATAAAAAAATAATTACAAATAATCTATATATTAAAATCTAAAATTTGACCAAGTTACCAAATTAAACCTGTCGAGAAAAAATAATTACAAATCATCTGTATATTAAAGTAGTTTTAATACTATCAACGATAGTATTAAGTGAGCACTAAGCAACAATGTCCATACAGGTATATGTTCATGCTATAAAAAGTTGAAACGTTGTTGTAGAAAAAATATTTTACAGGGCTAAAATACCAATGATCTCCCTATTATTCAATTCCTTCACCATAGATGAAATCTATGGTGAAATTCTTTATATAAGAAATTGCATACATACATTATAAGTACTCTCTTAAAGTACTCTCATAATATCATAACCTCTTTCGCCATGGGCGATCTGTGCTGTGTCGGCCATGTCGAAGTAATACTTTTTAAGGAACTAGGGAAGTAAACTATGCGCAGATTCTAAGATGACACTAGTAGCCTGATTTTGAAGCAAAGTTGAACCCTGGGACTTGCCAAACTCTACAGAGCGGGACATATTTTGTTGCACCATCCAGAGATCTCTGTAGCAAGTAAAGAATGTCGTATCTTCCAGTCTAACATCCAATGAGCGGCTACGCCTTAATAAAAAAAAAAAAAAAAAAAAAAAAATTTGTTTGGGCTGGTTTTCAAATTCAAACTCAAATGAGCTTGTCATTAAATGAGTGTGTTGTCACATCGTATACTTAAATGCGTAACTTGTGGTCATATCGTATATTTATATGCATACTTTTTTTGTATCGTATACTTAACATTTTGAAAGTCTGATGGTGGCGGTTGAGATGAAGGTGGAGGCAAAGGTTGTTTGGTTCAAGGTGGAGGCAGAGGTTGTTTGTTCCTCGTCCGTATTCTGATGCATGGGTATGGGCATCGATTCATACCCATCAATTAATATTCGTGGAATATCCATCGGGTTACAGGTACTCTCATCTTCTGTTATAGTGTATTAAATGCCAAATAACTTCTCTTACAACGGCATTTAATAACCGATAGCGTGGTAAATAAGGCTTTCCCAATTCTACTACTGCGTACTTGTTTCGGGGTCTCCATGGGGCAACCAATATTTCGGCTGTTATCCGCCCATTAATGCGGTTCCTACCGTTAAATTTAAACAATTTTAAATCTAATGGTGGGCAGTGTATCTGCCACCGCATTAATGGGCAGATAGCAGCCGAAATAAGGCTCGTAGTCTGCATGGTCATGGCTCCATGTAATGGCCTACTTTTAGAATAATAATGAGGTTATAGACAAGAAAATAAGTCTCTTTTTCGAAGAGGCCCAACCTATGACTTTAAGGTGGGGTTTAAGTCGGAGTCATCCATAGTCGGGCAGAAATACAAAATCAATTCTTAACCTCTCGACTTGCTCTATTGGGACCCGTAGTGTCGAAAATCTCACAAGGAACTATGCATATATATGATCATAGGTTAGGTTATATAAGGAGGTTTTAAAAGTGCAGGGTCCACAAGGGATTATATATATATATATATAAAATATGGGGTTCCCATATATATATAACGAGGTTCCCTTTTGTAAAGTAACATAGAAAGGGTACATAAATGAGAAATGGAGTTAAGTAGAAATCACACTAGAAACTATAAAAGGAGGTTTCCATTTCATAAATAAAGAATTGTTTTTGTTGTCTATTAGAAAAGGAGAAATAGAATAACCGTGTGGTAAGTGGTAAGTGAGGAGTACCACACAACGGTTCTTGGTTAGTGAAGTTAAAAGAATAAAGGTCTTGGTAGATTTGGGAGGTCATAGAAGGGGTTTGTTATTATGTGGTATCACAGCGAAAGTTCTTTTCAAGTATTGAAAAGGAGATCACATTTGGTGAATGAAAATTGATGAAGATAGGAAAAATAGAGTCTCAAGGAGATTAGGAGCACGACTAAAGAGGCAATGAATTTTATGGTATATTATTGATCGTATCCTTGTTTTACAAAAGAATGATTGAAGGAGTGAGTCGGAACAGTGAAGAGACTTGTGGCATAGAAAAATAAGGAAATTGCACTTGAAGGAGATAAAGAAACTCAAAGGAACTAAAGAGTAGTTCTCATAGCAGATTTGGAAGTAGAGTACATCCAAGAAGATGAGAAGACTTCATCATTAAAGGAGGTAAATTTTGTCTTTAAAATTTCAATTTATAACAAATTTGTAGTAGCATTACAGTACTATGATAATCTCTCAGGAGATAGCCATTTGTGTTCTCAAGGACTTCGAAATAAAGGAACCTGCAACAAGAAGACCACAACAAAAAAAGGAAAACCCAATTGCAGTTGAAGAGTGAAGAGGATACGAGATCCTAAAGAGGAGAGAAAAAGTGAAGTTTTCAGGAGGTGGGGAAAAGGTGCAATAGCTATAGAGGAGAAAAGAAATCTGTAGGGGTTCTAGAGGAGGGAACAAAGAGGGCCACCAATAGCTAGGAGAAGGTGAGGTGTTCAAGTAACAAGTAAGGTGACACTTGTTACACGGCTAGGTTGCAACTCACAATGAACATAAAGGAGCACATATAAGGAAGGAAGAAGGTGACTATTATGGGACATGATGAAGGGTTGAATAAAATCCACAATAGAGGGGAGAATGATGCCAAGAGAAATGGCATGAGGAGGTTGAGTGATGAGGAGTTTGAAAAGGAGATGAATGAGTTGAACGCACAACTTAATGTAATAATGTATCTGTTGCAAAAGAGGGAAGAAGGCCAAAGACGAAACTTGAGCAGGAGGTTCAAGTTATTTGTTAAAGATCAGAGTTTTAAGAGGAAATCCACAAAGCTAAAGAGCTAGGTAAGAAGAAGATGAGGCCTTTGATACAAGTCTAAATGGAAGAAGAAAATCTTAAATAAGCTGAGCCCAAAGAAGAAGTAGAAGGGAGATCACTCCTTGGAGACACGGAAAGGAGATTGGTGGAAAGAATGACAGATTGTGGAAGAAGCCGAAACCAACAAATGATGCAAGGAGCACAATTAGAGACTCAAGTTACTAATATTTTTAAAACTAACCAATTATTTTCATGTGTAGATCATAAGCACAATGAAGAAGGGAATCCATATGAAGTTTTCATGAATATTGTGGATGGAGAAGACATTTTTAAAAAAGAGGATGAAGAGAGACTGTGTGGAAGTTTCATGGACTATATGAAAATCTAGAACAAAAAAAGGAAATGAAATATGATGATGGTGATGAGATGTTAAGTAAAATTGTCATGAGAAATTAGTACGAAAATATGACAGAGGAATTAATGGAAAAAACACTAGGTGAAGCTACAAGGCCTTTTGTTTTTATGATTGGTAAATTTTATGTGAATGCAAGTCTTCTAGGGGGGGAGAATGGACAAGCAGTCTAGAAGGAGAATGAGAATACTTAGTTGTTTCACGGAGGAAAAATTAATATAAAAAATGGTGGATAGTCCTCCACGAAGGGCGAGAAAATTTCTGAGAGGTAGGATCAAGGAGAAATAATGTTTTCCTTGCAGGTAGACAAGGAGGAATGACTTGCAAGAAAATTCCAAGAGTGGCCATGGTACTTTGAAACCATGGGAAAGAAGAAGGAAAAAATTGATGGTCTCTTATAATGAAGGGGAAGAAGAAGGCCTATGCACCAATGGAAGGATTGCTAATAACAAAAGAAGCAGGGGAGCCTCGTGCTGACAATTTATGTGTGAATTTTGCAGGTGAAGAACATGGACAGGAGGCCCAAATAATGAAAGTGCAGAGATGGATTAAAAAACACAAAAGAAAGAAAAGATGGAATGATTTATGAGGTTGGTTTATAGCCACATAACTAGTGAAGAATAACACTAAAGGATGTTATGAAGATGAGTGAAAATGAAGAGTTGGAATGTGAACGCACCTGAAAGGAATATGAAAAAAATTACAGTTATTACATTGTGATTGTATGAACAAGAGTTTAAGTCTCTAGAGGATTGGCTGACCGATCCCAAAATTTGAGAAGGATGCAAAAAGAATGTAGCCAAAAAATTGAGGAAGTTGAAATGATCGAGGTATCAAAGTTGTATGATGATGATAAACAAGTTGTTGGATACATAGTTGTAGGAGTAGAGGAAGAACAAAAGATTTTTTCAAGATAAGGAAGAAAAGAGAATAATGATATTACTGTGTCTCGAGAAAATTTATTTCAATTGCAAACAAGGAGATCATGGTAGAAAATGGTAATAAAAGGTTGCAAGCAATTTGAAATACTATATTTTATTTACTTCTATGTTGATGTAGAAGAATGGAAGTCGTATGATGAGGTGGAGGATGAGATCCTTCAAATACTAATGATATTGAATCTTGTTAACAATCTAGACAAGCAAAGAAGAAACAACATGTACCAACAAGAAGGAATATTGGACATGGAGATAGGAGGAAACAATAATGATGGTAAGGGAAATACCTAGGGAATGGCGCAATGATGAGGAAATGGAAATTAGTTACAACACATGGTTGACTATTGAATACTACAACAACATGGAAAAGGTGAAACAACCAAAAAAAAAATATGAGATTGTGGAAGGAAAAGAACAACCAACAACAAGTTTATTGTACAAGATTTTCTCAACAAGGTGAGTGGAGCACAACAAAACGGAACTTGGGATTGTGACAAACTGAATTCAAGATTGGAGTAGCAACATGATGAAGCATATGTGCAGTTTCAAAGTAAGGCATTAGATCCAGGGGAGCGGATGCAAATGGAGTGAGAAACCACAACATAAAGTTAAAGACCCTAAAGTGTTTCACATATTTAAGGCACTTGACCAAGAAGTCAAAAAATGTCTACTTGGGGAGTTTCATGAAGGGGCATCAACCTCATATTTTTTCGAGACGAAGATGGGTCGAAACATTCTCTTATAAGTAAATTGTACAACTTAGGATATAGATTAGCCATGTGTCTCATTATAATTATGTTAAGGTGTTAGTTTGTTTTAGTGACTATCCAAATATGGGCCTTTGTTAATGTAACAGGCTTAGGGATAGGAATCTCTCAGTTCTTAGGCTACTGGATCTATGTCCCAATTTTAGATATTTTCCCGTCAATTTTTTTCTATATATATGTATGTGTGCAATAGTGAAAATTAAAGTCTCCCGTAATTAGAGTTTTAATGAATTTAGAGAGGAAGAAGCTCCCAATTATATTCGAAAGTAAGATTTTGTATAAAATATCTACAAGATTCTGCGTACATATCTCTATTAAGGAATGAATACCGTTTTAATATTCTATGCATCTGTATGTCATCTCTCTACATAATCTTTCTCTGTAGATTTGAATTTTCTCTGTTAGAGAATGGGATGGAAAACCAATGTGAGAGTTTTGAAGACTGGTTCACTCTCAGTAGAATTTTCTATAAGCATACAAGAGGCCCATAGAAAAGGTTGACTAACCTTTAAGGATTGATTTAATTATTTATGTTTTAGTGAGTGAGTGTTATGAGATTCCAACATATAGTTTAAGTCCGGTTAGAAGAGTGATTGTGTTCGCATTGTTGAAATCTTACTTTCAATTGTCCCTGTCCAGAGCCACTTTCCATTTTCTTTCACCAGGTTTTTTGTCCTCCAGCCACTTACCAAAAGAGCTGAACAGTCAGTTTCAATTTTTTGTTTGATCGGCGCAGTCCTTTTATTTGAAAAACTCAGTATTTTTTTGTGTTTGGGGACAGTCTCTATTTTGGGTAAAATAGAGTACTTTTTAGTTTAAATAGAAACACAGTAAACAGAAGTGTTTTGATTTTGTTATAATCAACGAGGGAATTTTCTATTTTAAGTGAAGACTAGTGGTACCCACACAACACATGTGTCTTGTTGATGTGGCGAGTTCTACAATCAGAACCTTCACATATGAACCATCGTATTCTATTATGTTCCTATGCCCGATGCGATCATCATATCGGAAGAACTTTGTCATATTGGCCCGATTGTATTATATGCAAATTCTAGACCCGATGATTTCTATAGGCTGCAGTTAAAATTTTAACTCGGGTCCATTCTCCAATCGGAATCAGTTTTTTGTTTAAACAGTTTGAAATTGGTTGATGTTCCGGACCTGATGTCATTATAGGGTGGAGTTGATAAAGAATTTTCGCGTTACATTTTGTGCTTGCATCAGCAAGCCCTTGGCAGGCACGATGAGGGTTTATGCACTAGATTGTATAATCCATCGCGCACACAAAACATTACGTCAGCATCCCAAGGTTTGTAACGCGAAATGCGTTCATGAGACTTTGAAGTCCGGAGTTCATCGCGCGATGCAAAGGTTTAATGTTTTCTTTTAATATGTTTTATATGCGTGATGGGTATATGTTTTCTATATGTTTTAAACATATATTAAAACATTTTTTTCAATGTAAAGCGTGGGCCCCCAACATTTTTTATCATAGGTCTGTTGTTTTTATGTTTTTAAATATAGTTTGTAATGTTTTATAAAATGCGCGACATATAAAAGTGAAAAGCCTGAGAGGCATTTGTAATAGATAGTGTGCTATGTTTTATTTTTAAAAAGCACAGTAGTGCGTATTAAACATAGTAGTGTTGTAATTTTAAAAAGACAGTGAAAGAGAGCATTGAAAATATTACACAGCAGAGTGTGTTTTTGAAGAGAACAGAGTATATTTTTTTTCTGTGTGAGATAGAGAAGAATTTGAGAGCACTGTGTTAGCAGCAGTCAGTTTGTAATTCCTCTGTGAGAGGAAAATTTGTTTGTAACAGTTTTTGAGTTAATGAAATAGCTTTTTCAAGTGCAGAACTCTGTCTCCTGTGAGAAAATTTTTATTTTTCTCTGTGTAAAAGAGAAGAGTTTTATTCTCTCTTATCTATTTTGGGATTCTCAGAAATTCCAACATGGTATCAGAGCTAGTCCAGGCTCTTTGAAGGTGTCAAAGAAGCTGAAGGAAGGAGTTATTTGTTGCAGTAGCTTCTCCAGCAGAGTGAAGACTCAGTCAAGAAGAATCCAAGGTATTTCTCAAGTCATTTTTATTGTGTTACTGTTGAAGACATTCAGTTGTTTTAAAAACACAGTCAAGTATTTTGAAGCATAGTTAAGAGTGCAAGAATCTATAGAGCCAAAACTAGCATGGGTATTGGTAATACTAAGCTCCCATAGTTTAATGGGAAAAACTATGACTACTAGGCAATAACCATGAGAGCCCTGTTTGCTTCCCAAGACTTATGGGAACTTCTAGAGGATGGCTTTGAATAGCCAACAGATGAAAATGAGTTTGATGACTTAACTCAGGCAGAGAAGGAACTGCTGAAGAGAAATAAGAAGAAGGATTCTAGAGATCTCTATTTTTTGTATCAAGTAGTGCATGAGAGTGTGTTTCCAAGGATAGAAGCAGTTAAGAGATCCAAAGAAGCATGGAAAACTCTCAAGACAGCCTATCAAGGCATGGAGATAGTGAAGACAACAAAACTACAGTTGCTGAGGAGAGACTTTGAGACTCTCTGCATGAAGGAGTCACATAACATTGACTCATTCTTCACACATGTGATTGGAATGGTCACACAGATAAGGTCTCATGGAGAGACTCTTGAAGAAATGAGGATTGTGGAAAAACTATTGAGGAGTCCACCCTCAAGGTTTGATGTGATTGTCACCACCATAGAAGAGACAAAGGATCTCACAAATTTTTCAGTTGATGAGCTACATGCATCACTGATGACACATCAGCAGAGATTGGGTAGAAATGAAAAATCATCTCTAGAGCATGCCTTTAAGACCCAGATGTTTTTCAGAGGAGGAAGAGGGCAAGGCAGAGGAAACAAGAGAGGAAGAGGCAGAAGCCAAAACAGAGGTGGAAGAAACAGTACAACAAATTCTCAAGGAAGGGGCAACAATCCAAATCAGCATCAAGGCCAAGGCAGCAGCCAGCTGAGTGGTCAACAACATGCTCAAGGAAAAAGGTATGATAAATTCAATGTCCAATGTCACTATTGTAAAAAATATGGACATTATGCAAATTAATGTAGAAAGAAGCAGCATGATATCGATAATAGAACAAATGCAAATTTTACAATAGAAAATATCAGCCAAGATAACAAAATTTTAGCTTGTAATATGGCTGAGGAAAAGAGTGAAGATTTATGGTTTATAGACTCCGGTTGTAGTAAACATATGACAGGAAACATAGCCATGTTTTCTATGTTAGATGAGAGTGTGAAGTCGCAAGTCACACAAGGGATTGATAGTAAAGTTTTTGTTATGGGGAAAGGAGATGTAAATGTTTTAACAAGGAAAGGTGAAAACAAATCCATAACAGATGTTTATTATGTTCCAGGAATGAAATGTAACCTCTTAAGTATTGGACAACTTTTTCAAACGGGGTAAAATGTTTTCTTTGAGGATAATGTTTGCACCATCATGGATAAACCACCCAGCAAACAATGTATTGTTGAAGTGAAGATAACAAGGAACATGATGTTCCCTTTTAGAATGAGAGCAGATTTGAAAAATGAGGAAGAAGTAGCAACAGTGACACAAGAGGCTTCCAAAGTGAACCAAAAGTTTACAATTGGTTGTGGCACTTGAGATTTGGACATCTCAACTTTGGAGGTTTTAACTTGTTGAACAGAAAAGGAATGGTAAGAGGTTTTCCATTGATTGAGAAACTGGACAGCCTTTGTGAAGGTTGTATCTTGGGGAAACAACACAGAGAAAGTTTTCCTTTCGAGAAAAGCATAAGGGCAAAGGCACCCTTAGAGATTGTCCACTCAGATTTATGTGGACCGATGCAAACTCCATCACTTGCTAGCATCCATTACATGTTAACATTTATTGATGATTTTACTAGAAAAACTTGGGTTTACTTTTTGAAAAACAAATGTGAAGTGTTTGAAAGATTTTTCAATTTCAAAGCACTTGTGGAAAACCAAAGTGGGCTTCATATCAAAGTCCTAAGGGCTGATAGAGGAGGTGAGTATATCTCTAAGGATTTTCTACGTTTTTGTAGAGAAAATGGGATTCATAAGTAGTTTACAACTAGATATACTCCGCAACAAAATGGAGTTGTCGAAAGGAAGAATAGAACAATAATGGACATGGTAAGGAGTATGTTAAAGGCAAAGAATTTTCCTAATGATTATTGGGCTGAAGCTGTACATTGTGCAACGTACATTTTGAATAGGTTCCCTACAGAAGTAGTTATGAACAAAGTGTCGGAAGAGGCATGGCATGGGATAAAGCAAGGTGTCACACACATGAAAGTTTTTGGATGTGTGGCTTATGCACACATTCCAGATCAGCTAAGGAAGAAGTTGGACAACAAGGGGGAGAAATGTATTTTCATTGGATACAGTGAGGAATCCAAAGCTTATAGGTTGTACAACCCGTCCACCAAGAATTTTATTGTGAGCAGAGATGTTCAGTTCATTGAGGAGGAAGCTTGGGATGGAAGCATAGAGAAAACAATGAATGTTAAACATTGTTTATCTCACGATGAACATGATGATGAGTTGGCTGAAATACATTCCAAAATAGCAGCACCAACACAAGGGCAGCAAGAGACACCCTTGAGGAGAAATGAAAGTGCTTCTCCAAGCACACCACGAGGAGGAAATTCAAGTGCTTCTTCAAGCATTTGTACACCTAATGAAAGAGGAACAAAGTTCAGAAATTTGAATGACATTTATGAACAAGAGGAAGAAAATGAAGGTATGAATTATTTGTTTACTTTATATTGTCATGTTGATGATCCTATTCATTTTGAGGAGGCTATTAAAGATAGGAAATGGATAGAAGCTATGGATGAGGAGATTAATGTTATAGAAAGAAACAAGACATGGGATTTAGTTGAACTCCCAAAAGGTAAAGATGTCATTAGAGTTAAATGGGTCTACAAGACGAAGAGTAATGTTGAAGGAAAAATGGAGAGACACAAGGCCAGACTTGTTTTCAAAGGGTATAAGCAGAAGCATGGGATAGACTATGAGGAAAATTTCGCACCGGTTGCTAGAATGGAAACCGTGAGAGCAATGCTATCCATAGCAGAACAAAACAAGTGGAAAGTTTACCAAATGGACGTGAAGTCAACATTCCTAAATGGAGTGTTAATGGAATAGGTTTATATTGAACAACCTCTCGGCTACGAAAATAAAGGCCAAGAGCACAAAGTGTGCAAGTTGAAGAAATCTCTTTATGGGCTAAAGCAAGCACCAAGAGCGTCATACAGTAGGATAGATTCCTATCTACTGGAAAATGGATTTGAAAAGTATGAGGGAGAACCCACCCTATACATCAAATAAAAGGATGGTAAAATTTTGATTGTGGTTTTATATGTTGATGATGTTATTTTCACAGGTAATGATGATTACCTTATTGAAAATTTTAAAACAGTTATGAAATAAGATTTTGAAATGACTGACATGGGTTTGTTGAGATACTTATTAGGAGTAGAAGTAGAACAAGATGAAAATGGGATTTTTATTTCATAGGAAAAATATGTTAATGAAGTGCTAGAAAGATTTAATATGCAGAAGAGCAAAGCAACAATCAATCACACAGTGATGGGATTAAAACTCAGCAGAGAGGACAATAGCAAGGATTTTGATCCTAGTTTGTACAAGAGCATAGTTGGCAACCTCATGTATTTGACTGCAACTAGGCCCGATATAATGCATGTTGTTAGTTTGATTTCCAGATTCATGGAGAGGTTAAAGGAAGCACATTGGTAGGCAGCGAAAAGAATTCTGAGGTATTTTAAAGGTACTAAAAGGTTTGGTATTTTATATACTTCTTCAGAATGTTTAGATTTAATAGGATACACTGACAGTGATTGGGATGGAAGTGTAGATGATTGGAAAAACACTTCCAGTTATGTTTTTCACATGGGTTCAGGAGCCATTTCATGGGCTTCTAAAAAACAGCATGTTGTAGCATTGTCTACAACAGAGGCAGAATATGTGGTAGCTATAGCAGCAGCGTGTCAAGAAATTTGGATGAGGAGGATGCTAAGAAGTTTGTGCCAAGAGCAAGCAAAAGGAACTGTGATTTTTTGTGACAATAGCTCAACTATTGCATTATCTAAGAATTCTGTGTTTCACAAGAGAACGAAACACATTGACACAAAGTTTCATTACATCAGGGAATTGGTAAACAATGGAGAAATTGTTTTGGAACACTGTAGAACTTAGGAGCAGTTTGCAGACATTCTGACCAAGCCATTAGGGCAAAAGAGTTTTGAATTTTTGAGAAAATACCTAGGTATGACTGATAACCCGACACCTAAAAGTAAGGGGGAGTGTTGAAATGCTACTTTCAACTGTCCCTGTGCAGAACCACTTTCCATTTTCTTTCACCAAGTTTTTTGTCCTCCAACCGCTTACCAAAAGAGTTGAACAGTCAGTTTCAGGTTTTTGTTTGATCGGCGCAGTCCTTTTATTTGAAAAACAGAGTCTTTTTTTTTTTTGTTCGGGGACAGTCTCTGTTTTGGGTAAAACAGAGTACTTTTTATTTTAAATAGAAACACAGTAAACAAAAGTGTTTTGATTTTGTTATAATCAATGCGGGAATTTTTTATTTTAAGTGAAGACCAGTGGTCCCCACACAGCACAAGTGTCTTGTTGATGTGGCGAGGTCCGCAATTGGAACATTCACATATGAACCACCATATTCTATTATGTTCCGATGGCCTGATGCGATCATCGGATCGAGAGCACTTTGTTATATTGGCCCGATTGTATTATGTGCAAATGCCAGACCCGATGAGTTCTATAAGCCGCAGTTAAAAGTTGAGCTCGGGTCCATTCTCCAAATGGAATCACAGTTTTGCTTGAATAGTTTGAAATTGGTTGATGTTCCGGATCTGATGTCATTATAGGGCGGAGTCGATAAAGAATTTTTGCGTTACATTTTGTGCTTGTATCAGCAAGCCCTTGGCGGACGCGATGAGGGTTTATACGTTGGATTTTATAATCCATTACACGCACAAAACATTACGTCAGGATCCCAAGGTTTGTAACGCGAGATGCGTTCATGAAATTTGGTTGAACGGACTTTGAAGTCCAGAGTTCATCGTGCGATGCAAAGGTTTAATGTTTTGTTTTAATATGTTTTATATGTGTGATGGGTATATGTTTTATATATGTTTTAGACATATATTAAAACATTTTTTTCAATGTAAAGCGTGGGCCCCCAACATCTTTTATCGTAGGTTTGTTGTTTTTAAGTTTTTAAATATAGTTTGTAATGTTTTAATGTATGCGCAGCATATAAAAGTGAAAAGCCCGAGAGGCATTTGTAATAGACAATGTGTTATGTTTTATTTTGAAAAAGCACAGCAGTGTGTATTACACACAACAGTGTTGTAATTTTAAAAAGACAGTGAGACAGAGCATTGAAAATATTACACAGCAGAGTGTATTTTTGAAGAGAATAGAGTATATTTTTTTTCTGTGTGAGACAGAGAAGAATTTGAGAGCACTATGTTAGACGCAGTCAGTTTGTAATTCCTCTGTGAGAGGAAATTTTGTTTGTAATAGTTTTTGAGTTAATGGAATATTTTTTTCAAGTGCAGAACTTTGTCTCCTATGAATTTTTTATTATTTTTCTCTGTGTTAAAGAGGAGAGTTTTATTCTCTCTTATTTGTTCTGGAATTCTCAGAAATTCCAACATGCATTGGATCGATATTATTCTGTCTTGTGGCAATTTTGCAGATCCAACGATTAATGGAATCTTGGGTTCGAACGTTGGCAATAAGCCCAACAAAGGACTTTGATTGACGAGGGCCAAATGATGATGAGGAGTGACATGCATTTGAAATATTTTTTATTTTATGCATTGACTGAGGAGAGAGTCCAGACCCTGGTCTACATAAGTGTTGTTATGTTTTTGGATTCAGTTTGGATGGGTAACGGAACCGCGTAACTCTCAGGTAGAAGTGCAGAGATGAATAGGCCTCAGTGAGTGGTGTGGATTGAGAACCTATAAAATGGGAAAACATATTCAAGGCCATCAACTTGCCTACGACACTCGAAGGAATCTAGACTTGGGACAATTGAGTTGACAAAGAAAATATATCGCGACCCCGACCTCGGCGTAACCCTGTTAACCAGTTGCCAACAAAGGAGACAAGCTCAGTGTATTAGTGATTTGGCGTGCTTTCAAAGAGGCCCAACCTCAGACTTTATTTCGGGTGGGCTTGATAGGATAGAAATTTGTATATGATATTTGTTTATGTGATTTTTTTAATTAATTAATTAATTTATAAATATAAAAAAATAGATTTTAATATTTTTTTTGGGATGTTATTAAAAATATTTTATAAATATTAAATTTATAATTCAATTAAAAATTATTGATAATTAAATTAAAATTTTAGAATTCCTATTCCAACACTTATACTTATTAACCTAAAAATCTAAAATATAATATAATATTATATTCCTTACAAAATAACTCCACCCATGGGATTAGGTTAAATATTCTTATACATCATTAAACATAATGAATGATGGTATGGTGTGTTATAAGTCAAAAGTTCTCCACACTACATCAACTTGGTTAGTTGAATGTTTGACGTATTCCCTTTCTTGTGACCGTTGGGTAGAAGTGTAAGTTTTGTTAAGCATTTAGAGTTCATTTTTTTATGTCATACTCAATTAGCAGGTGTCTAGCATTAAGGTCATTTATTTCTCTAAGTTGGTCATGATAGGAAATAGATAACCCTACCTCTTTTTTGAACTTGTGACCTCCCAAGAGAAATCACAAGTTCTTAACCATTGAGCCCAGTGAAGTTGTTTATAATTTTATTAGTATTATAGCAATTTAGCATAAGAGGGCGGTTATCAATATACCCAAAAGTTAAGCATTATTTTGTTACTTATAATATTTCTTGGTTGTTGAATTGATGATTGATAATAGATATTTGTGTTAAGTGACTTGTAGGGACAGTGACAAAATACTGTGTAATAACGAGGTAAAAGAAAATTCCAAATTTATGATTATATGCGTGTTTTATAAATTATTACTTTTAAGAGAAAGGATGTTAGAAAGTAGATGCAATTGAAAATTTCTAGAAAAATCTAAAAAAAAAAAAAAACATTTTAATAATTTTTTAAATAATAATTTATTAATTTAATAAATTATTACTTTTTTTTTATTAATTTTTTTAATTTATATTTTTATTATTATATAAATTACTTAATTATGTATTAATATGATGATAGTTTCTATTTTTCTAGAAAATAAATTAGTGTTATGAAGTCATTATAGTAATAATTATCAAGTGATTATAGTTCATCATATTATTAGCAAGAATTTAATTATAAGTGGAGAAAATAACAACCATTTCACTCACTCACCTCAAATAATCTCAATTAACTAAATATAAATATCTATATATTAATTTAACAATAATCTAATTTCCTTTTGATTAGTAATTAAATTGTTAATATTAATATAAATTTACTAAATATATATATTTTTAATTCTTAAAAAATATAATATTAACTATTAATAATGATGATTTCCTCTACTGGTGAAGAGAAATAGTGCTATAAATATTTAAACTATTTATAAAATAATTTATATATATATTTTTATAATTTTTAATTCAAAAAGTTAATCATATACTTTTATAATAAAATAATCTATAAATTATTTTAACAAAATCCTTAATTTCCTAATTTTATAATAAAATAAATACTAAATTTATATTAAAAATAGATTAAAAAACTAAATTAATTTTTTTCCATTTAACCATGCCCCCACTACTAAAATATTTTCTACTCCAATATCATACAAAGAAACAAGGCATCTAAACCAATCCAACCAAAGCTAATTACAAGTGTTGAATGTGTGCAAACTCATTACAAATTCTATTCATTTGTTCTTTGAAACCATAAACATCGATAATCATAACTAATAGACTTTTCGAGAAGCTCTTTGGATGTACTTTGCATTTCACCGTTAAAAATAATAGTGGATTCAACATAGTCACCATATTTTTTCAACATGGTCAAAATGAAAGAAAAACTCTGCTCTAAGAAAGGATATGCATAAATAAGAAACCCTAGCAAAGCCATATCTCCAATTTAAAACTTAAGAAAAAAAAGGTACGAGTCCAACACATAAATTTCAAAATCATGGGAGTGGGTACTATGGCCTCAACAAGCAACCTAACCCATTATGTTAGTCAAGGAGAAACCCTAAACTATTTACCCAAAACTTGAAGAGATGCCAATGTTACAAGAAGAAACCATGCATTGAGCTAACCATGTAACCTGCAAGGATGAAGAATGTTAAGTATAGCTAAATACATAAATTTCTAGCGAAATGATTTACTTATCACTGGTAAGACAAGGAAGAATGTGGGTGTGATAAGATAAGACATCCAAGTCTATCACATGAATTGTACACCTCATTGGTGGAGTATAAAGTTAGCATTCACTCTGTTATCATTCTGTAATTTACTAGAGATTTTCAGAACTAATCACATAGGCCAACATCAAACTAACTTTGGAAACTGGAATCTAGCCTTGCCACTTTCAGAGAGGGCTCCCTCTTTAAGATTTAACTTTGTTTGGATATGTTTTTAGGCTAGTTATGATTGTACTTGGGTTTTGAGTTTTCTTTTGGGTTTTGGAAAATTGATTGTCTTCAATTTATTAATGTCTATTAGGCAATGGAGTCAAAATATAACTGGATAGTTGCATCAACTTTTCACAGAGTAAACATATGTTAGGATATCACTAGTATAGTCCCTTATTATTGTTAGTGTAAACCCCTTATTGTTATTATTCTACCCTTGTAACCCCCATTTTGTTATTATTGTGCCCTTAAATTATTATTGTTAGGTCGGCTAGGATTACATTGTGGCCCACTAGGATTACATTATGGCCCCATGGACTCCTATCTATAGAAAGGAGGTTTTGTAAATTGTATCATCCAAGAATTGTTCATTTATGTAATGTATTGGAGGTTGCCCCCTCGAAGTGGCTCATTTCTAAGGTGTTGATATCTCTTTTCTTCTATTTTTGGAGCTGGTTACACAACATTTGGTATCAGAGGCTTTGGATTCTAGGGTTTCGCTGCTCCAAACAGGTCATCGTGGCATTTGCGCTATAACTTTTTTTCTACAAAGTTTCAGAAGCTGAAATTTTTAGGGTGCGAAGCCAAAATCCTGAGGAAGATTTTCTAAAAATTTCAGAGCCTGGTTCGTAATATTTTCGGAGATATTATCTGTGGAAGTTAGGTCTTTTTTCAGGCTCCTAAACAGGTCATTGTGGAATTTGCGCTATAACTTTTTTTTCTACAAAGGTTCAGAATCTGAAATTCATATGGTGAGAAGCTGAAATCTTGAGGAAATTCGTCAAAACATTTCAGAGCCTGGTTCGCAATATTTTTGGAGATATGATCTGTGGAAGGTAGTGCTTTTTCAGGCTCCTGAATTTCATCTCAAAGAGGTGATCGTGGGAAAACTTCAATAACTCTCTCTCTGGGCATTGGATTGAAGTGCCATAAAAATTGGTCGCAAGTACACAGACTGAAGTTTCTTCGCTATCAATTTCAGAGACAAAGGACAAAACAGTGACACGTGGCAATTCGTACAAGTTCGCTCTACTGAACCAGTCCAGAATTAGGTCATTGTGGGAGATTGGACACAAATTTGTCTTGGAGAATCCAAATCGGGTCAGACCTGTGGCATTTGAAAGAAGCTTCAGAGATCTACTACAGAGCTGAATTTCAGATATCGAAGATTTTCAAATACAGAGATAATTCAATTTCAATATCGAGCTCCTAAAAGCTAGTAAAAGGTGTGTATTTTTTTTTCCCGAATTGCATAAGTCTTGTTTGAAGAATCAAGTTGAATTGATTCCAAGGGCATATTGTATAATAGATATCAATATTGAATTCTAAAATGGCCCCTAAAAAGAATTCAACACCCATCAAGCCTTCAGAAGGCTCTACCATGACTCATGAAGATGAAGAATTGCAACATGATCTATCAAAATTACAAGAACAAGTGCAACAAATTTCACTCTCGCAAAGAGCAGCAAAAAATGAAATGGAAGTTTTGAAAAAAGGTGTGGAAGTGAAGATGGATGGTTTGAAGAAAGGCATGGAAGCTAAGATGGATGGTGTGCAAGCTAAGATGAATGGCATGGAAGCTAAGATGGATGGCATGGAAGTGGGCATGGAAGCTAAGATGGATGACATGAAAGACAACATGGAAAACATGAAGAATGATCTAAAAACATACATGGAAGGCTTGATGACAAGCTTAAAACCAGAAATGATTCCTAATGGCGGAAATATAGGAGAAGAACCTCATGATGAGAACAAAATAAATGTTAATCATGATTTCATAAACTCGAATGTTGGTGGGAAGAACCACCATATTCCAAAAATGGATATGAGGAAGTTTGATGGAAAGGATCTGGTAACATGGATACTACAGATGGAGCAATATTTTGATCTCCATAATGTGCAAAACACACAAAAGGTACGCATTGCAACTTTACATTTAGAACAAAATACATTTGTATGGTATTGATGGCTTTGCTCCCGTAAAAAAATTGTCACTTGGTCAATTTTTACGGAGAAATGATAGCACATTATGAGGATACAAAGAGCAACACCTTCTTTAGCCAATTGATAAATCTCAAACAAAAGGGTTTAGTGGGGCAGCACATTGAGGACATCCAAAAATTGAATATAAGGGTAACTGATATTCCAGAGGAACACAGGATTGATCTCTTCATAGGCACTTTAAAGGATAACATCCAACATGAAGTTCGCGTTTTGGAACTTGATTCATTGGAGAAGGCATTCAGGTTGGCAAGAAAAGTTGAATGTAAAATTATGGCGACAAGGAAGCCTACCACTCAATTTTATAAAGAAGGAAGTGTTGCTACGCCTAGATTTCCACAACCTACAAGGTTGACACCACAACAATTGGAAGAAAAAAGAGCAAAAGGGCTTTGATATAGTTGTGATAGCAAATACACTAAAGGTCATAAGTGTGCTGAGAAGAAATTATTTTACATAGATTGTGAAGAAGAAGAAGAAAATGAACAAGAAGAGGATATACACCAGGAACCACCCTTAGAAGAGGAAGAAATGAATCCGACCATATCGTGTAATGCACTGGCAGGAATTACCACTCCTCAAACTCTCAAGATAGAAGGACATATAAAGAAGAAAAGGGTAATAGTGTTGATTGATTCAGGTAGCACCCATAATTTTATTCATTATAAGCTAGCCAAGGAATTAAATTGTTTCCTATACCCAGCACCAGAATGTCAAGTGATGGTTGCAAATGGAGGAACTATAAATTGCTCTGGAAAATGCCATAATATCAAGCTAACCATGGGGGAATATGTATTGACTAGTCCAATGCTTGCCATTCCTATGGAAGGTGCTGATGTTGTACTAGGAGTACAATGGTTACAATCTTTGGGGACGGTAGCTTTTAATTTTCAAGAACTTTTCTTGAAATTTTTTTCAGAAAGAAAGGAAGTCGAATTACGGGGTATTGAAGGGAAGCCGGGAAGGATAATAAGCTCTAATGTCATGACAAAGCTTCTAAAGAAAGAACAACGAGGCGTAATTGCACAATTATGCTCACTAGAAGTTCCGACATCAAAATCATCTATTTCTGCGGATCTCCAACAAGTCTTGGACAATCATTCCAAGGTGTTTGAAACTCCCAAAGGACTCCCACCTATTTGTGATCATGATCATGCTATTCATTTGATTCCAGGAAGTGTTCCTCCAAACATCAGGCCTTATAGATATCCTTACTTCCAAAAGAGCGAGATTGAACGTATGATTGCAGAAATGTTAGAGGCGGGTATAATTCAACCTAGTCAAAGTTCTTTCTCTGCTCCTGTAGTATTGGTACACAAGAAGGATGGATCATGGCGCATGTGTCCGGATT
This sequence comes from Pinus albicaulis, assembly GCA_034641835.2. Classification (NCBI taxonomy): domain Eukaryota; kingdom Viridiplantae; phylum Streptophyta; class Pinopsida; order Pinales; family Pinaceae; genus Pinus; species Pinus albicaulis. Next base: position 219,865,162 of record CM076581.1, read on the forward strand.
ATAGGGAGCTCAATAAGCTCACCATTAAAGATAAATTTCCCATTCTGTGATTGATGAATTATTGGATGAATTACATGGAGCAATTTATTTTACCAAGTTGGATCTTCGTTCAGGATATCATCAAATTAGAATGAAGACTGAAGATATTCCAAAAACAACATTTCGAACTCATGACGGTCATTATGAATTTTTGCTCATGCCTTTTGGCCTTACCAATGCACCTTCTACATTTCAAGGGTTGATGAATTCCATTTTCAAACCCTTCCTTAGAAAATTTGTGCTAGTATTTTTTGATGATATACTAATCTATAGCAGGTCTTGGAAGGATCATGTTGAACATGTTGATAGGGTGCTCGAACTATTGCAGGAGAAACAATTATATGCAAAAAAATCCAAATGTTTCTTTGGAGTACAAGAGGTGGAATATCTGGGTCATATTGTATCTCACGAGGGTGTTAAAGTAGACCATAACAAAATTAAAGCCATTAAGGAATGGAAAGTCCCCACAACCATAAAGCAGTTGCGAGGATTTCTCGGGTTAACAGGGTATTATCGAAAGTTTGTTAAGAATTATGGGAGAATAGCAGCACCTCTAACAACATTATTGAAGAAAGATGCATTTTCATGGACTCCTGAAGCAACTAAGGCCTTTGAACGTCTTAAAGAGGCAATGTGCCTAGCACCGGTCTTAGCTACACCAGACTTTACAAAAACCTTTATTGTGGAATGTGATGCCTCAGGAAATGGAAGTGGTGCAGTTTTAATGAAGGAAGGAAGACCCATTGCATTTGAAAGTCGTCCAATCAAAGGAAAGTATTTACAGAAACCTATTTATGAGAAGGAAATGTTAGCAATACTACATGCACTAAAGAAATGGCGAACTTACCTAATGGGAAGACACTTCAAGGTAAAAAATTATCATGATAGTCTTAAACACTTTTTGGAAAAAAGACTATCGTCAGAAGAACAGCAAAAATGGGTCACAAAGATGTTGAGTTATGACTTTGAAATAATCTACAAAAAAGGAAAGCTTAATGTTGTTGCAGATGCACTCTCAAGAAAGAATGAAGAGGTGGAAGCATTGCTTTGTGCCATTTCTATTATCCAACCAGATTGGATAACTGAAGCAAGAGATGAATGGAAGAAGGACAAGATGTATGGACACTCATTCAAAAGTTGCAGCAAGATCCTAGTACATCTGATACATTTAGTTGGAAAAATGATTCCTTATGGTACAAAGATCGCTTATATCTTTGTAAGAATTCCCATCTAAAACAAAAGATTCTTATGGAATTGCACACTTCTCCTTTAGGAGGACACTCGGGATTTTTAAAAACTTACCACAGGGTGAAGAAAGAATTTTTTTGGGATGGCCTTAAATCTGATATTCAAAAGTTGGTGGCGGAATGTTTGGTTTGCCAGCAGAATAAAGTGGAAACAATTAAGACCCAGGAATTCTACAACCTTTATCCATTCCAAGTCAACGTTGGGAGGTGATTTCAATGGATTTTATCACAGGTTTACCTAAGTCCGAAGGAAAGAGTGTCATCATGGTGGTAGTTGATAGACTTACCAAGTATGCACACTTTTGTGCATTATCTCATCCATTTAAAGCAAGTACAGTTGCTACTACATTTATGGATAGAATTCAAAAGCTACATGGAAGCCCAAGGGTTATCGTGAGCGACAGAGATCCCATTTTTACTGGAAATTTTTGGACGGAGTTATTTTCTTGTTTGGGTACTCAATTAGCTCATAGCTCATCTTATCATCCTCAATCTGATGGTCAAACCGAGATAGTAAATAAATTTTTGGAAGGATATCTTCGTTGTTTTGTATCTGATAAACAAAGACAAGTGGTTACCTCTCGCTGAATGGTGGTATAACACTTCCTTCCATACTGCAGCAAAAATGACCCCATTTATGGCACTTTATGGATATCATCCACCATCCATCACATCATCTTTAAGGGAAAATTCAAAGGTTAAAGCAGTGGAAGATCACATCGAGCACCAACAAGAAGTTCTCCATCTCTTAAAGGATAACCTGAATTTGGCACAAAATCATATGAAACAATAGGCAGATCAACATCGCAGCGAGAGAAGTTTTGATGTAGGAGATTGGGTATTTTTACGGCTACAACCATACAAACAAATGTCCCTCAAGCAAGAAAAGAAGGATAATAAATTATCGCCAAAGTACTATGGTCCTTACAAGGTGTTGCAAAAGATTGGTACTATGGCATACAAATTGGAGCTTCCTGCTTCTTCGCGAGTACATCTAAGAATTGTTCATTTATGTAATGTATTGGAGGTTGCCCCCTCGAAGTGGCTCATTTCTAAGGCATTGATATCTCTTTTCTTCTCTTTTTGGAGCTGGTTACACAACATAGGGCAAGATAGGATCATTTACTAGATCTTTCGAATTTATAAATGGATTATGATAGAAATATGAAAATATTCAGCAGAACTAAAGAGAAATTAAGAATTCTTTAGTTTGGCCTTCAGTGGAAAACATTATGATTGTAAATGCAGCCAGAATAAGGTACTCAAAAGTAAATCCTATTAATCACGCTTTCTGCTTTGTAATTGGAATTCAGATGATTACAATGAAGGATAACAATGAAACATATTAAGAGAAGAAAAGCATCACCAGTATTTAAGCAACAAGAATCCTATGAATGATCTAATTATTATTGATGCTCTAGTGCTTTGAAAAAACCTATAGTACTCCAAAATACAAAAAATAATCCCGACCTCAATCAATTGACCTTTGATACTTCCAAAACTGGAGTATTTATACAAAATATTACAATAATACAATATCTAACAGACATGGTATTTTTATACTTAAAATTTAATTAAATCTCTAACTGTTAGCAAATTATAGCCTTGGTGGAATGTGTTGTGCAAAGTAGGTGGTGATGTAGTGGGAACAATTAGGACGTGGACCACATTTTATTGTTATGCTGGTAGATGAACTAGAAGATGCTCTTATGTATCATATTTACTCTTTTAATCTAGTAGGTTAGACAACTGTTCCCAACGTTCTTCATCCGAGATATATAGTTTTATTATCCTACGATAGACTTCATCTATTTCTGTATATTTAGTAAAAGTAGGTTTTACTAAAAAGATATGTTTTATTTCATGCAGGATAAATAATGTGTCTCGGAGTACGTTTTGCATGAGCCTTATTGTTGTTGTACCCTTAATATTTGAAACTTTGGTTGTATTAGTAGCAACGTCTTTGAGTTTTTGGATGTAGTCTTCAAGGGGCATTAAAATTTCATTTATCACTAATATTGAGGGTAAACCCTTGCTGGTCAAGGGTTCTAGCCTGCTGAAAAAACGTTGAACTATGATATTGACACTGCTGCATTTTTCTTTAAACTTAAGAGTCAGGTTCTTCTTTGTAAGAATCTTCTTTACTTCTAAAATGGTTCATGTCCTGTCATCTATACCCAAAGATCCAATGTCACTGCTATCCTTAGAATTTATAAATTTCATTATCTCACTAGCTATAGCAAGCTTGTCCTCAAGATGTTCTGTAATAGTTACAATAGCTTCTTGAGCCTTCTCTAGTAAATCTTTCTGATAAAAAATAATCCTGATGCTAGGCCAGATCTCTTTCACATATTAAATAATTTCTCCCCATATATTCTCTTTGACTAACTCCAGTGTATTTACAAGGTAAGAATATCTTACTTCCTTCTGCAATTTTTCAATTTTTCCTCTTGCTCTCTATAACTATACTAGATGTGCACTCTCTTTAATAGCTTTCTGATGTTGTAGTGTTTTTATCTGACCTTGAAATTTCTTAATCTCTTTTGTATGAATGGATAAGTTCTAAACAACTTTAGTAAGCTTCTCAACTCATTATTTTGTACCCGTGGTGGAAGCAGTAGTGATGGGGACAGTATCAATAGGGATTACATTCATGGGGGTTTCAACCTTTTTGGCAGCTTCCTCTTTTCTTTGATGAGTTTCTCCATTTCTACTTCCATCTTCTTTATCCGTAGATTATGTTCCATGATGAGTTTCATCGTGGTAGTTTTCTGGGACTCTATTTCCTCAATTTATTTGGTCATTAGATCTTCTGTGGCTAGCATTTTGAGTTTCTTTATTAATGCTGCTATATCAGCATTCTTCTTCTTGATTATTTCCTCTTCAACATTAATGTTAGAGGGGTAATATCCAATCTTTACTACCATACCTTCTAGAGCTCTAACCCTAGTGTCTTTAGCCATTAAAGAGACCCTTTCAGTCCTGAGTTGTGACTATGTGTTGGCCAAGGTGACCTGCAATTTGGATAAGCTTAGAGTAGTGTTAGTTAAAGTATAAGAAATCATTTGGCTAGTTTATTTGTGTAGTTAAATTTGATCAATTGGATGCACATCTTTTGCATCAAAATCAAAGGTATTTTTCTTGTAATCTGACGTACGCCTAGGCTGTGGAATATGAGCTTGCAAAAATGGCAACTGCATCTTGCCTTTCTGGGATTCAAACACTCAGAGAAGTCGGGTGTGAGAACTGGAAGAATGTTTCCAGAATTGATTATAAGTGTTTAAGTTAAACACCTAATTTTTCTTATTAATTTCTTTGAAAATATGAAAAAATCCTCTTCTTTATCCTTCTGATTGTCTTCACTGGTATGAATTATTTTCTATTCATGAGAACTGGTATAATGAGTGGGAGACTGAATAGTTTTTCCACCCAACTGTGTAAAAATTGATGTATCTGCAAATTTGCCAAATGTTTCTTTCTCTCACTCATTGGTTGTACTAACTTTTGAAAAGATTCTAGGTCTCTTTATGTATACCATTCTGAAATCTTGACTTGATACTTCATTCATTGGGGATGACTATTCTTCTCTGCCTCTTTTCCCCATGCTTCCTTGTGTAACTGGTGTGTGTATGTTTGAAGTAGATATTGCATGTTCTTCTACTTCTTAGAGAGTGTTTTCTTTCCACTGTAACAGATTTTTATATTGTTCAATCTCAGGTCTTGTTGTGTGATGATATGGAGTGAACTTATTTTCCACTCTGAGCCTTTAAATTACTCCCAATGGATCATATAACGAAGTAATGCTGAGACCAAACTTCATTTCTTTTAATAACTTGTCTGCTTCTTCCCCTAATGCTCTAGTGTTAAAAATGAATGGACCAATCTGAGTTTTGAGCTTGAAATATGATTTCTTCTTTGCTGCAACAAAGTGGACTTCATCTACCTTGAGCATTTCTCTGATATATTCCAATGCAAAAATCCTTATAGGTATGATCTTAGGAAATTTTTGAGGTGGTAGGTCAGAACCATAAACTTTGATTTCTGTATAGTTCTGTTAAAGGTACCAATCCCCTATTGTGGATTGATCTGATAGATGAAAAACCTTCACAATCTCCTCACTAATCCTTGGTTCTGCACTTCTGCTCAAAAGATTCATTGCTGGCTATACAAACATTTGAATAAACTGCTTATATAAATACTCTTATTTTTCTGTCATTTCAATGGAAGTCCAAAAAATAACTGACTGTTGGTTCCCTTCTTCATCTAGCTTCTGCAATGTGAATGGAAAATTTTCTCCCTGAAAATAGATAAAAATATAGACTAGTACTGATGCATATTTGAAAAATTCTTTAGTAGGGAAGTTAATGAATTGGTCATGGATAGCATCAGTAAGAAATTGACTGAAATTAAAAAGGAATGAAGGTTTAGAATCAATAGAAAAAATAGAGAGGAAACTAATAATAGATTCATGTGCATTTTGATCAGAATAGTAACCAAGAAGATAAGAAAGGATTGTGATAATATGCTTGGTTCTATCAGGGAACATGGAGGAAGGAGAGGGAGAATTTATTTTGGGCAAAGGAGTATCTACAGCTAGAAATAATTCCAATGTTTTGGCTCTTTTAGCAAAGTCCAATTTCTGATAGGCTTCTATGAGGGTTTCATGGGAGAAAGGAGTGGTGTTTTAAATAATAGGGGCCTGCAACATTTGATTAATTGTCTGGACAGTGATAGCAAACAGGATTTCTCCTGCAGGGGAAATGATAGCCTTTTGACTAGGATCATAGCATGAATGAGATTTTCTGATAAATTTGAGTGGTCTATGGGTTTGAGGGAAAATGTAGTAGGGTATATTGGAGTCACACAGTTCGAGTTCATCCATTTGATTGATGATTTGGTCCTCCAGCCAGCAAGAAATCTCAATTAAGTCGAATTCAGACACATATTCATGGATTTTGAAGTCCATGTTGGCCAATGGGATATGATAAAGATAAATGGATGGGTGTATGAGAGGGTTTGGGAATTATTCGTCGTTCGTGCCCTTGGTAGGTATCCTGGTGATTTGTTGTCGGAGAGAAATGGAAGAAAAGGAGGTGAATTCTTGGTCGAGAAACAGTTGGATGGAAAAAAGAGTGATCGGATCACTGTGATCAAGATAAGGAAATGAAATAGTGTCACAATCTATGTCTTCAACAGTAACTGCAACCTGCACAATAAATAAAATTATTACAGGCAATTGAGTCAATGATGGGTTATTGAGGAATTATGGGTTTATGAAGAAAATTATGGAGCGGGGTTGTTAATGAACTGGTCTAACAGCATTCACTCCTCAATGGGGCTAAGCAACGGGATTTTGATCTTTAATCATAAACGAGAGGGAAAAAATTTAAAGTCAAACGGTAAAAAGGTGGGGTAAAATTTTTCACAGGTGTGGTGGGACAAGGGGAGCATGACGTGGAGTAGATGGTTTTCGAGAGGAGTGAAAACCGTGTTTGGGGGTGAGCATATTTGGTAGGTGGTTTTGGGTGGAGGGGTCCTGAATAACTAAAGAGCAGAGGTAGTAGTTAATCAGGCAGTTTTTAAAACCTCTGACTTCAGACCACCCCCCCGCCACCCCTCGCTGGTAACTTCGGATGGCAAAGGGGGGCCGAGGAGGAATATGGTACGCTGGATGAAATATGTGTTTGCGGGATCAGTTGAAAATTGAAGGATTTTTAATGGAGTTGGGCAAAAATTTGAATGGTGGGGTTGAAATTTTTTAATATAATATGATGTAATGTGACAGTTGAGGGTCCACAAGTGGATTGACATGACTATTAACCAAACTTTGGTTAATTCCTTTTATCACATATTTCATATGTTCAAAGTTATAATCTTAGGGTAAAATCCTATTTTCATTTCCCATTTCATTTTTTATTCTCTACCTAGCCTTGAATTTTCATTTCTTTTTTTGCTCTAACATTTTAACAATTTTTCTCTTTCATCTGAGTGCATTTAGACTAGCAACTCATCATTTTTCTTGTTAACAACTAATCGACTTCTATGAGTTATTCCTTCCTTGGTTCAGATTAAATTATTGAACCAAATTTTATTTTCTACCTAAATATTGATCCGTCAAGATTAGACATTTTGCCAAATTATTTTTCACTACATATTAACGGGAAATTTAAACCTAATTGAATCAACCTTAAACTATATCATTGAATTTTACTGAACTATTGTGGAATTTTAAACAAGTTGCACACAATTTATTTTCAGAAATAAGCTAAACTAAGAGTAGTGGCATTTCGAGGTGTAACACTTTCATAATTTATTGTTTTTTCTTTTCGATGGGGTTCATATTCTATTTTTTTATTTAACATATACCCTCTTTTGATTTTTTATGTTATTTCCTCTTTATTTCTTTTTTGAAAATTATTTGCAGATTGGAAGTCATTTTAGAAAGTAAATTTGACAGATAGAATAACCACATTCGCCTTGAGATCCTATGAAATATAGGACCCTAGCAGTGGCTCTAGCTGGGGATGAAACTTCCATGCATTGAAGTTTCAAGAACCTATGATCAGTAGCCTTATCCATCTACAAATATTGAGCAATCTGTAATATGATTCCTTTTCTGCTTCAAATATTATGACAGTTTGTTGACCATGGCTTAGGGCCTTCTCTGCAGGCCTCAACCTTAATCAGAAAAGCATCAATTTGAATCTATGTTGACTATGATATTTACAATGATGTAAAAGAATCTTTAGACTAGGAGAAATAATTCTTCAACATCTTTCCATTTACGGGACCACCAGGTAACTCTGTTCCATTCATATCCGTGAGAAAAAATGCATGGTCATATTTAAGAGAATTTATAATATATGTTCCCATCCATATATTATCAATTTTTTCATGCTTCCCTTTTTCTTCTCTGCTTGCGTCCCATTTGAAAACTTTGTCACCAATAGAAAAATCAGTTTCCTTGGTCCTTTTGTCAAATATTTTCTTGATATTTCCTGGATGAGATGTGTTCTCTTATACACCTCTTCTCTTGTTTGCTCCAACTGAATGGTTTGATGGATCCTTCTGAGTGAATCATTTGGTTCCATTTGTAACTCTTACATTATATTCATCACTGGAAGTGCTAGAGAATATGTAAAAACAACATTCATCGCATAGAAAATTTTGTATGGTGACATAGCAATGGAATTCTTAGTAGCAAGACTAGCAGCCCAAAGTTCACTGATTAATTTATTATGCCAAGACTTTTTATTTTGTTCTAATAGCTTCTTGATGATGTTTACCAGACTCTTATTGGATGATTCAGCCAGTCCGTTACCTTGTGGGTAATAAGCTATTGAATTTCCTAAAGAAATATAATATTTATTACAGAATTCAATCATCTTTTTGGACTTAAAAGCTGCTGCATTGTCAGTGATGATTTTCCTTGGGAAAAAAAAATTGGATAGGATATTGGTCTCAAGGAACTTTGTAATAACAACATCAGTGGCATTTCTGGAATGGATGGCCTCTATCCACGTAGTGAAGTAATCTATAGCTATTGAAATCCACTTGTTTTGGGTAGAGGAAGGAGGATGGATTTCACCTATGTAATCCAAACCCCATCGCTGGAATGGGCTTTCAACATAAATGGGTTTTAGTGGCAAGGGAAGAAATTTCTTTTTACCTTAAAAAATTTGACACTTGTGGCAGGTTGCGACTTTCTTATGGATATCAGAAAAAAGGGTGGGCCAGTAAAAACCAACCCTGAAAATTTTATTAGTAGTCCTCCAATACAGGTGGCTACCACAGTCTCCTTCATGAAAATCATCCAGAATCTTGTCTGCATAATTCTTCACCAAACATTCGAGTAATAGGCCACTGGAATATTTCCAATAAAGGAAATTATTAATGATGAAAAATTTTATTGCTTTTAATTTCAAAAATATAGCTTTAGTTTTTGTAATACTATGAGGAGCATTTAAATTGAACAATACATAAAGAAGGTCTGCATACCAGGGAGAATTTAAAAATTCTTCATTGATTTTGGAGTCGCCTGCTCCTCTGGATCATCCAAAGTTGCCACCAAGTTTATGTCCAGAGCTTGAAAATTGGACTCAGCCATAATCTGGGCAAGTCCTTAACCTTTAATCATTTCGGTAGGTTTTATTTCCATATCATATTAAAAAATAACCAAAATCCATTTTCCTCATTTGCCATCTGTTCCATTCTGTGTTAAAATATCCTTTACCAGAGAGTTAGGTGCATAAGAAATTACGTGTGAATGAAAAATATAAACTCTAAAGTATTTAATTGCCTTGATTAGTGCAAAGGCCTATTTTTCCATGATGTTGTACTTGAGAGAAGCATCTCTTAAATATTTTCTGAAGAAGGCTATTGGCTGCTCAAATCCTTCGTTATTTCTCTGCAGTAAAATAGTTGCAACAATATGCTCAAAAGCAAAAGAAAAGATTATAAAATCTTTAGAAAAGTCTGCACTGATTAACACTGGTGCTTTTTTTAATGCCTATTTTACCATATCAAAATATTTCCTAGCCTCTATGCTCCATTTTATTTTAGAGTCTTTCTTGAGCATATTGGTTATGTTTCTAAGGAGCTCGGCAAGATTAGGAATAAATATTTTGAGAAAATTTCTTTTACCTATGAAGGATTGAAGTTCTTTAATGTTTCTTGGGGGAATGATCTTTAGGATTGCTTCAATTCTCTTAGGGTCAATTCTAAGTCCATATTTTGATACGACGTGTCCTAACAGTTTTCCTTCTTCCAAGCCAAATAGTGTTTTCTTAGGATTTAAAGATATGCCAAATTTTCTGCATTTCTCAAAGACTCGTTTGAAATATCTCAATTGTTCTTCATTAGATTTTGAATACACACTTATATCATCTAGATATATTACAATAAAGTGGCCAATATCTTCTGGAAAAACAATGTCCATTTCTCTTTGGAACGTGGCCCCAACATTCATTAGTCCAAAAGGCGTTTTCACATACATGAAAGTTCCCCATGGAGTGGTAAAATTTGTTCTATCTTGACCTTCTGGATCAATCAAGACTTGGTTATAGCTAGAAAAACCATCTAGTAATGATATCCTACTGAATCCTATCACCTTATGTAAAATATGGTTGATTTTGGGTAAGGGATAGTTATCTTTCAGAGAAACCTTATTCACATTTCTGAAATCAATGCACAGCCTGATTTCTCTAGTTTTCTTTCTAGTTGGTACTATGATTGACACCCATTTGGAATATTTGAGGGGGAAAATTATTTTAGCATCATACATTTTTTTAAATTCTTTCTCAACTAAAGGTAACAAAACTAGATTTATCCTTCGAAGTTTTTGTTTGAAAGGTTTTCGTTCTTCTTTAATTGGAATTTTTTTTTGTATGATGTTGGAATCATAAACCTTTAGGTCCTCATAATTCCAAGAAAAAACATGAATTTATTCTTTGAATAGGGCTATATACATATGTTTGGTGAGAATAGGTAATGTTTTTGACAATTTGATCATCTTCGGGTTTTGTTTAGTACTTATGTTTCATTCCTCAACTTATGCTCCTTTGGGCCCAATTTTAGGCCTCCTTGATACATCATTGAAGTCAGAAAGGTCTTCTAATGGAGCTAATCCCTGGGGAAAAATATCATCTTTTAGTTAAATCATTTCAAAATATTCTTTTTTAGGACCTATTTCATCAATTCCTAATTTAGGCACACTTCCATCTAAAGGATTATTGAAAGATAATCTACCACATTGGTTTAGAAAAGGATTATATACAACTATTTGATTTTCTACATGATATTCTGGTTTTATTTGATTTTTTTACTAATTATCCAAATCTAACTGAGTTTCCTCAAACTCTTATTTTGACAGTAAGAAATTTTCAATATGTTTGCATTTCCAAAAACATGCCACTATCGCATATTATCTAGTATTCCAGGTTGATGTTTTTCTTCAATTGTGGGTGGTTTGTTCGGGTGAGGCATTTTACAAATGCTTACAGAAACACCAAGACTATCAGCTATGACATTTTGATTTCTTGGAATTACTTCTAGATCATATTCCACAAAACTATCTAAGATTTCCAGCAATGCATTTCTGTGGGCTCTTAATCTAGGGTGTTTAGCAGCATATTCTCCTTTTATTTGTTTTATGATTAATTCTGAATCTCCATTCACAACAATTCTTTTGGCACCTAATTTCCTAAGTAACTAAAGGCCTAAAATCAGAGCTTCATATTCCGTAATATTATTGGTGCATTTGAAATTAAGTTTATAGGAATGCCCTTCACAATGATTATTAGATGGATTAGATAACCATACTCCTGCTCTAGAACCTTGTTTACTATAGGCTCCATCAAATATCATATTCCAGAAGATTTCCAAAGGAGGATCTAATTTTTTCGATTAGAGTTGAGTTTCTGGGTGTATCAACATTATTTCCAAATTTTGCTTCAATTTCAATATCATTGAATAATATGAATGAATCCAAATTAGTGTGAACATAACATATAGGGTAATTATGAGGTTTTTCTTGACTTCTTACCATATATTTCATGAGATTTTTCCTATACAACCTTCTCTACTGACCAAAAATTGGTATTGTAGCATAGGTCATATCTAGTTAAAGGTTTTCTTATAACTTTTCTCCCCAAGAACGTGATAAAATCATGCCATATTTAGGACGAATATCTACTACGACAATGTCCATAACTAGGCTTTTGGATGGGATTTGAGTCAAAGTTACACACAGGTCCTTATTGAGACCTAAAAAATTTACTTTACTTGAATCAAATGAGTATAGATATTTGTAGGGTCTGGTGATTTCAAGACCAAAATTTTCCATTACAGCTCTAGGCATTAAGTTGTTTGAAGCACCTGAATCCGACATAGAATTATTTAGGATTTTATCATGTATTTTTAAGCTGACATAGAAAGGAGGGAATGATCCTTCTTGTAACTTACCATCTACTTCTGGACCAAACAACAATTCAGGTTTATCATCATCAAGGTTAAGAGTGTCTGTAGTTTCCTCTATCTTTAGTACTCTCATTACCTAAGTTTTGTATGTATTTTTTTTCATTAGCTCTGTCAAAGGGATGGGAATTTTGACGTTGGATAGTTCATTTTCAAGATTAAATGATGATTGAATCTTTACAATATTGGTAATGTCAGATACACCGACAGTTTCTTTAGATTTAAGAAGGGTTTGTTGACTGGTAGTTGGAAAATTAGTTTGAGTTGGTTTAGAAACAAAATCACCTGTCTTTTTAGTAGAAACCTCTGAAGGTTTCTTTCGAGGAGTTTCACCAAATTTCTTAGAAGACTTTTCTACTGTTTTCTTAGTGTTTGAACCAGAGGTAATTTTGGGAGGATGATCAGTGTTATTCTTAGCATTATTGTCAAAATGTTTTCTACTCCTAATATTATATTGTTTGTGAACCTCCAAAATAGAATTTTCAAATCCCTATTTATATTCTTCATATTCTTCTGACTCAAGATCTGTTTGGGCTAATGAAAATAGTTGTTGTTCTTCTTCCATGAGAAAAATAGTATCATTATTATGTGAAACCAACAAATTTATTTGGTTGTCTTCTTCCTCTTGATGGATCTCTCCATTTTCATCAGCATAACTGTCCTAAAAAGGCGATCTAATTTTTTGGTCAGGACCCCTTTGTTTAATCTGTGGTTGATTTCTCCTATTGTTTCGATTGTGATTTTGAGGAGGGTTTTGATTCTCCCTAGGGATGTTTATATCAACAATCATTCGTTCCATTTCCCTCACTAAATAATCTATCTTGGCATCAGTTCTAGATGTTGATGCTTCCTCTTTTATGGTAACTCTCTTCTCAGTCCCTATTCTAGCTCTTTTGGCCAACAAATTGGCCTCTACACTGACTGATATGCTTTGAATTTCTTCTAAGGTGCCAAGATTCCTCTCTCTTAACTGATCAGCTATGTCTGGTTCAAAACCATCTGGAAACTTAATAAGCACTAGTCCTTTGGGTGATTTTATGTGAGAAGAAATAGAATTATAAATAGAGTTGAATATAGCACAATAATCCTGCACACTCTCTCTAGTATCTCTTTTGATATTTTCATATTATGATAGAATTTGGAGGGGGTTCTTTTTAATTTTCCATCTATCTAGAAAATGACGATGGAGGATTGCTAGTGAATTGATGGAACCAGCTGGTAAATCTCTAAACCATTTCCTAACTTCTCGTCCACGGGTTTGAATAAATAACCTCATCATAACATCATCAACATTGATATCATGGAGATCAAAGAAATCGTTAATTTTGCCTACATGTTGTTGATCAGTAATGGGTTTGGTGTTATCGAATTGGGGTATTTTGGATTAATAATCTTGGGGCATAGACCCTAGATTTTGAGGAAGAATCAAGGGAGCATAATGTGCAACCATGATTGGAGGTGGAGGATTGACAATAATAAGTGGTGGATTAATAAGTGGTGAAGGAGGTGGAAAAGAATGAACTATATGTGAAGGAGAAGATGGATGAAGTTATGGAGATGAAGGTCTTTAAGTATTTATGAGAGGATAAGTCATAGAATTTTCAGAAGAGGCTAGACTCACATATCTTTGGTGAATTATTTGAGATGCAATAGATGAAGCAACAATATTTAATGCAGAGAATTCCACTAATTGTTGGAGATAGGCATCTGTAACTGCTAAAGTTAATTTTGATACCAAAACTTCAAAGAACTCAAAATCCTCGAAACTTTCTTGATCATATTTTTTTAAATAAGGCAAATTTTTAAGTGAATTTGGATGTAAAATAGATTGGTCAATGACTAATGTATCTACCCAATTTAGGGATTTGCTTCTAAACAGGCTTTGCTCAAACTTTAAGTCAAATTTGATATCTTGTAAGGTTTCAAGCTTACTAGGAAAGGATTTTGTTCTAGGGAGAAGACTATCACTTCTTTGAATTTCGAATGAACTAATATGTTTAACTGATTTTTGTGAAGTACCCTTAGTTATTTTTCCAATCCTTTGAGGATTATCCACTATTTCAAGAGTTTTGGGATTAGGATGGGATCTTGTATAAAGTATGTTGGAAGCCATTTTTAAAAATTAAAATGCACACTATAAAATGAAACTCACACCAACCTTTTGAACTTTGAATTAAACACTTTATTTACAGAAAATAAAAAAGATAACAATCTCTACGAAATATTTTATACAGTGATTATTTAACCAATGATTGAATTCGAAAGAAATTATGATTGATTTCAATTTTGTCCCCAGTTTGGTTGCCACTATGTTAGCATTCTATAATTTACTAGAGATTGTGAGAACTAATCACATAGGCCAACATCAAACCAACTTTGGAGACTGGAATCTAGCCATGCCAGTTTCAGAGAGGGCTATCTCTTTAAGATTTAACTTTTTTTGGATAAGTTTTTAGGCTAGTTATGATTGTACTTGGGTTCTGAGTTTTTTCTTTGGTTTTGGAAAATTGATTGTCTTCAATTGATTAATGTCTATTAGGCAATGGAGTCAAAATATAACTGGATAGTTGCATCAAATTTTCATAGGGTAAACACATGGAAAGCTAAGAGTATTTATTGATTCTTTCGAATTTATAAATGGATTATGATAGAAATATGAAAAAAAATCAGCAGAACTAAAGTGAAATTAATAATTCTTTAGTTTTTCCTTCAGTGGAAAACATTATGATTGTAAATGCAGATAGAATAAGGTACTCAAAAGTAAATCCTATTCATCATGCTTTATTTTTTGTAATTGGAATTCATATGATTACAATGAAAGATAACAATGAAACATACTAACAGAAGAAAAACATCACCAGTATTTAAGCCACAAGAATCATGTGAATGGTCTGATTATTATTGATTTTCCAGTGCTTTGAAAAAAATCATAGTACTCCAAAAGACAAAAATAATCCTGATCTCAATCAATCGACCTTTGATACTTCCAAAACTAGATTATTTATACAAAATATTACAATAATACAGTCTCTAACAGACATGGTATTTTGAGACTTTAAATTTACTTTAAAACTCTAACTGTTACCAAATTATAGCCTCAGTGGAATGTGCTGTGCAAAACAGGCATTGATGTAGTGGGAACATTTAGGACGTGGACCACATTTTACTGTTGTGCTAGTAGATGTCTTCAATTGATTAATGTCTATTGGGCAGTGGAGTCAAAATATAGATGGATAGTTGCATCAAATTTTCACAGAGTAAACATAGGGAAATCTAGGAGTATTTACTGGATCTTTTGAATTTATAAATGGATTAGATAGAAATATGAAAAAATTTAGCAGAACTACAAAGGAATTAAGAATTCTTTAGTTTGGCCTTCAGTGGAAAACATTATGATTGTAAACGCTTCCAGAATAAGGTACTCAAAATTAAATCATAGTCATCACGCTTTCTTCTTTGCAGTTGGAATTCAGATGATTACAATGAAAGATAACAACGAAACATACTAACAGAAGAAAAGCATCATAGGTATTTAACCAAAAGAATCTTGTGAATGGTCTAATTATTATTGATGCTCCAATGCTTTGAAAAAACTTATAGTACTCCAAAAGACAAAAATAATCCCGATCTCAATCAACCAACCTTTGATACTTCCAAAAATGGAGTTTTTGTACAAAATATTACAATAATACAGTCTCTAACAGACATAGTATTTTTAGACTTAAAATTTAATTTAAAACACTAACTGTTACCAAATTATAGCCTTAGTTGAATGTGTTGTGCAAAGCAGGTGTTGATGTAGTGGGAACATTTAGGACGTGGAGCACATTTTACTGCGATGCTGGTAGATGAACTGGAAGATGCTCTTATGTATCATAATTACTCTTTTAATCTAGTAGGTCAGTCAACTGTTCCCAAGGTTCTTCATCCAGGATATATAGTTTTATTACCCTACGATAGACTTCATTCATTTCTATATATTTAGTAAAAGTAGGTTTTACTAAAAATATATGTTTTATTTCATCCAGGATAAAGAATGTGTCCTGGAGTGCATTTTGCACGAGCCTTGTTGTTTTTGTGCCCTGAATATTTGAAACTTTGGCTATATTAGTAGCAACATCATTGAGTTTGCGGATGTAGTCTTCAAGGGGCATTAAATTTTCATTTATCACTAATATTGAGGGAAAACCCTTGTTGGTCAAGGGTTATAGCTTCCTGAAAAAACGTTGAACTATGATATTAACATTGTTGCATTTTTATTTCAACTGAAGAGTCAGGTTATTCTTTGTAAGAATATTCTTTACTTATGAAATGGTTCATGTCCTGTCATATATACCCAAATATTCAAGTTCACTGCTGTCCTCAAAATTAAGAAATTTAATTATCTCAGTAGCTATAGAAGGGTTGTCCTCAAGTCATTAAGTAATAGTTACAATAGCTTCTTGAGCCTTCTCTAGTAAATCTTTCTGATAAAAAATAATCATGATGCTAGGCCAGATCTCTTTCAAATATTCAATCATTTCTCCCCATATATTCTCTTTGACTAACCCAATGTGTTTCCAAGGTAAGAGTATCTCACTTCCTTCTGCAATTTTTCAATTTGTCCTATTGCTCTCTTTAGCTCTACTACATGTGCACTCTCTTCAATAGCTTTCTGATGTTGTAGTGTTTTTAACAGATCCCGCAATTTCTTAATCTCTTCTCTATGAATGGATAAGTTCTAAACAACTTCAGTAAGTTGCTCAACTCCTTCTGATGTACCTGTGGTGGAAGCAATAGTGATGGGGACAGTAGCAATAGGGATTAGATCCATGGGGGTTTCAACATTTTTGATAGCTTCCTCCTTTTCTTTGATGAGTTTCTCTATTTCTGCTTCCATATTCTTTATCTATAGATTCTGTTCCATGATGAGTTTCATCATGTCAGCTTTCTGGGACTCTGTTTCCTCAATTTCTTTGGTCAGTGGATCTTCAATGGTTGGAATTTTGAGCTGATTTCTTAATTCTTCTATAACAGCATTCTTCTTCTTGGTTATTTCCTCTGCATCATTAATGTTAGAGGCGTCACACCCAATATTTACTACCATATCTTCTAGATATTTGATCTTAGTGTCTTTATCCATTAAAGAGACCCTTTCAATATTGAGTTGTGACTGAGTGGTGGCCAATCTGATCTACAATTTTGATAAGCTTAGAGCAGTGTTAGTTAAAATATAGAAAATCATTTGGCCAGTCTATTTTTGTAGTTCAATTTGATCAATTGGATGCACATATTTTGAATCAAAATCAAAGGAATTTTTCTTATAATTTGAGGTTGTCCTAGGCCGTGGAATCTGAGCTTGCAAAAATGCCAACTTCATCTTTCCTTTCTCGGAGTAAAAAAATGAGAGAAGTTAGGATTGAGAACTGGAAGAATGTTTCCAGAATTGATTATAAGTGTCTAAGTTCAACACTTGGTTTTTCTTTTTTATTTCTTGGAAAATATGAAAAATATCCTCTTCTTTATCCTTCTGATTTTCTTCACTAGTCTAAATTTTTTTTTTTTTCATGAGAAGTGGTAGAATGAGTGGGAAACTAAATAGTCTATCCACCAAGCTGTGTAAAAATGGATGTATCTCCAACTTTGCCAAATGTTTCTTTCTCTGACTCATTGGCTATATTAGTTTTTGAAAAGAGTCTAGCTCTCTTTCTGTATACCATTCTAAAAACTTGACTTGATACTTCAGTCATTGGGGATGATTGTTCTTAATTGCCTCTTTTCCTTGTGCTGCCTTGTGTAACTATAGTGTGTATGTTTGAAGTAGATATTATCTGTTCTTATGCTTCTTGGAGAGTGATTTCATTCCATTCTAACAGATTTTTATATTTTTCAATATTGGGTATTGCTGCGTGATGATATAGAGTGAACTTATTTTCCACTCCAAGCCTTGAAATTATTCCCAATGGGTCATATAACCAAGTAAATATGAGACCAAACTTCATTTATTTTAATAACTTGTCTTCTTCTTCCCCTGCCACCCTAGTGTTACAAATCAATAGACCAATCTAAGTTCTGAGCTTGAGCTCTAATTTCTTCTTTGCTGCAACAAAGTGGACTTCGTCTGCCTTGGGAATTTGTCTGATATATTCCAATGCAAAAATCCTCATAGGGAGGACCTTAGGAAATTTTTAAGGTGGCGGGTCACAACCATAAACTATGATTTATATATAGTTATGGCAAAGGTACCAGTCCCCTGTTGTGGCTTGATCTGATAGATGCAAAACCTTCACAATCTCCTCATTAATCCTTGGTTCTTCATCGCTTCTCAAGAGTTTCATTGGTGGATATACAAACATTTCAATGAACTTCTTATATGGATACTCTTCTTTGTATATCATTCCCACAAAAGTCAAAAAAATAACTCACTATTGGTTCCCTTTTTCATCTAGCTTCTACAATGTGAATGGAAAACTATCTCCTTGAAAATAGATAAAAAGATAGACCAGTACTGATGCATATTTGAAAACTTTTTTAGTATGAAACTTAGAAAATTGGTCGTGGATAACATCAGCTAGAAATTGATAGAAATTGAAAAGGACTGAAGATTTAGAATCAACAAAAAAAATAGAGAGAAAACAAATAATAGCTTCATCTACATTTTGATCAGAATAGTAACCAAGAATATAGGAAAGGATTGTGATAGTATGTTTGGTTCTATCAGGGAACATGGAGGAAGGATAAGGAGGATTTCTTTTGGGGAAAGGAGTATCTGTAGCTAGAAGTAATTCCATTGTTTTGGCTCTTTTGGAAAAGTCGAATTTCTCATAGGATTCTATGAGGGTTTCATCAGAGAAAGGAGTGGTGTTTTCAATAACAGGGGCCCGCAACATTTGATTAATTTTCTGGGCAGTGATAGCAAACAAGATTTTTCCTCCAGGGGAAATGATAGAATTTTTACTAGTATTGTACCATGAATGACACTTTCTAATAAATTCAGGTGCTCTATGGGTTTGAGGGAAAATGTAGTAAGGTATATTGGAGTCCCACAATCCGAGTTCATCCATTTGATTGATGAATTGGTCCTCCAACCAGCAATAAATCTCAAATAAGTTAAAGTCAGACAGGGAGTCATGGATTTTGAAGTCCATGTTGGCCAAAGGGACATGGTAAAGATTAATTGGATGGTGGATGAGAGGGTTTGGGAATTATTCAACCTCCTTTCCCTTGGGAGGCATCCTGGTGATTTGTTGTCAGACATAAATGGAAGAAAAGGAGGTGAATTCTTGGTTGAGAAATAGTTGGATGGAAAAATAGTGATCGGATTAGTGTGATCAAGACAAGGAAATGAAATAATGTCGCAATATCTGTCTTCAATAGTAACTGCAACCTGCAAAGTAAATAAAAGTATTACAACCAATTGAGTATGTGATGGGTTATTGAGGAATTATGGGCTTTATTAAGAAAATTATGGAGTGGGACCTTTAATCAATGGGTCTAATAGCATTAACTCATCAACGGGACTAAGCAATGGGTTTTTGATCTTTAATTATCAATGAAAGGGGAAAAATTAAATGTCAAACGGTAAAAAGGTGCGGTAAAATTTTGCATAGGTGTGGTGGGACATGGGGAGAATGATGTGGAGGAGATGGTTTTTGACAGAAGTGAAAACCGCATTTGGGGGTGAGCTTATCTAGTAGGTGGTTTCAGGTGGAGGGGTCCTGAATAAACAACGAGCGGAGGTAGCGGTTAATCCGACGTTTTTTAAAACATCCAACTTTGGTCCCCCCTGGCTAGTAAAATTCATATGACAAAGGGGCACAGAGGAGGAATATGGTACGTTGGATGAAATATGTGTTGGCTATATCGGTTGAAAATTGAAGGATTTTTAATGGATTCGGGTGAAAAGGTGAATGATGGGGTCGGAAAAGTTTAATATAATATGATGTAATGTGATAGGTGGGGGTTCGAAAGTGGATTGACAGGACTATTAACCAAACTTTGGTTAACTTCTTTTATCACATATTTCATATGTTCGATGTTATAATCTTAGGATAAAATCCTATTTTCATCTCCCATTTCATTTTTGATTCTCTACCTACCCTTGACTTTTCATTTCTTTTTCTACTCTAACATTTTAAAATTTTTTCTCTTTCGTCTGAGTGCATTTAGACTAGCAATTCAACATTTTTCCTTTTTAACAACTAATCTACTTCTATGACTTATTCATTCCTTGGTTCAGATTAAATTATTGAAGAAATTTTTATTTTCTACCTAACTATTTATCTGTCACGTTTAGACAGTTTGAAAAATAATTTTCAGTACCTATTAACAAGCAATTTAAACCTAATTCAATCATGCTTAAACTATATGATTGAATTTTATTGAACTGTTGTGGCATTTTAAACAAGATGCACACAATTTATTTTCAGAAATAAGCTAAACTAAGAGTAGTGGCATTTGTAGGTGCAACACTTTCATAATTTATTGTTTTATTTTCAATGGGATTCATATTCTATTTTTTTTATTTAACATATACCCTCTTTTGATTTTTTATGTTATTTCCTCCTTCTTCATTTTTTGAAAATTATTTGTAGATTGGAAACCATTTTACAAAATAAATTTGACAGATAGAATAAAATCAGTCACCTTGAGATCCTATGAAATATAGGACCCTAACACACTCAACACCGTTTACATTCCCACTAAAAGAAACCAACATCATTAACTAGCGGCAAGTATCCAATAATAGTTGAGAAAAGGAGGAACTATATCTAACTTGATCTCCTTATATGAAATACTGAAGGAATATCTTGAATTCCAATAGGTTTTTGATTATTATTGTTTTATATCATGATGAATTGATAATTTGTTAGAGTAATTGGGTGAGTTCTAAGATCAAACCTAACCACTACCACTATAACACCAAGTGTATATATAATAGCTTGTAATTTAGATATACCATACTTCTTGTCTTAGCAAGAATTGAGACTCCATGAGGATTGGGAAGACTACTTCTTGAGCGTTAGAAAAATAAGCCAAATATGCCCCTCCCCATGGGATTTGAAACTAGGTGGAGGGGATAGCATCCCATTGTGCCAAACACTCAGTCATCCCACGAGGAGACACACCAATATAAATGATAGTAAATTGAATATAAATAAAAAGGTTATTTCCTTCATCCTTTGTCCTTATCTTGAAGGTAGAATGGGGTCATTCAAGGATCTAGTCACAAACGTAATGGTTAAATTTTTAATTTACTCAATTTTATAATTAGGATAAGCTCAAGTAATATATTTTCCCTCAAAATCAATGATGTTAATCTTTGTATACATGCCAATAAACCATAGCTAGGATGAGAATGACGTACTGCTAGCCACTTCCATCATAGACCACCATAACGAGGATGAAAATGATAAATGGCAAGTCACTTCTAATTTTCATGCTCTCTTCGATGGTGCCATTTGAAAATAGGTATGTATTTCTTTCCACCTAAATAAACCACTATTAAAATTAGAGGTATGCCATGCTTGATAGATAGAAAGAGGAGGAAAACACACAATAACAACTCTTGATATGATTTGTTGCTTAATAGATCACATTGATTCAATTGATTGAAGCTACAAAAATAAATATACTTAATGTGCTAAGATTAGATATGTTAATGTTAGCTTACACATGCATGACTCACCATTCCTTAATTTTAAAATCTATGTAAACTCCGTGGAAGTGCAATTTGGACGAGTTTAACTTTGAGTAATTATCTCCAAAAATTGCCTTAATTACGACCACTAATGCCTGTTGGTTTAAATATCACCTAGGCTTACAATACCTATATTAGTTTCTATGAAATTCAAATAAATCTCTTGTTAATGACATTTTGAATATGTTAGTCAATTTAACTTTTGATTTACAGCATTCCAAGTAGATTTCTCCATTTTTTTCAAATTATCTAATGAAGTGATATCTAATATCAATATGTATGTTTTTTTTTTTATGAAAGCCATGGTCCTTTGAGAAGGATAATAATCAGTTGTTTTCTGAATACCCTGTAATTGGTCCCTCTTGTTTGTCTTTTATATCACCCAATAGTTTACATAAGAAAACTACAAGTGACAAGCTGTTGATGTTGTTTCTACATAGTCTACTTCCACTGATGAGATAGTCACATTGTGATTATTTTTGGGTTCCCATCAAATCACACCTTAAAAAATATGAAAAACATATCCCAACATACCTTTCTTTCCATCCATGTTACATACAAAGTCATTGTATGTGTGGGCCAACTAAAATATCACTATTAGTGTTGGAGTATAATTTGGAATATCCTATTGTTCTAACAATATATGTCAAAATAATCTTTCATTCCTGCCAATGTGATTTTTTTGGAAACTTCATGAACCTTGAAAATAAACTAAGCATGCATAATTTCTGGTCTAGTGGATGTAAGATACATAAAAAAAAACAAATCATATCTTGAATAGAGTTGGATCTAAATT
This sequence comes from Pinus albicaulis, assembly GCA_034641835.2. Classification (NCBI taxonomy): domain Eukaryota; kingdom Viridiplantae; phylum Streptophyta; class Pinopsida; order Pinales; family Pinaceae; genus Pinus; species Pinus albicaulis. Next base: position 219,887,897 of record CM076581.1, read on the forward strand.
GGATCTTATATATGCTTTAATGAATTTTTTTTATTGTTGCAATAGGAATTGGTGTTGGATTATAATTCATCATCTTGGAACTCTTCAGTGCGTTCATATAAATATATTTCTTGAAGCAAAAAGTTACCTAAATCTCATTCAATGATGTCAATATTAATTGAATGATTTGATGAATTCAATACCTGAATCTGATTGAGCATTATCTCAATTATATATCACTTTGTTGATGCTTATCATTATTATATTTTCAACCCATTTTTCCTATTTTTCATAGTGCCCTAAGACATAATTTATCTAGTGTGTTGTTGGCTTGGTCATTAGTATAATTAAAGTGTAAAAATAGATTTAATTCTTGATTTTCCACACCGAGACTAAACTATTTAAAAGGCGTAATATTTCCTTTTTTCCTCGCATTGCTCAAATTTTTTCCTCTTGTGATATTTAGAGCATAAATTGGAGAGAGCACTTCCTCATGCCATATTAGTCTCATGTGTCATCCAACTTAGATTATGTATGACCAAATGTTTCCCACACATCTGCTTATTTTTTTTTCTATTTATTTATTGTCTGGATGGACACCTATTTAAATTTATGGCATATATTTCCCTCCTTATCTTATGCTATAGTAATTATATTTCCCCTCTTTTTCTTCAAGTGAGTAACGAGAGACACTTTACCAAGCCTATATGTTGTGTTATCTTTTTCTAAATTAATTCCTCTCCCCAAAAACTTAGGAGGCATCAAGAACACCCAAACTTAATAATAGAGAATATCATTAGTGAGCCTGTAACACTCTTTCATTATTCGATTCTATCCTAGAATCATGTTCTAACATCTACATGGTTATTTTTTTCTTTTTAAATCAATATCCACGATAGTGAAACACATATATTTCTCTTTTACATGACCAATAATGTTTACCTCTTCCTTACTTCACTTCACTTCATGATCAACTTCATCAACTCACCTATGTAGGTTTTAACCATTTATAATTAATTGTTACAAATTGATTCTTAATAATAATAAAAAATGTAATAGAAGAGACACTCAGAAACAAAAATATTTTATCATGGGAACCCAGAAGTAGGGAACCAAATATATATATATATGTGTGTGTGTGTGTGTGTGTGTGTGTGTGTGTCTTGGTCTAATGTTACAATAGAAGATATATATCCCACATCATCCATGAATCTTCAATTCCTTTACCCTAGATTAGAATACAATTGTAGTTCCTTTTCCAAAGCTATCAAATAATGGGAAAAACCACCATGCACCACAAAACCACTTTTAGTAAAACTGTGTGCCAAAAAATGCCAAAAATAATTCAAAATCCTCCAAATTTATTTTATCTTTTATTTTTTTGAAGGGAATTTCCTCCTGTGAATTCCCTAAATAAGGGGCACTATTATCCCCTTGCTGCACATCACACATTTTACAAAACATGAGAATAGTCATGCAAATAATATAATACATACCCAACATTCTCCCACTTGTTTTTTCCTATGCACATAGAGGGCCATGAGAGTACATAATCAATAATCTAAGAAATTAATTCCCATTATTTCTCCACACCAAGATAACTTCTTAGTGCTCATATATTTTGTTAAAGAATCTAAAACATTCTCAAATGTGTCCACTTTTTCTACCATCACATTCTTCTCTTCAAACATATCTCTCATGAAGAGATACTAAACATTAATATACTTTTTCTTATAATGATAAATTTTATTATTTGTATGGAAGATTTCACTCTAGCTACCAAAATATATCATAATATCTTTCTTCACCATATAATTACCTCAACACAACCCCTTTAACCATATTTTTTCCTTTCTTGCATGAGTGGTTGACATGTATTGAGCTCATGTAGTTGAGAGTGCCACTCTAGACTGTCTTTTGCTCATGCAACTGATTGCTCCTACAAATAGGTTAACACATACCTAATTGTATATTTATGGCCACAAACATATCCAAACAAATATTCATCAACAAATCCATGTATATTCAACACTCTATCCAATCGTGGTATCCATTCAAAGCATAATCCATAGCTATTAGTGCCACATAGATACTTGAAATCCATGTTTATTGTTTCCCAATTCTCCTTGTCTAGTTTTGACAAATACCTTCTCAGTAATCCCATTACATATTTAATGGTCATTCTCATATAGACCATTTCATACATCAAGCTTCCAAATAAACTAGCATATGGATGAATTGACATGTCCTCTTCCTCTTCCTATGCCTTTGGAAACCAGTTTGCAGATAAATTTACACCTACACGAATAAATACCTTCATAGTTTACAATATTATATATTAAATATTTTCAATATTATCTCGACATACATCCCTTGATTTACTTAGGCTATCAATTTTTCTTGATATCTTTTAATTTCCACGACCAAGATAAAATTTTCAACACCAATATCCTTCGTATAAAATTTAGAGTACAAATTAATTTTTTACTTCTTGCATGATTTCCCTATAATTTCCAATCAACAACATATCATCAATGCACAATACCAAATAAATAACATGATCACCAACTATTTTTAAATATACATAATGATATACTTTGCTTGTTTTAAAGCCAAGTCCCAATAAATAATTATAAAAAATTTTATACCAGATCCTTGGTGATTGCTTCAACCCATATAGGGACTTTTTTGACTACATACTAGGTTTTTCTTCCCTTTTATAGAAAATCCTTATGGTTTCTTTAGGTATGTTTCATCTTCCAAATCCCCATATAGGAATTTTGTGTTCACATCAATCTTTTCTACTTCAACATGAGAAGTAGAAGTGATAAATAAATGGAATCTAATAGAAAACTAGAATACGAGTAGAAATATCACCAAATTCAATTAACTCTACCTAGGAATAACACATTGGTATTAATTGAGATGTTTATTTCTCCACTTTACATTTTGAGTTCAAATTCCTCTTAAACACCCATTTTCTATCTATGGTATTTCTTCTAGCCTACAACTTCTCTAGATCCGAAGCCTCACTCTTCTCCAAGGTTATCATTTCTTCAACCATGGCCTTTTTCTAGACTTTTCATTCCTATAAATATACTACCTCTTAATAAATAAATCAAAATTTGAATGGAAATCAGGTGGATTACACATTTCTCATTTCCTTTTTTCCTGACCTAATTTCCTCAGTGCTGAAGTCGGTGGTTCTTCTTTTTATGATCATTTTTATACTATAGATGATGATTCATCATCCTTAAATTTAAACTCTAGCTTTTTTGGTTCTTTCTCCCTTGGTAGGACTTCCTTTTTGTAAACATCTTTAACTTCTCTAAATAACACATTTTGACTATACAAAACCTTATTAGTTTCTAGGTTCCAACGCTTATAGCATTTTAGATCATATTTATGTCTAATAAAGATTCAAATTTAAACTTTCTTATCAAGCTTACTCATACTCTCCTTTGCAACATTGATTTGGTGGATCAATTTAATGCATAAAATTCAAAGTGCTCGTATTGGCTTGAAACTCACACCAAAGCAAAGATCTCATTTCCCTGAATCCAATGCGACTCATTTCACTCAAAACCTATATCGAATTCTCCCAATATCACGTTTTGATCAAATTGGAAAACAACTGAATTTCTTAAGTTGTAGGTTGAAGGTACACCCAGTCAGCAGTACGCAGATTGGGAATTTGAATGTACTTTGGTAGTCCAGTCATTTACTGCCACTTGTATCATTTTTATTGGTTGAAATTTTGTGTGTTTTTATTACTTAATGGATTGCATTGTGGCACAATGAGGGAAAGCCACATGGGCCAATCGATGGCTACATGTGGCCTCCTCTTTTCCATGTAAATTGTTTTGGGAAGTTGAACTACCTCAATGGGGTTTGAAAACGAGACCTACTGCCTGATAGCAAATCCATCTACCTAATCGATTATGTTAGTTATTTCCGGCTATATTTTAAAGGTTTTATTTAAGGTTGATGAGCGATAGATTTGTGGGGTTGGGACCAGGGTCATCTGTAAACCCCGTTCCACCCAACCACATTACGTGGCAAGCAGAACGGGTCATGGGTTAACCTCAACCCCAACCATATATTATACAATGCATAACCAAACATGCATGTCACATATGAACGAACGAAAAAAAATTATACAACATTCGAACCATATATTATACCATAAACCCAAAATCATGAAAACCATATCGGATAAGTTTGTAAAACAGAAAGTTACTGAAGTTCGGGAAATTTCACATGTGAAAAATAATGATGTTGGAAGATACGGCTATAGTTGGTACTTAACGGTTACCTCTAATAGTTTGCGCAAAGTCCATGTCACATGACATAGTTTAGGTTACGGTGAAATTTTATGTATGAAGGTTATTCGTGCCACTGGTGGAACACCCTAACCACGGTTTAATGCGAAGGTCAAGTTTAAATGTATGGCTTAGTTTTGTGTTAACTCGATGGTCAACTCCAATTGTCACATACAATGGTTTGGTGCAGTTTAAATTTGTGGTTGGAACCTAACTACCACCACATAACCCTAGTTCAAAGTAAAATTTAGATTTCGTGAGGAGAGTTTCTCAAAATGCCCATAATCAATGATGTTTGACATGCCACGTAGCATGTTTTTAATGGGTCATGGGCCTACCGAGGAAATCTAAGGAAGCAACAATTTTCACTTGGTGCGATGGGAATATTGTCATCATGGGGTGAATATGTCGCTCCACGTGGCCATAAAAGGTGAAATTTGTAGAACAATTTGTAGGAGAGTGTGAATTGTAGGACAATTTGCAGAAAAAGTTTTATGGAGCATAACTTAGTCAGTTTTTGACCTTTTTATGTGTCGAAAGAGACCAGCTAGGGGTGTGTTTTATTGTTCTGGAGACATTGGAGACATTCTTTTTAGCATTATAAGCATTGTAACTTGATGTAAACACATACTGTTGAGCATAATGAAAGAGGCCCAACATTGGAAGCTAGACCAGGAGATGTAGCCAAGGAGGGGTGAACTCCTTCATCATTTGCTAGATTTTGTATATTGTTATGGTATTGATGTATTATTATTTTTTTCAAAACTAAGCCTTAAAGCATGTTAATGTGTTAATGAAATTGGCATGAATGACTAAAAAAACTTAAATCATTTCACTTGCAAAATTTCACAATAAATTCTCAAGTTTTCATATACAGATCAAACATGTACATAACAATCACAACCAAATACCCTAACATGTCTGAGAGAAAGTATCTTACGAGTCCATAGCTTATGTGGAGTCTTTTTATCCAACACTGAAGAGGGTGATCTATTAATCGAATAACATGTAGTGGCCACTCCATCTACCATCAATTCTTATCCTAACTTGCCACCATTGAGCTTGCTCCTTGTTTTCTCTATCAATGTTTTGTTCATCCTCTTTGAAACTCCAATATGCTCAGGCATGCATGGAGTAGTATATTTCCTTTATATACCACACTTCTTATATAATTCTTCGAACTCATCCTAAATAATTATTTGAATTCATTCCCATTGACTTATCCCCCATTATCTATCCTTAGCACCATAATTTCCTTTTTTCATGGTTCTCCAAAATAACATTAAATTTTTTGAATTTGTCAAATAATTCATATTTATTCGTGAAGAAACACAACCATGAATTCCTTGAGAAGTAATTTATAAATGACACATAGTACACATATTTACCAAGTGATAGAATGGAGAGAATTTAAGGCACATCACATTGTACCAACTCTAATATTCACCTTGACTTCATAGAACTAGAGGACAATATTACATGATTATGATTCCCATATAAAAAATGTTCACAAAAATAAAAATCCAAAGAGAAATTATACATACTTTCTACCATATCGTTATTGTGTTGTAGTTAAAGACCCTTCCCTCAAATATGTACTGGACTTTTATGACATAGAATATTATTTTCTGCAGAAGTTACACGAGTTTTTCCTTCATTTACTCCACTCTTAGTAACAATTGTTATCACCCAAAAAATGATCACATAGCCACTTCTTATTAGGTGCTTCGAAATACACCATGTAGGATTAATTTTACCAAGGTAAAATCACTTTCACAATGGGAAATAATTTAGTAAATTATTTTTAATAAATTATTTCTGATTAAAATTAAAAAAACCTCGTGATAATAATTGAATAAATAATTATTTACTTAATTTTCTCTAGAAATAATTATTAAATTATTATTTGATAATTATTTCTTAACTCCTTTGACTTAATCACCTTGGATTAATTAAATAAATCACTATTTGTTTATTATTATTTATTCTTATTTTCGGAATAATTGTTAAACCATTATCTCATAATTATTTCAAATTCACATTTTTCTAAATTCTTAGTTGTTAAACCACTTTTAAATAAATATATTTGACCATTTTGAATATTTTTTCTCTCTCAAAAAAATATGATAAATTACTCCTAATCGCTAGATTTTGATTTCGTCAATAATATTTTATTATTTTCCAATTCCTAATTTAGCTCAATATCTTGTTATAAGTAAGAGTTTTTTTTATTCATTCTTCACCATGATCATTACCATCATCACCACTATCATATCACAACATTTGAGCTCCCATTTTAGTTCCCTCTTGCTTTTGGGTTTTCTACATATTGAGATAGAGAAACATATTGTTCAAGCACAATGGCATTAAAAGGACCCATCCCACGGAGGGGAATCTACATACCCATGTTCTAAATCTTCCTCACCGGGTGTTTTAATAAAATTATTATTCATTTTATGTCCTTCATTAGGTTATATTGCACTTTCATTCATCATTGCTATATGTTTTGGGTTGCATATGATATTTTTTTGTAGGGTTTTCTTATTTTTTCATTCCATATTTGGAGCATAAACAACCATATCTTGTTTGTAAGGTCACTTGTCACCAGTGACTTAAGTGAATTATTTTTGGTACACTTGATAAGAATTTTCACACTAACAAATGGTGAATCTAGATCATTATTAGAGGGTCAATAATTGTACACTTGATGGTCCCATGATCCAATAGATTCTACTAGCCTTTCCTAGGTTTGTGTGATATGTTTCATACCTCACGAAGGGGTGGCCCTTTAGCTACCCCCCACATGCATGGATGTCAGCAGCTCATGATCCATCTCTCTCTCCCCACTTTGGTGTAGACTCATAAAAGTGTAACCTACAACGTATTTCAATCATATAATTTTCTCCTAACTCTCTTACATGGGGGAAATCTTTGACCACCCAAAAAATGATCACCTAGCCACTTCTTACTAGGTGGATCGAAATAAACCATGTGGGAATAATTTTACCATGTTAAATTCACTTTCACCATTGGAAACAATTTAGTAAACCATGATCCACGAAATGGGATCTACAAACACATGTTGTAAATCTTCCTCAACGTGTGTTTTGATAAAAGTAGTATTCATTTGAAGTCCTCCATTGTGTTATTTCACTTTCATTTGTCATTGTTATATGTTTTGGGTTGCATATGATCTTTTGTTGTAGAGTTTTCTTATTTTTTCATTGCAGATATGAAGTGTGAATATCCATATGTTGTTCTTAGGGTCACTTGTCACTTGCGACTTTAGTGAATTATTTTTGGTACACTTGCTAAGAATTTTCACACTGACAACAATTAAACTATTGCACCCATCAATAAAATTTCTTCCTAATACCTTATATATAGTTCCAATATGAACTCCCCCTTAATAGTACCATTTCCCCTTGAACTATCCTATAGGCATCCTTTTCAAACATTATTTTAGACTTGCATTCCTCATCTTGCTATATAAATCAAATTTCTAGATAATCATATAAAGTATGTAATATGGGAGTGTGTTGTAAGTCACAAGGCTTCCACCCATGAGCTTAAAATTGATTTTCCTCATCCTATGATTATGGTTTTTTATTCATCTCTTAATAAACATCACCACCATCAAATATTTTACACTCACAAAACAACTCCCCATTAGGAGTCATATGAAAGGATGCACCTGAGTCAACCATCCATGCCTCATGATATACATGTGTACTTGAAGAATCAAAATATACTTTCCATCCTTGATTTAGGAAAGTATTCTCTTATACAGAAGGATAATCTTAAAATCCCTTCCATTTCTCAGTGATGTTAGATCTAAAATATTTATTATAATTCCCCTCTTTTCCAAATCCCCAACATACCCTTGTGAACTTTCCTGGAGATTTAGATCTTCCTCTAAATTTATATCTCTCGCTTGTGAAATTTTTTTATATCTATTATAAGAGCATCCTCTTACACAGAAAGCATATCCATTCTTCCTTTCCATGTTTTTCCATTTAATATCCTTTGATAAAAAATATGAAACTATTTCCTCAAACATTAAGGTACTTGTATTACTACCTATGGCCAAATTAAAACTATCCCACACGTCATGTAGATAACATAAGAAATTGATGCACTTATATTAATTTTAAATATTAATATCAATAAATAAAAATTGACTTATCATAGTATTGAAGGTGTTCAAATTCTCTATCACTAATTATTCATCCTTCATCTTGAGGTTATACATCCTCTTCCACATGAACAATTTGTTCACAAGGGACTTAAACTAATAAAAATCCCATACCATTTCCCACAAATCCATTCTTGTAGCTTCCTATAAAATAGTAAGTAATATTGAATATGAGAGACACAATCATACTATTCTATTTTCTATTTGATCCAACTTGTTGTACTATTTTGTTGGAATATTATTTGGTGCAGTATGTGAATCCATAGTGGTCCATTAATCTCTACTCACCAATAAATATTAAAGCTTTACCTTATAAATCTAAAAAATCGACCCATTAATTTTCTAAATATTTTTATTTAAACTACTCACCATTTCCTATTCACCACAAAAATCACTTCAGTAGATCTCCAACAATAAAAGTGTCTACCATAGGCCCATGCCAGAACCCTTAGACAGAAAGGCATCCCCTTGAATCCAAAACTACTCTGATACCAAATTTATATTTTAACCCCATATAATTAATCACTGCAAATTGATTCTCAATAAAATGGGAAAGATGCAATGGAAAACACACACATAAGAAAAAATATTTTATCCTGGAAACCCAAAACTAGGAAAACCAGCATAATTTTTTGAATATATATATATATATATATATATATATATATATTGATTTTACATTATTAGAATACAGCATATATTTCTTAAGGCATGCATGAACCACCAATGCATTCGCCTCATATTAGAATACAACCATATTTCATTAACAAAACCTACAAAACCATGGGAAAAAACACCATGGACCACAAAACTACATTTAGTATCACTGTGCACTGATGACCGCTAAAAATATATTCAAAATAACCACCCAATTTATTTTTTTAGGGGCACTAACCTTGAACCTCCGCATAGGGGGAACATTCCCATTTTTGACCCCTTCGCAATGTATACTACATTATACAAAATGTGGGGATATTCATGAAAAAAACATAGTAGATACCCAATAACTTAATCTTTATCTTTTAGGCACACTCTTTACACCCCCTTAGACAGTTTCACTATTGAAACTTGGTTCCAGTCTCACTCATCTACATGTTGGCCATTACTCTTTAACACATCATCACATGTATTTGTCCTCCATAAACCTTAGCCACATCCTCTGAAGCATAGAGAGTCATACTTGTGATGTGATATTGAGACATTACGGTAAAAATTATGAGTTCATTACATGTATCATAATTCAAAATGAGACTGCTATTTAATATTACCATCCTTTACTTTTCCTTTACCATAGAAAAATATTACCTCTAGTTTAATTTGAATAATAATAATAATGAAATAGATAGACACAACTATCCCAGATCACATAACCTTTAGTTCCCTAGAGTTTATATTTGTGATATAACCTGTATGATGGGTGTTGCTTCTTTAGTGGCCTATGTAGGAAATCTATGTGTTGAATAAAAGGGTCTGCAAATCCCCAGTGGTTGATATCTGAGATGAAGGGTTACTTGCTATATTTCATCATTTCGAGTTCAGGCACACTCCATCCTTCATTGAACACTCATATAAAATATGCATGTTCACAGTTGTACCAGATCTTCTAGACACAAAAGCTACCTGAAAATGGCCAAGAATCAAATATATACAAGGTTATGTAAAGGTGATGGATAAACAAAGTGGCTTATCATCCCCCTATGTTTCCATGTGTAGAGTTATTTGAGTGGCTAGTGAAGCATGTTAATCTCGATAAATCCCTTATTAGGGAGATTCATGGGAATACTATTGCCTCATTTATTATTTATGAAATTGATATGTGTTATAGGATTCCCAAGGAAGATATATACTTGGATGAGGATTGGCTATAAGATTTCAAGATACTAGACATAGATATTGTGAAGAAATAGTGGACCAAAAAATTAACCTTCAAATCCTATCCAAAAAAGGAATATCCTACCAATCTACTGAAGATGTTATTTCAACTAGTGTTTACCATGTTATGTTGGCTGGATGGTTAGTCCAATGGAGAAACCTTCTATGAATAATGGGTCCCATTGATGTATTTTAAACAAATTAAGGGAAACATCTTCAATTAGGCTAATATCCTCTCCCTTAGCATGAAGAAAAATATTAGACAAGCTAAAAATAAAAATGAAGGCCACTAGCCTGAGTTCTACATGGCCTTCTACCTCCATCTACATCCATATGAAATAAAAAATGCCAGGGGAGCTAGTCTACATCTATTGAAATTCCTCTAGGAATCTCACTACATCCAATGTTATATCAAAATTTGATTGGATTTCTTGATCCCACATTCTGAAATCATGTTCAATATGCATTCTCTATGTATGTTTGAGAGAACCATGAAGCTGATGATCACATTTGGTGATTTTTTTGTTCATCAAGGTGTCACATATCTAAGAATATTTTGAGAAACTAAACCTCCTCACATGTTGCCAATGTTTATAATTGACCAAGCCATATTACAAGAAATATAATATCAACTAGGGTAGGTGGAGAAAAATCACATGACAAGAAGGGTTTCTAACTACACATGGAACTACACCTAGGTTCATATTCATTAATAGACATGAAATTAGTCAAAGTATAATCTAACTTGTTGAAGCTATTTCATTTTGAGGACCTGACATTACATGGATATGCTCATAGTTATATGGTAAGAAATAATTGTAAGGCCTGCAAATAGAGGCGAAGCTACCAATCAAGCACATAAGCTAAAGAAGATAAATAAGAAAATTCCTTGAACTTATTAGAAGTTATTTTTAGGATAGGCTATAATTCATATTAAATAAATAAAAAAAACATTCATAAGAAAAAAGAGAAGCCTATTTTAAGAAGCATGTGTCCCAGTAGGAAGAAGTTAAATTTCCACAGCAGAGAAGTTGAAACATGAGTAAGAATTAGCCGAAATATCCCAAGAGCTTGAGCTTAAGAAGAAGGAAGAGGAAGAAATGAGAAGGAAGAAATAAAAAAGTAGAAAATAAAGAGAAGAAAGGAAAAATCATAGGAAGAGGAAGAGAAGAGATAAAAATAAGAAGTTGAGGCTAAAGAAAAGGAATAATATCGCAAGGTGTAACAAGAATCATAAGAATATGATATCCATCAAAGCACAAATTTTGTGGACGTGGAACTAGTTAAACTAGTAGTTCCTACCAGCATAGGTTGTCACTTGTCAATTATAGAGATGTAATCACACCAACAAGGAAGAGGAAAGTCATTAACCTTATGTTCACAACCTTAATAGGATAATGGATGACAAGGAGAAGCCCTTATCAATCCGTAATATACCTCTATTTTTAGTCACCATAGAAATCCCTACTATTCCAAACACTAGAAAAGGTCCACCATGGACAATTTTAGGGGCTAATATTCACAACTTGGCTAATTTTCCACGCTTTCCAAAAATGATTCGTTAGTTTTCATTTTTTTTTCTAAATATGATTAGACCAAATTTTATAATATAAAATTGTAATACCTTGAAAATCACCAAAATTTTATAGATACTATATAAAGTCACTAGAAATTGGAATTTTTTTACAAAAATATTGCTCAACATTTTAGAGTTCCATATTACGGGCTAGTAAGGTTCGTCAAACTTTCTAAAATCTAAGATAATTTCCTTTCTTAAAATTTTCCTTCAGATCCACCTCCTATGGAATCTATAGGAACACCATTCTCACAAGCCATTGAGATAAATGTAAAACACGTACTTGAACAATTGAAGCAAAAGGATGACTACATAGAAGAGTTGGGGGAGGAAGCCAAGATATTAAATGCTGACAACAAAAATATGAACAAGGAGGGAACTAAGATAGAGTATTACAGGTCTTGTGCATCTGAAGTACATGAATATTATAATTCTATTGTTAGAAAATTCAACCCATGCCTCAAATATCTCGAGAATATATACACCGAGTTGCTACCTCTTTGGTAATTTGCTAAGGAAAGAGACACTTAACTGTAAGAGACACTTGGGTTTTTATGTCAACCATTTTCATCCTATAGGAAGTTTATTTTTATGAAATTTTGTTAATTCCCATCAGTAATTTTTCATTATAGATTTATATTAGATTCATTCATTGCATCTCTCCATTCTTTATATTCTTTAACTTCTTCGTAACTTCAGAGTTCTATAAAATTCATTACATGAAACATAAATGCATAATATTTATACCATATAGGTGTCTGACTTGGACATGATGACCTTCTTGGAGTTAAATTTTTCCATCTTTCTTTCTGCTTCGTGGAGTCTCTTCACCTCTTCTTGGAGTGTCATGACTACATGATCCTTGTTGGGTGCAACCCAACTTGGTCCATTTTTTTTCAAAATACTCTGCAACATGAGGAGCAGAGTGCATAGTACCGCGAAGCGAGATCTACTACCCGGTTTTTAGGGGCTTTGTGGTGGGTTGAAGCCTGTCATTTTTTAATGCTTTTCAGGCTTTAGCTAGTTTTTTTGTTGGAGCCCTTGGTATATGGATCATGGTTTTGTATGGATGTAAAGATATATAAAGAAATGTAACGCATTATCGAAGAAATGATATGTGATAGTTAATGAGCGCAAGCTATTTTATTCTCTATCTTTAGTCTGATTTTGGCCTTAATGGGAGGCTATGTATTTGAGTGCGGGGAGACCTTCGAAGAGTCTGTAGCTTTGTGCGCAGACCACCTGTAGCTGTGTGTGCAAGTCAGAGAAGTGAATGTAATGAAGTGAATTATCATAATAAAGAAGGAATGATTTTGGATCATATTTTGTGTCTTTATGTGTTGTGTTTACCTTGATCTGTTTATAAAAAGTAATGGTTGTAATTAAATGATATGATAGGGAAAATTGTCTCGTACTGAATGCATTTATGTTTATTGAATGATGAAAAGTAATTAAGTAAGCTATAACCACACAATAGTTGTTTGTATCTTATAATATTCATTAAGTATAGAAAAGCAAAGTAAATCCACCTCATGTAGTCCCTCAAGGCCACATAAAAGTAGTTCTACAACCACCCATAGCCACCTCGGGTGACACTGCAATCTTCCTGTAGGTCGTTTGTAAAAGGGCTGATGTATTGGTTTTTGTTGGTACGAAGTACAAGTTGAACCTGGGTCAAGCCCAAAACAACCAACAAATGGTTCGATTTCTGAGACATGTGGATGTGGCATCCATCGAAGAAGGAAATACAAGATTGGGTAGATCTGAAATAATGGTTGTTTGCAGCTGAGGAAAATATAAATACACAATTAACCACTAAAGCCTAGTTGCAGAGGTATATTTTCATAGAAAAACATGAGATTTTATTCGCGACATTTCATAATGAGCTACATTAGTGGTTTTCAAGATTAACTAAGAACAAGACTTGCTTTAAAAATGACAAGCCTATTGCACGAAGCCTTAAATTGGTACAACGATTGGAGGATGCCAATAACAACATCTCAAGAGCTGTTGATTTCTGTATCGATAGTATTATGGGAGGATTTATCACTGAGATTTCCATAGACATATATGTATCTTAAAACGAAGCCAAGTGAATATTTTTCAAGGGGCCACGAGGTAAGTATCTGAATTCTTTGAATTTTTGGATTAAAATGATGTTATGTGAAAAGCATGTACCATGAATGCAGTTAGATAAATTTTTGGGCTTAATTATACAGTTGAATCTATGCGAAGTGGAAAGAGATACAGGGTAGATCGCAAGAACTTTATTGATACCGATTACAACACTTGGTTAGGATAATCTGAAAGCAAAGAAGAAATAAATAACCCTGCAACCCCTAGAGGTGCGTCATTCATTGGCTGGTTTGGGATTGCCCTAGGATTTACTTGTAATTCGCACCAAAATAACCCTAGACACTGACCCTTTCGGAAATGACTTCAAGCAGATCACAGTCTCACCCGAGGTGGCTATGGGTGGTTGCATAACCATGTTTCTGCAACCTTGAGGGACTGTGCGATGTGGCTTTACTTAAATTTTCTATACTTAACCAATATTCTAATATACAAGCAACTACTACGCATTTATAACTTACTTAATTAATTCACATCATTTAGATCAACATAAATACATTCAGTGTGACATCAACTGCGCTATCATATTATTTAATAGTAACCATTACTTCGTATAAATAGATGAAGGTAAACACAACACATAAAGACACAAAACATGCTCTAAAAATGTTTCTTCTTTATTATGATAAGTCTCTTCCGTACACTCACTTCTTCGACCTGCGCACACAACTATATGTGGTTTGTGCACAAATTTGAAGACTCTTCGTTAGTCTCAACGCACTCAGGTGTGGAGCATTCCATTAAGGCCCAAAATAGACTAAAGACAAAACCTACAATATATTGTACTCATTAACTATCACATACCATTACTTCCACAAAGCCTTATAATAATTTATATAGCTTTACATTAATACAAAACCATGGTCCATATACAATGGGCTTCAAAAAGAAAACTATCTAAATCCTTAAACCCATTACAAAATGAGGAGCTTGAACCCACCCCAAAGCCTCTAAAAACTACACGGTAGATCTAGCTTCATGGTACCGTGCACTATTCTCCTCAAGTTGCAGAGAATTTTGACCAAAAAAGGACAAATTTGGGCTAGGCCTAATAGGCTTCCAACACTCACATGTGACTCATCCCAAGTCACTTAGTTGGTATTCCTAGAACCTTATCTACAATTCTTATGTAGTTGGCATCATACTCTTGAAGTATTTATACCATCTTCTTTTCCTAGTTGCGCACTTTCTCAAGTTGTACATCTTTCGTTGGTCCGACTATCTTTTGGAGCACTTCTGTCTACCTTTGTTGCAGCTCCTTAAGCTTTTCATCCACTGCATGAGAAATTTGGACGACCTCTTCCTGCCATGGTTTAGTCCTTGCTATTATGAGTTGCACTCTTCTCTGAAGATCTTTGATCTGACTCTGAATAGTCTTTCCTTTCGTGATCTGAGCGAGCTTTTGTGTGAGTGATAGGGTCCTGGAAGTTGCCTAGATTTTGTCCAACTTTTTCTTCTTTGTCTACATCTCATATTCAATTCTCTGAATTTTTGGATCCTCCTACAACAAGGTCCAAATTTCCATGCTATCACCCAATAGTTTTCCAGACTCCACCACTGAGTCAATGATGCTTTTCACTCTGTATTTGAGGTCCACTTCCCTTTGCTCTTGGACTTCTGGTGGTGTGGTTAGCTATAACCTCATCTATAGATCAACAATCTAGACCTCATATTTAAACATCATCTTTTCAATGTTGTTCTTTAAATCTCATATTGCGAGGGAAAGATTCACAACCTTTGTTGTTGGTGGTTCCTCTGTGTGGACCTGAACATCCAAAACTTCACTGCAAGTCTTTTCAGTGACTTATTTCAACTATTGTTACTATTTATGCACCTCGTCTCATTCCTTGAGTAGCCGATCAAGTTGCGTCTTCATCGTGGTTCTTTCATACTACACCAATAGGTTTTACTGTAAGATACGTTGTTCGCACCCCTTCAATTCTTCAACAACACCTTGGTGAAATTCATGGACTGTTTGAGTGGGGACCATGACGAGGTTCATGTTTATGCTTTCCTATCATTTCACGTGCTCTCTTTCCTCTACAAATTCTACTGTAGTGGTCCTCCCAGTACCTGGGAAACCCTCAAACCAAATTGTGCCTTTATTCAATTCTCTAGTTGTGTTGTTTGATTTGTTTGTGCTTACTGGCTGGCTGGATTCTCTTGTTGTCTTGTTGTTTGTGCCATCACCTTGAGTTCTTGCATGCCTTTCTGTACTTCTCTCAACACTACTTCGTAGTGATCCTAGATTATTTTCCCTGTGTATTCGATGATATGTTGTACCTTGTCTCCAATCTCATCGATGTCCCCTTCAGTGAGTATCATGGGCTCTGCACGCTTGGATCAATCTGACTTATGATTCTTCCATGAACCTAGTGTAGACGTTGTAGTTACCCTCTTCCTTATGATAAATTTTGAATCAACTAGCTTTACATCGCTAGGATGGTTTTGGACACCCTGATATGGATTTTTTCCTTCAGTTTCTTCCCCATCCTTCTCTATTTCTTGGTCTGCGTATTTCCTTGCCTTTGTGTCTTTTACACTGGTTCCTACATGCTATGTTGTGTTTGTATTTTCTTCTTTTCTTCCTATGGGTGGATTCATCTATTCTATCGAACATCCCTTTATGATGTCCAAAAGGTCCTCCTCTATGACCGAATAAGAGAAAATATGTCATTCCTTCGTTGGATCCATTTTGGCTTTAAAATATCTTGTGAAAATCGACCTTAAAATATGCGATGCCCTGATATTGCTCATATAAAATAGGTGACAACCTAAGACATTAATTCACCACCATGTGTAAGTCTTATTTTCTTATGCGTGCGTCAGTCCTTAGAAAACCAGAGCGAGGCGTACCTTGCAACTTCAAACACATCTGGTGAAGAGGTTTACCGTTACACCAAAACCCATAGGTATTGGTAAAATTCCAAACCAGTAACTAGGATCACCAGGGTGGGATTTACAAATTCCATAGAGTGTGGTGATTACTCCAATACCCATCCCTAAACCCAGCTCGGGGGAATCAACACCCACCCTCAAACGCAGCTCAGGGTAATCAAACCTGGGTCTAAGATTTGATACCATGAACAGGTTTACCATTACACCAAAACCCGCAAGTATTGGTATACTTCCAAACAAATAACTAGGATCTCTAAGGTGGGAATTACGGATCCCATAGAGGTGAGGTGATTACTCCAACACCCCTCCTTAAACATGATTACAAGGGTTGCAATGTATATCTGTTTTCTTCCCTTCGTTTTTAGTTTCCTTATCAGTTTGGTGAGCTGCTTTTTTAGTTTGCGGATGAAATTGCTTAAGACCCTTGTTTGGTTTAGGACCATACTTTTTAGCATACTGCTTCTTGGGATTCTTTTGATATGGTTTTTGTTGGGTTGCTAAGGCTTTCTTAGAAGTGTTTCCATAAGCGATAAGACTAAGGTGTAAGATTTTTTCTTGTTCTCTTATCGAAGGATCACAAAAGACATAAAAAGAAGGGTTATTGTAGGTTGTTCCTTGAGAAATGATGGTTTATCTAGTGGAATGGAAGGTGGAGAAGAATACAGAGTATGCAGGGCCAAGCTTAGTTAGAATTAAAGTGATAAGGCTATCAACTTCCTTTTTTACCTTACAACCTTCGAAAAGAAGTCTAAGGGTCTTGAATTTGGACAAAAAATATTCAATAGAGGAGAAATTAATGGGTTCCAAAGTAAGCAACTCATTCTCAAGCTGGTGGGACCTGATTTCATTTTGAATGCCAAAAATAGTATTGATCTTTTTTAGGGCTACATTAGGGGTGTTAATTTCAAGGATATGAAATCAAAGATTTTGAAAAATGGACATTCCTATCAACCCCCGTGCTTGATCTTGTTTATTTTCCCATTTAGCGGCTTTATCTCCATTGGTAGGTTTAGTTTCTTATCTTGTGGATATTATATAAATCCCTTTAATTCTAAGTAAACCTACCATGTGAGGTAGCCATTGGAAATAATTGGTGCTATTAAGAATAACCGGGCATGCACTTTCCATTTAAAAAAAAAAAATGAAGCTGAAAAGGGCTGAAACTAACTGCTCCAATGGAAATATCTTAAAAATTTACGCTGATTCAAAATAAATGGTTCGAAAAATGACTTCTGGATGAATGAGTTATGCCTTTTCGAAAAAAATGAGTTGTAGATGCCGAATAGTTACGGGAACGGTTTGAAATTTGATGATGAAGTTCTACTTAAAAAAAAATATCTCCCCACCTTTAAAAAAAAGATTTTTACAAAAAGAAGCTTGAGAAAGAGACTTGAACCCAAGGCCTCTATTCTCATAAACTAACTTCACACCAAGTGAGCTAGTAAAAGGATTCTGTATTTTTTTGAAAGGAGGAAGGATTATTTTTTTTTTACTCTTCGGTGTGCATGCTTTTTCCTGCAAAAAAAGAGACAAAGTTCGTCCACAAAAAAATGAAATGAAAGCCTTACGGTAGAAAATTATATTTTCAGTTAGCCTTACCATAAACTATCTTTTTTTCGCTATTTCTAATTTCCCAAGAGTCCACAAAGATGTGGGGGAAAGAACATACGTAGCAAAAAAAACCCTTCCTCTTGTTTCTGATTTGTCGAGATCACACACTGCGCAAAGAAAATACCATGCACAGAGAAGAGGGTATCGATATAGAAAATAAATAAAAACTATAGATTGAAATAAACAGAGGGAACCAAAATATGCAGAACGATTACCAAATATAACTGCAAAAAAAATGCTTTATACCTCCAGATCTAAACTGACATAACCTGGGCAACTGGAAACCTTTTCGCATCAAACAAAAGGGGTTCCTCACTGTAACAGACACTCCAGACACAAAACAGCAGTTCTCTAAGCCTGAAAAAGTTCAAAAAAAATAGATCTGTAAAATGGCAGTCGCATGCAGTCAAACTGACTTCGGATTTGGATCAACAATGGATGCGGCCCTCAAAATGGCTCTGATACCATGTAGGAATGTATAGGGTAAGTTCCTTAGATCAAACCCCAAAGGCCATCACTCACAAAAAGATCACAAATCAGTGCACCAATGTATCACGTGGTTAAAACCCTCAAAGAGGGAAACAGTCCAAGGCCTGAGCCAACGTGACCCCTTTAGGCAATTTATTAATATAAAAAGAAAGTTTACATATGTTTCTCTCATAAATGTTTACCAGAAAAATGAACCTCCATGCTATTTAAATAGATATCATGGACCAATCAGGTGCTAAGCCATGAATCAAGTGTCATTAATACTGAGGAGAGAGTGAACAGTCGGATCACTACAAATCGTGACTGTCAGATTATAAGTTACAAATGTACATAGTAAAGAAACACACTTTATCTTACTCTACACTAGACCAAGTTATACTTAACTATTTCCTATGTGTTGCAATATCCTAAAATTTGGTTCATCTGCAAGAGTGACTCTGATGTTTCCTTCCATGCCAATAATGTGGTGATCAACAATAACCATGCGTAGTGAACATTCTTTCGCTCCTCCGATGCTTCATGAAAATCTTCCAAGAACTCCTTGCACAGATAGCCGAACCAGTTAAACTAGACCCCTTTACTTCACTGTGCAGCTAAAGAGGTCATGACTGTTGGGACTTCATTCTCTTTGCACTTGCGCATGATTTTCCCTGTAAGAATGTGCACTGTGAAGCACACCCCTTGGACATTGATAGAGTTTATTCCATAGCCAC
Organism: Pinus albicaulis; assembly: GCA_034641835.2. Lineage (NCBI taxonomy): Eukaryota > Viridiplantae > Streptophyta > Pinopsida > Pinales > Pinaceae > Pinus > Pinus albicaulis. Next base: position 219,907,685 of record CM076581.1, read on the forward strand.
TTGACCTATTTATCATATCATACCTCTTTTTCAAATCCTCAGCGACTACCTTATCCTAAATTTTTCCAAAAAACTCATCAGTAGGGTTATTCCCCTGGTAGGGCAGTGTGATGATTCTATTGATCATCATTTCTTCTATTAGGATCCTCTCTCCCAGCCAGAGGTATTTGTCATGCAGTAAATCCAAAATTTGTCGAACATAGGTTGCGTTGATGGAAATTCGACCAAAATGTTGTACATTCAACATGTTAAGAAACCCCGCCCTTTGAAATCCTGGAACCCACTAGTGTGGCTCCAACCTGGTGACTTTATTCTCCTGGTATTACAGTTGCCGTAGATACATAATTGGTTCAAATTATGGGTACCTACTTTAGTCATTAAAGTCCCAAACCTCGATCTTCAGCTGCAGAACATTTCCCAGTGGTTCTCCTTCAAATGGTAGTTTTTTGGGTATAAGTGATGTGAATACATTACACTTTGCAGTATCAGGGTATTTAACCAGCTTAGCACCCGTCTTCCTTGGAAGTACATATGGTGGTACTACAAAGAGAATTTTTGCATCCTCTATCTCCTCTCTTCCAGCCCAATTTATTCCTCTCTTTCATCGATATCCATCAGTTTATTTTGTTTCTTATCCTGTTGTTGCTTTGTTTGTTTCTCCTTAGATATTTTCTAACTGCATGGGGCCATAGCTGGTCTCTTTTCCTTCTTTTTATTCATTTTTTCTTCAGTAGCGGTTTCATTTCGCGACGACCTCAAGCCTGTTACACTTGGTGTTGTAGCTTCCATGATTCTTGTGAGCCATTTCTTGACAAATGCTCTAGAAATCTCTTCAAAAATCCATTCAGACATACAACAAGATACTCCATGCTCACTTAGGTTCAAATTCTCAGTTTGAATTCTTAAGAAGAAAATTTTTAAAATCTGGAGCGGGACCAAGATTTATAGTGTTGAATTTTGATCCCGATGAATATCTTAGATATGGCGGTAGATTCGGCTAGTGATGCTTTGTAAATGAATTTCCCCTGCTCCTTTTAACAGAAAATTTGCAGTCGCACCAACTTTTTCTTTCCAATGGTCATATTTATGGCAAACTTTGATGGACCTTCACTTGTCTTGTTGTAATCCTTCCTTCCCCGCGGTTCTTTCAAATTTCGACATACTCCTAGCTATAGCTTAATGACCATCCTTTGACATGGTTGTTTTTTACTTCACTATACTCCTAAGTATCGCGCAGTGATCTTCAATCAACGAAGTCCCTTTCTGGAGAGTAGTTTATAGTCTAGTGCCCACTTTCAACTGCATGTGGTACTAAGACTATCCTCCCTTCATCTTTCAGTGCGCAACTTTAGGGATAGTTTATTCCCTCTATATCTTCAATCTTCTACTATTTACTCATCCTGGAATCAGATCACTATCCAACTTCCCGAGCTAAAATGTACCACCATCTAAAATGTGCTTGATGATATACGGTCCCAACCAGTGTGTTTTGAACTTTCCTGGGAACTTCATGAATTTTCTATGATACAGTAGTACAAGATATCCTTCCTTGAAGGTCTTCTGCACTATGTGCCTATCATGCTAGGATTTATCCCTTTCTTTTTTCATTTTCGATGAAAATCCACAATAAACCTATCTTCCTCCAAAGAAATCAATTCCATCCTTTATTCCTTGTATCGAGGTCTACCATATATGTGAATGTTGCAATTAATTAACTTGGCACAATGTACTCCGTAGGCATGACTGCTTCTTGGCCATATACCAACTTAAAATGTGTCTGGGCATCCTCCATAATCTTATTTAAATATTTGATTGTCCCATTCATGTGTGGATAATATGGTGTAATAGTCTAATTATGTACTTGAAATTTCTCATTTAGTGCCTAAATAGACTTTTGCAAGAAATATGAATCTCTGTCACTCATCAAAATATTTAGACACCCAAATCTGGACATAATAAACTCATATATGGACTGCATAGTGGTATCTATGCTGCAATCCTTCACTCATTGTGCTATGACTCACCTTTTCAAATAATCAGTTGCATTGATTATGTATCTCATGTCGGTCTTTTTCCCTAGTGAGTTAATAGGTCCAAAAAACTCAATAGTCCATTTTTGAAATGCTTGCAATGTCACTTGCGGATTTAATGAAATTTTGTCCCTTCTAGATGGCTTCATGTTCTCTGCCATGCATCCCATGTTCGACAAAAATCCCATCCTTCATTATGAATTATGGACCACCATAACCCAGCTCTCGAGATCTTCTCCGTAGTGGAGTTTCCTGCATATGTACTCCTGCAACTCCTCCATGAGCTTCTTCCAAAATATAATATATTTCATGCTCAAGGACATATTTTCGTAGTATTTTATCTGGTCCCATTTTGTACAATTTTGCTACCATCAGCGAGAAATAAGTTGATTTAACCATGTGCTCCTTCTTTTGCTGCATAGTGTACTTCGCGGGTGCCATACTTGTGGGCAGAAACTATATAATTTCTGCGAAATGATCATTTACGACCCTTATTGTGAATAACTGAGCATCGAGAAAGTTATCCTAGATACTTGTGGGTTCTTCTCCTATCTCTATTCTTGATATATGATCAGGCCCAAAATTCAATATTTCTAGTTTGATACAACTTCTAAGTCGTATTCTTGGAACATAAACAACCATCGTCAGATATTTCCTCCTAAATCATGCTTATTCACCAAATACTTCAGCACAGAGTGATTAGTGAACATCTCTAAGTGCGTTGCCAAAATATAATGCTTGAACCTCTGTAATGCATAGACCTTATCCAAACCTTCTCTTTTGATCATGGAATAGTTCTTTTTTGCCTTGGATATTTTTCTTCTTGCAAAGGATATGGGGTGATCAATTTATCCTACTCCCGGATGAGCCAATAATGTACCCAATGCTATGAAAGATTCATCAACATGTACATGAAATTCCTTATTCTAGTATGGGAAAAAAATAATAGGCACAATTACCATCTTCTCTTTCAGTATGTCTAGGCTCTTCTGGCATTCTTCATCCCATTGAAGAGTGACATATTTCTACAATCACTTCTCCATTGGCATAGTTATCTGCGTGTAACCCTTTATAAAATTCCTTTAATAGCTAGTGTGTCTAAGTTTCATGCACAATTGTTTCACTTTCCTAGGTGGATATAGGTTTACAATAGTAGAAATCTTCGCGGGGTCAATCATGAGTCCTTGATTACAAACAACTTGCCCCAACAATAGACAAAAACATACACAAGATACACTTCTTCAGATTAAATGATATTTGATATCGCCTACATGTATCCAATGTCATCCTCAATCTCGCAACATGATTTTTCAACAACCCAAAGACAGTCCAATCATCAAAGTAAACCTTGAGAAATTTGTGTATATAGTCCTTTAAAGATGCAACTACAACTCTTGAAAATATGACAGGAGAATTATTCTAACCAAAAGGAATCACTGTGTACTGGTAACAACCCCATTCTCTAGCAAAATTTGTCATATATATATATTTTCGTGCAATTATGATCTAATGGTAATCTAAAAATCCATATGTGAAATAATAAGCCTCATGTACTTCGACATTGTCCAATATATCATCTGTGAATGGTGTGGGAAATGGGTTATTCAAACATGCATGATTCAATTTCCTCAAGTCCATATAGATTTTGATCTCGCCCTTTTCCTTAATTTCCTAAACTACCATAAGACTTACCCATTCAGTTTCTTCAACCAGTTCAATGATCCCTGATTTGATAATTTTCTCTAAATCTGCCTTCAATTTTTCCTTATATTTCAGATTCAATCGATAGGGTATTTTATTTACAGGTTTCGTGTCAAGTTTTAGAGTAATCCTTATAACTCCTAGGTCCCCTAATATGCCCTTCAATTAAGAAAAATTCATGGGGAAAATTTCTTGATACTCGTGTCGCAACTCTGCAACTTTGCTAACTATGTCTTCATCCCAATAATCTCCAATCATTGCAAATGTTGATTCTTCTCTTGACTCAATATTTAGAAACTTCGTCTTTGCAAACTGCACTATATCAAGTATTTCGGGTTTAGTTCCACCAACTTCGCGATGTCCTTATGATTATGGGATATCAATATTGCATGGATCCTCTTCATCATCTTCCCCGGTCACATTATAGCATTCCAGTGCATGTTGCAACTGTGCGGTCCAATCTGGCTATGTCAAGGTTAGAAGAATTGTGTTTCTAAACACCGCTGCTATGAATTCCTGAATGGATTCATCTATTCACGGAAAACAATCCTCAAAATTATATGTCAGGAGGAACCGTTCAACCAATTCTATCCAGTTCATCGTTCCATGCCACATTTCTGTCTCAAGATACCAATTCATTGGTATCATGTCCAATGTGTGAAAAAGCACATGTACCCACTCTGGTTTTGGGAATTCTCCCAAAACTGAAGTCCAACAAAAAATATTCTCTCGGAGGTCAGCCCTTCCATCATATTTTACTTCAATTTTGGTATTTACTGAGCCAAATCTGACCTTCATTAGCATGCGATACACTTTCGAACTCCTTATGTTCTCTTTACGAGTACCTTAGCATCAAGTAGGTGTAGAGATCATGGTTTTATCCAAATCTTGGAACCTTTTTACTTTTCGTATATTTCATTCAAAATTATCAAGAGAAATATTTACATCTCCTATGCCATCATAATAAGGGAAATCACATACCTCCGAAGTGATGCAGCAAAGTGATCTTGTGATTCTGGCACATCATCTTGTAGACACTTAATGCAACCTGTTCTACCAATTTTTTAGTTCTTCATCAGAGTCTGACATATCGGAACTATCTTGTTACCAACTTAACCTTACATATGTAGTGGGATTAATCAAATCTTCCTTCTTAGCTGTTATCTTGTAAATCTTGTTGACATCCACGTTGTAGTAGTCATCATGGATAGGCTCTGTATAACGCACTCCTTCTAATGGGTCTAGAGGAACAATGGCCCTTTGATCATCCTTTTCAAACATCATTTTTATCTTCTTCAAATTGATTATTGCCACAGTATCAAAATCCAAATCCAATCCAAGCAGTTCTAGATATGGATTTCTAACCTATACAATTTCAATTACTTTGAAATCTTCAATGGCACACACTCCTTCAATATCTACTACAAAACCATATATCCTTCCCATAGGGATGATATTATGTTGGTTGGCCATCCACAACTATATCGATGACCATTGACACTTTGGATTTCTCATTTGTTCCCAAGTTTTCTTAGGTAACACATTGGCATAAGATCCCAAATCTAGGATTACCTGATCCATATCATATTCCTCGATATGCACAGCTAATCTCATTTCCTTCCCCATCTCTTCTTATGTCAATATAACTTGTTTATTGCACGTTGATCTCTTTTTGGCACTTCTTTATTAGTGCAGTAGTCTAGAAACTCATGATGTCCTTCGACAACCTTATGATTCCTCAACAACTTCATAAACATTTGTAAGAAATATCTTAAACTACTTGGATCAAATTATTTCAACTGAGACGTTACCTCACCGTTGTCCCTCTTTGGTATTAACTTCTACACGTTAGACGTCGAAGATCCACGGTCCATGAAGCTTTGCTTCACCTCCATAAATGTTTCTTTTTCCGCCTCAATACTGAACACAAGGTGTTTTTCTGTAGTTTTTATCGGCCATGTATATTCCATTGGCTTCTTACCTTCTGCTTTATCATTTACCATTATAACTCCACTTATTGTTACGATATTGATGCGCAGTTCATCCTCCCTCGGTTCAGCGGTCATCATCTGCAGATTTTGTTTGGGTTGTTCGTTCCTTTTCTCCTACATATTTTCCATAAGGACCAAACATTCTCCTATTACATGATCAAAATATTTTCAATACTTATAGGTGGAAGTAGGATTCTGACAATCTCTTGAATAATTTCTTTTCCATCCATAATTGTAGCAGATAGTCTAGTCACACCTTCAACCAGATCATTGTGCTCATCCTCGTTCTCATACTTGGAAAAATCCTAGACCAACATACTATACTTGATCAGCATCTGTATATCCTTGATCTTATATTTGATAAGAATAAGAATTTTTTTCCATCATCATGTCATAACTTCGACAGTTCTTCTCATCATACCCCGCTAACTTACAGAAGTTGCAAAAAAACATCCTTGGGGTTTGCACATACTTATGCTATAAATAGAACTATTCTGGACAACGTTGTAATGCATTTATGCATATCTCACACCATAGGCCTGATCGCGGATTCAATGGATTAGGTGCTCCAATACCCAAGTAATCTCCGAACATAGGGAATTGTTCCTTAAAATGGCCTTCAACTTTGCACTTTATACACCACACTTTTGTTCTAGATTCTGGTCTAACTTCCTCACCTTTCTTCAGATCTTTCCATTCCAAGGTCATATGTGCTATCTAAGTTTGAATATACTCTAATCCTACATGAGTATCTCCCACCAGTGAAGCTTCCAACTTCATTGCAATTTCCAGATCTTCGACTTGAGTAGCTATTTTCTATTTTGTTAAGGGTAACCTCATATGTTGTAGCAACACAACTATAAACCACTCCTTATGCTACTCTTTGGGATTGCTAAAGATTACTTGTCCCATTAACATATTAAAACTTTGATCTAACTCCCAAACATATTCATTTGGCATCTATTTGATCTCCTTCAGTTCAGTAATACACTGCGACTGCGATTTTGGATTCTTAAATTATGAAGTTAACACTTTATTTGTATCATCCAGTGAAGAAACCTGATGAGTTGTAGAATAATATATGTACCATGTCAAATATCTTTACTGTGGAATTGTGAAAATATATGCCTTTTTTATATCTTCTTCGATAATTTGTCCTTATTTCCATACTGCCTCAGGTACAAACCAAAATCTCAGGATCCTCTGATCTGAGTGTTGAGCCCTAAAAATGTCTTTTCTTTTTACCAAACTCCACTTCATTCCATAAATCCTTTATCATTTATAGGCCCAAAATATCAATAAGAATGATTAAAATCCCTTTAATAATACATTCAATGACTAACTTGTTGTATTTTTGTGATTTTCCTGTCCTAATGGTTTATGAGCAGTTTTAGATACAGAATGTAGTCATTCTGTAGCTAGTCATATGTTTCGTAGCTATCTTGGTGTTTAAACAGGTTAAAGGTGTCATCTGAGGGAAATAAATATATGGTTAGACTCCAAAACTCTCTTGCATCATTCCTTATCATCCACGAAGGTTGAGTAAAAAACTGGAAGCGATGATGCACGTGGTCAAAGCTAAAATCCAAGAAGCAGATTTCTATAAGGATAAGGACTCTTGATTTTCCTTCAGCAAATCACGAGTCCTCAATAGGTGTTTTAGTTTGATTTTGACTATAGAAGACACCTATGCCTACTTTTATTCAATATCAGTTATGTAATTGCCTATAAAAATAGCTCGGTGAGCCCGAGAAAGACAGTTGATATTTTAGTTTTCAAATACTGTGACACTCTGTTTCTGAGCATTTTTAATTAAAGGAGCATAACTTTGATGTTGTTCTAAAGACAACTTTAAGGAGTTAAAGATTCTTATGCCAATCTGATAGTAGAGGGCCCATGCTATCTAAAGAGGCTTTTACATGCTTTCTAGATAAGTAACCTTTAATTCTGTTTTGTTATATTCCTTACTTAGGCAGTTTTCAGAGTTCATCTTTTTGCATTATGTTTTATGAAGTTTACTTATGTCAAAGATACTCATGATATTATAGTCAATATTGTTCTTATAAGCTGTTCCAATATATCTCTATTACATGAATGAGATCTAGTTGTATTACTTTGAGTTAATTTCATTTCAGTTCTGTTAGTTAGATTTAGAAGATCCTCATTATTTTATAAGCTATTCTTGTTCTCAAGCTTTTCTAATATATCACTATTATATGAACGAGAATTAGTTATATTATTTTGAGTTATTGGAATTTTTTGTTATGCAATTAGATAAGATATCCTCATGTTATTACAAAGATTCTTTTTCTCAAGATGTTCCAAGAAATCTCTAATTCCTGAATGAGACTTAATAGTAATATTGTGAGTTGCAGATTATTTGTTTATAGGAGATCCTTGTTACATTAGGCTTCATCTCTTTCACAAAATGTTCCAACAAATCTCTAATTCATGAATGCGATCTAGTTCTAGTGTCATAAGTTATTTCAGCATAGGTATCCTTATTATGTTACAGATGATCTTTTTCTCAAGATGTTCCAACAAATCTCTAACAATGAATAAGATTTCGCAGTAATGTTTTAAGTTATTGTTTTCTAGGAGATCCTCATCACATCAGATCTAATATTTTTCTCAGTTTGTTCTAATATATCTCTAATGAAATGAATTGGACTAAGTTTAATGTTGTGAGTTACATACTTAGCAGCTTTACAATCCATGGATTAGCATTCTCTGTTTTTTTTTATCACTCCTAGTTTAGAGTAGATCTTGCAATTAAATTCTGTTTTAGTGCATTCAGTAACATTTCCTTTTCTTCCTCTTTGCTATTAACTTAATTTTTCCTTCTTAGCATAAAGTAACATTAAAAATAAAACCAAAAACATTATAAAAACACTAAATGCAACGAAGTAGGAAGAGGATACTTAGGCACATATGGTGCACTTCACTTCAACAGTTTACTAGCCCTGGTCGATAATTTATGCTATCAATTTAGGACACTAAATTGACTAAACACTAATTCCTCTAAAGATAGGTAGCTTGATATCATCAGGCATGTTTCTAGGGGGGTAAGGGGGAGGGGGAGGGGAGGGGGTGTAGGGGAATTATGTGGAGGGGGATGGGGTGTAAGGGGAGCATATGGATGGGGAATCCCATATGTTCCCTGATTATTCCCAACTCCTAGCTACGATGCACCTCCAGGGGTTGCGATGTTACTTATTGATTATTTGCTTTCATATTTTCCTAAAAAAGGGTTGTAATAAATCTCAATAACGTTATCTTGATCTACCCTATATCTCTTTCCACTTCATGTAGATTTGAATCCAGACTTAAGCCCATACATTAATGTGACTGCATTCATAGTACGCCCTTTTCACATAACAATATTTTAATCCACAGCTTCAAAGAATTTTCATTACCTCGCGATCGCTTGAAAAATATCTGTTCAACTTCAATGTAAGATAAAAATGTTTTTATGGCGAACTCAGTGATAAATCCTCCCAAAATACTATTGATCCAGAAATCAACAACTTTTGAGATGATGTTACTAGTATCCTTGATTCGTTGTACTTCAAGGATCCACACAATAGGCTCGTCATTTTAAATCAATTCTTGTTCTCATTAAATCTTGAAAACCACTCATGTAGCTCATTAGCAAACGTTGCAAATAAAATATCATGTTGTTCTGTGAAAATATACCTATGCAACCATGCTCTAGTTGTTAATCATAGATTTATCTTTTCCTGAGATGCGAAATCCCATTCTTTTAGATCTACCCAATGTTGTATTTCCTTCTTCTATGGATCCCATATCCACATGTACCTCAAAAAGATCTTGGTCCCACCAACAGAACCATTTTTTGGTTTGTTTGGGCTTGACCTAGGTTCGAATTGTACTTCGCACCAGCAAAACCCCAGACACCTACCATTTTGGCAATGACTTGAAAGTAGATCATAGTCTCAACCAAGGTGGCTATGGGTGGTTGCAGAGACCTTGGTTGAGACTAAAGACTAAAGACAAAAAATAAAATAGTTTGTGCTCATCAATTATCACATAACATTCCTTAGAAAAAGCATTACAATGATTTATATATATATTTACATCAATAAAAAACCATGGTCCATATGGGATGGGATCCAAGAAAAAAAATAACTAAATACTTAAACCCATTAAAAATTTAGGGGCTTCGACCCACCCCGAAGCCCCTAAACACCGCAGGATAGATCTAGCTTCGCGGTACTGTGCACTCCGCTCCTCAAGTTGCAAATTCCTTTTACCAAAAATGGACCAAGTTTGGTTGCGCCTAATAATTCTTCCTGCTCTTGAACCTGTAGCTATTCCTGTGCTTGTTCATGTTCATGCTCAACACTTGTATCTATTTTGACATAATCATAAGTTCCATACACCTATACTATTCATTTTACAACCTTCATCTGCATTCTCATGAAACACCGCATTCGTACTTGCAAGAAATCTATGTGAACTAGGATGAAACAACATGTATGCTTTTTTATCATCAAAACAACCAATAAATGTGCACTTAATTGACTTTGCATCAAGTTTTCTTCTCTCATCTTTTGGAATATAATCAAATGTCTTGCACCCAACAACTCTTAAATGGCTACTTTTGGTTTATACACATAAAATTCTTCAAAAGGTGTTTTAAGCTCTAAACTTTGGGTTGGAATCTTATTTTTCAAATAAAGAGTTCTATTAATTCCTTAGCCAAAAAACCAAGCTTTTTACCTTGAAGCATAAGACATCCACATTCCACTAATGTTATGGTTTTCCTCTTACCAACTCCATTTTGTTGAGGTGTATGTGGCACTGTAAATTGTTGTAGAATCCCATTGATTTTACAATATTTATTAAATTATCTTGATTTATATTTTTCCTCCATTTATATCTGTGAATTTTTATGGATTTTCTAGTTTGTTTTTCCACCATACTTTTGAATTTTTTAAAATTAATCAAAAACATCACTCTTATTTCTTATGAATTATAACCATGTATACCTAGATCTATTGATCAAAAAGAATAAGAAAATACCATGTTCTACCAAGATATATAGTTTTCATAGGTCCACATACATCAATATGAATCAATTCAAGTATTTCCCTCTATCTTTTCTCTTTATGTAGAGGAAATTCCTCTCTATGTTTCTTGCCAAGTGCACATGCTTCACATTCAACATGATCATTATTCATAACAGGAATACCTTCAACCATTGTTTTATTTGGAAGTAACATTAAATGATTGAGATATAAATTCCCATACCTTTGATGTTAGGACTCTTTTGTTGATATTATTTTAGATGCTAACACTTGGGGACTTGTCCTAATTACATCCAGCTCATACAATCCTCCAACTTTGGTACTCGTGCTAATAAATTTATAGCAATCTTGTATGTATTTAAAAACACACTATGATTTGACAGACTCCACCTTCAAATCTTTTTCAGCAATAGCAGAAACAAAATTTTTATTTTTTTCTATACTAGGAACATACATCACATTATGGATCTATCCCTCTTGTCGGCCATTAGGCAACTTTAGAGCTATTACTCCATAACCTTGAACATTAAGTGATCTTTTATCTCCTAGATAAGCATATGTTCCATCAATATTCTCATAAATTTATGAAACCAATCCTTATTAGAAGCCATATTGAGTGATGCACCAGAATCAATGAACCAAGCGTTCACATCATCCATTTCCATGGACAATGCAACATCAGAAGTAATCAGTCTAAGATTTTTAAATCCATTAATAATTGAGGCATATTTGTTGACAAAATTTCCATTATTATTTATGTTTATTTGTTTAGACTCATTATATTTTCTTTATTAGCAATATTTAGTGTGGTTCCCAAGTTTTACACAATAATAACAATCATCATTTCTCTTATCATGTGTAGGAAATTTAGATTGTTCCATAACTTTATGTTTTGCTTGAAACTTGCCTCATTTGTTTCCCCATGTCTTACCTTTGAATGGTTTTTTACCCTTGGATACCAATGCCAAATTTGAAATATTAGAGCCCAAATTAAAAATCTTCATCCTCTCTTCCTCTTGTAGAATAATTCCTCTCAATTCATCAAATGTAGCGGGCTTCTATCTAGGTTGAAGAATTGAAATAAGAATTTGATAATGTTGTGCAATAAGCCATTTAATGTAATGGTGACAACCTCCGTATTAGACACCTTTTCACCAATATCTCCTAACTTATCGCTTATATATTTTACGTAGGAAATTAAATTGCTTATATTTTCATTGGCTTCCATGTTTATAGACAAAATATTAGTATTCAAAAATAATATTCAGTTTGTATTTATTTTTTCTTAGAAACCATTGAGCACATCCCATGTTAATGTTTTGTACAAACCATTTAGCACATCCCTTGTTTCTTTGGAACTCTTGCAATCTATGACATGTGGAATATTGTTTTCCTTTACACACATATGCCCAATATCTCCTAACTTATCACTTAGATATTTGACATAGGAAATGAAATTTCTTATATTTTCATTTTCTTCCATGTTTATAGACAAAATATTAGTATTCAAAAATAAGATTTGGTTTGTATTTATTGCTTCTTAGAAACCATTGAGCACATCCCATGTTTCTTTGGAAGTCTTGAAATATATGATTTGAGGAATAATGTTTTCCTTTATGGACATATGCAACAACATGGGCTCGTCCTCACTCACAATTGACTACAAATTATAACCCTCTAGAATTTTCAACAATTCGAATTTCCAATTCACATAATTTTTCCATCAAGTTTATTGGATTCATTCAAATAAGAATCAACTAGATGATTTTACATTTTTAAATGTCTCCAATTAATAATAGAGAAATACACCAGATCTCAAATAAATACGAAATAATCCAAAATCCAAACACAAAATATAAGAAATACTTTTATCACACACTTTTACTGCACCATAAAAATTTCTACCAACAATTCCTTTTCACCATTAAAATTTCTTTAAAAAACTCTTTTTTTTTTAACTCCTTTTCACTATTTAAAAAAATATATATATTTTAAGTCCTTATTTCTCCTTTAAATCACACACAATTTAATCAATATAAAAACAAACTCAAACTTTATGGTTGAATTTATTTAAAAATAAAATTGAACCTTTGAACTCACAGAAAGTACTGTGGAGAGAACAGGTGGTGAATAAAATATTTCATTCAGTCTAAGGTGAGCTACAATGCACGCCCTCCAATGAGAACAATGACTGGATTACACACTCTGGCTGCTCGTTTCATAGAAATAAATCACATGCACAACAATTAAACATGAAGACAAGAATTAACATGGTTCACCCAACCAATCTGGGCTACGTCCACCAAACAGAGGTATCGACAATATTATTATGCAACAGGAGATTACAATAGCATATTTGCACATCTGCACTTCCTCTTCCTCACACCTCACATCTCATTTTCCTCTACAGGCTTACAATTTATAGATGAGAGAAGAAACTGAATAATTAATTCTATCACAAAAAAATAGGATAGAATATCTCGTCATTGGGATTTAATGCAATCAGTTTAGGAACAAATCCTATTGTTGGCATATCCATGAGATTTTTAGCCAAATTAATATCAAAAAATCTCAACAAGGTTTGTCATGTAATTTTGTTGCAATGCCACTAGTTCATTGAAATCCCTTGAACGACCTCCACCTTAGTTGTCCATGATGGCTCCTAAAAATGATGGTAAAGATTAACTGAGTTGATGGGTTACAACCCTAGCCCCCAAACACAGTTGACCTTCAAATATTTTCCTTTTTAAATATTCTCAAAGTGGGTGATGAGCTAAGATATCCAGAACTCTGACATCAAATTTACACAAACAGTAGCAAGCACAAAACAACGTCAAGACCCAACAGTGACCCAATAGTTTTATGCCAAACAAAGATTAAATCTGTGGCTGATACAACAATTCAAACTACTCCAACCACTTAAAACTAAGAACTCTAACAAAAATGGATCACACCCTTGAAACAATTCCAATCTTGAATATATCTCTTAGATCTCGACCTTCCTGGATTTGATACCAAAATAGAATATTAGATAAATGCATGTAAGGAATATATATAATTCAAAATAGAAAGTGTTACACTTAATACACATGTTTGATCAAACATTATATATAAAGATTTTTGAACCAATTTTAGAAATTCTAAATTTTAAGAAATTTGATTTAATATATTAAAAATAAAAAGAAACAAAAACAATAAAAAAAACCAACTCAATAACCAATAAGTACAACACATCAACGAAATAAATCACAATTCGGGAGAAATTCATTTCGACGTTATTCTAACACTTAGAATGCTCTTAAAACAAAATCACATAAATACAACCTTGTACAACCTCTCGCACAACTTTCTCTCAAGTGGACAATAACCATCCTCTCCCTTCATCAACCATCATATAAATATGTGTTAGTAAAGAATAGGAATATTATATGATTAGACTCATATCTTGCATTAACAACCTTATTACTTTCATATGTCTTCCTTTATTATTTCCTTTCTCTGAGGACAAATTGATTGGTATCCCACCTAATGCGACATGTTTCAGTGTTGGAATTAATAGAGAAAGATAGATTTAGTTTTTTTTAGATAGGATTGAGAATCTAATATTAGGTCTCATATTCTATTATCTAGGGAGTGGTTAGAAACATACCATAAGTGTGAAACCTGTATATATGAGGCTCTTTTGATTGAAGAGAAAGTTAATTGTGTGGAGTGTGTGGGAACTCTCAAGGGATTTCACCTAAAGAGCTATTTAGTTAATAAATTATCGTTTTTTAACATGGTATCAGAGCTTCAGGTCAAAGCTGAGTGGGCCTACGCTGTGTCTAGAGATGTGAGTGCGTGGGTTATCATAAGCTAGTCAGATCTTTCTCAGATCTGGTGGTGTGAGGGAGATCTGGTGTGTCTTCCAGTTTTGTGAGTTGTTATGCCTCTGATAAACTATTGGAAAAAGAGTGAAGCCTCCGTATGTGATGTGATCTGCGCAACGGAAGTGGTGAAGCTTCAAATGCCCCCAGATTTTAAATTTTCCCGACAACTCAAATTTCCATATAAACAAAAGAGGGCACATCCTATAGGTGATGTGCTACGCCATCATCGTTATTGTTTCCAATAATTAAGATCCAATTCAAACAGATGAAAAAGAGAGCGAGTTGCTTGATGAAGTAGACATTTCAATCATTAGAAAAAAATTCGGTGCTTTGTTGTGAAAGGCTCTCTCCACTCTAAATGTCTACCCCCTTCGATTTCTGGTGGAATCGCATCAGCGAGCACAGAACCTGAGACCTTGCCCTATTCGTTGTGTCCCTTCGAGGGCGAAGAGGCTACGACGTTTGATTGTCGTCTCTAGTGAGTTTGTTCGGTGTGCCGAGAGACTAGATCGTTGATTGAAAAATTGTTTGCAGGTCCTGTAGCGTAGTTGGAGAAGCGCAACACAACTCTTTTTGCAACATTTTAAGGTTATCAGAATTTCGTGGTGTGGAGGCAGTTGTGGCAGCATTTGGGGTGTACGAGTTGTCATCCAGGGAGTGGTGATCTGTTCTTTTTTGTTTTTTTGTTTTTTTTTTTTTTCTATAATCTAAAACATAATTGTTTTTAATCGCTTTTGCAGCTCAAAAGCCATTAAGGTTGAATTTCAACTGATAAGAAAATGTTGCGATGTCATTGCATTCCTAAAATCTAAATCTTTGTCAAAACTAATAATATTACAATATTCTCCAGGATATCATATCCGACCTTTGCCCTACATAGGTAGTTTTGTTGGTCGACACAACTAAGTCCCTAGAAATGGCCAAGAAAAAAATCGTGCCCAAAATACCAATAAATAATGGTATCGAAATATTGGATGTTTTAGGAATTATGAATGACATGCACAAAAATTGGATTCAATGGCATATCCATCTTGTTTAGAGTCGTTTGGGGATTAGAGTGTTGTTTCTCGCAAGAGCCAACGACACTGAGACCTGTGGAGCATTTTTAAGTGAAAGTCCGCGTCACAAGGTTTTATAGTTGAAGACCTACCAAAGGTAGAAGTTTCCTGCCTACGTGGTAATGAGGTTGTTGGAGGACGAGGTGAGTTAGAAAGAAATATGGAATTGAGATAAGCGAGACCTTTTTTCCAATATGGTTGCACTTTTAGACATATTTGACCATGATGATATTTTCTTCATGAGGCTTGGTGGTTTTATTAATGACCATGATTATCAAGATATAATATATGTTCTGGAAAAACCTGATATTGAAGACTCACAAGTTTTTCCTCAGGAAGGATGTAAAGAGGAAAATATGGTTGAAGATCAAGAAGACCCACTAGTCGTTCTTGAGCCACATGAAGCTGATTGCAAAGACTTGGAAGAAGAAGACAAATCTAGAGATAATTCAAATTATGATGATCTCATGAATGTTTCTGTGTGTAGATGTCAACAACAACAAAAAGGAAGAAGAAAAAAAGTTTGAAGAGGAATTGAAGTTTCTTGAAGCATGGCTTGAAACACCATGACTTTATGAAGTCAACACATAAGGTGCATCAATGAATGTTGAATACTTTCAGATGTTTGACACCGGAAATAGTGAGAGGAAAAATTATCCTATCAAATTTGTACCCTCTAAAGTGTTATCATTTACCAGCAATCAAGATATAAAGTATGAAAACCTATAATCAAGATCTGGGAGGATAAGAGTTTAAGTGTTTCATCTTTTGGGAAGAAAGCGTAGAAAGGAGGTGAATATCGATCACTACGTCATGGTGAGAAAAGTAAATATGAAGCCTGACCTAGGAATGAACAGGCATGGACTCTCAAGCAAGAAGACCGAAATGAAAACCTATGTTACCAAGTTTTTATGTTTTTATTGTAAGCCTAGTTGAGACTAGACCAGCCGACATATGTTATTTTTTCAGTATCCTTTCTCCATTAAGGGGAAGTGTTGAAATTAATGGAGAAAGATAGATTTAGTTGTTTGGATAGGATTGAGACTCTAATATTAGGTCTCAGATCCTACTATCTAGGGAGTGGTTGGAACCAGCCCATAAGTGTGAAAGCCTATATGTATGAGGCTCTTCTCACTAAAGAGAAAGTTCATTGTGTGCAGTGCTTGTGCACTCTCTAGGTATCTCACCTCAAGAGAGCCATTTAATTAATAGAATATCAATTTTTAACATACAACCATTCTTTAGTTCTTTCTCATAATCATATTTGACATTGTATGCTTACCTGATCAAGTTTGTTCCGAAAGGGTTGGGTTGAATATGAAATGAGACGGTGGGTGTGATTGCACGTGAGTTGAGATGTTAGGAGAGATAAAAGAGTGTTAGTGTGGATCTCATAGCTAATCAATATAGATTTATCTTAACCACTAATCTGGTAAGAGATATTCAGTTGGTAGGTTTTACAGGTAACCGACCTAGATTTATTTTACTAAGTGTTGAAAGGGTCAAATTTTTTAAGGTGAAAACTGTTTTTAGAGTGCAAAAATTAAGCATTGCAACTTGAGAGATTTATTCCCCTTGCTATATATATATATATATATATATATATATATATATATATATATATATAATTTTTCATTATTTTGAAAGCATAAATGGATTCAATGCCTTAAAAATTCTCCTTGGCTACTTGTAGTTCCAACATTTTTTTGTTAAATTTCATACAAGATTAATGAAAAAATATATCTCAAAAGATGCTAAAATATAGAATAGTGAGGCCCTTTGAAATATTTTAGCCATAAAATTTTAATTTTTTCAACTGATTTGTATAATATATATACAAGGTTTTTTTGTTTAACCATATGTATAATTAACATTGGAATATTTTACTTAACATAGACACTAAAATATTTTATTTATAACTCACAATAAATTTTCTATCACTAATAATATTTTTTAAAGCTCGCATCTTAATTTTATATTAAGAATTGAATGAATTATATATCTTCCTTTCTTTATTATTAATAAGAAGTAAGTGATTTTTTTTTTCATTTTTAATTACTTTTATTTGTAGGCATTGATATATTTTAATGTAGCAACATTAAATATTTATTTGTCCCACTTTCTCTCTATATATTTTGATGCAGAGGCATCTGAAAAATTTCGAATTCAAGATCGAATCTGCAGCTGAAGAGACTGAGTATATGAACAACCATGTAAATTGGGGCAAAATTTTATAGAAAATCAGTGATGAAACTTATGTAACCGATCTGACATGTGCGTCTGCCATGTGTGCGTTGAGGAAGTTCGGGAGAGAGTTGTGAAACTCAACCGATTCATTAACCTCTGTAACCTCTATAAAGTAGCGAATCTGTAATGTGTGAGGGGGGAGACAGAGTGAATGCGATGTAGTCTTAAAGGAAGTGCATACTGAGGCTGAAATGCCTCAAAATTGTAACTGAGTTTGTATATAATAGAATGTTGATCTCTGTGTGTCAATTTGTGTTCATTACAGCCAGATATATGTATTAGATTTGTGTGTATTCGAGCTGTTTGTTTATGGTTAATTAGTAGTTTCATTATAAGTTCATTTCAGTGATTTATTGACCGTAGATCCTGTAAGGATTGATGGCAATCTAGTGTTATATGGTCTTATAGAGTAGATGCAGGGTATTGTATGGCGGAATAAAAATTGCTGGTTAAGCACATGACAAAGAAGAATTGATCTCTATGTATGAGTTAAACGCACAATTAATACATCGTGAGGAGGTTCTAATCGTATTAGTAGAGGACTTAACCTGATTTTAATGAACCAGAGTGAATATGAAGAAGGGTGTTAATCCTGGTTCAACCTACAGTCACCTATTGTTCAAAAGCCGGAAGCGGTTTTGATCGCACCGCCTTTGCATGGTAAGTGGTAATTCCAATTCGAGCACGACACATGGTAGGAGCTGACACGTGGCCTTAAGCGGTTTGGAGATACCACCCTCATCACACGTTAACTGTTAACTATGGACTCAGTGCAATATCGACGTATGCCCTCTGATCTGGAGGCTGGCCATCAAACGGTGATCACACTTAGATATGCACGAAGGATAACCTAAGGAAGGCACAGTGGAAACAGAGTGGGCTCATAGCCCACAGGTCTCAGGATCGAAGCATCAGGTGTACGAATCAGCATTCGGATACAAGTTTGAGTTTGCAGTTTCATTTTGATCAATAAGGGGTGAACCTGCTCATAGTGGGAAATGCTCCCCATCATATTTATATATGAAAATGAAAGTGATCCTAAAATAAATTAGTTACTATAAATATTCAAATAGTTTATTTAAGTGTTTGTATTCAATTCATTTTATTCTTTTACCTCTTTATAATTATAAAGTTAATGTAAAATTATGTTATTTCACATTTCCATTAAAATATTTTATTTATAGTTAAGAGTGAAACTGAAATATTTTTACCACATCTACCTCCTAACAAACATGTATATTATTTATCTTTTTGATTCAATTAATATTGTTTTATTTATTTATTTAGAGAATAATTTGTTTTTAATTTAAAAGGGATACCTGTTAACCAGAGGTTAAACAGAAAAATAATTACATGTCTCCCTCATATTGGGTTCTTGAATCTACCTAATAGCTTAGTCATATTGAGTTGTTGAATCTTCCTTTTTGTACAACTCGCCAATACACTTGTGAATTGTTTTTTTTTATTCATGTGTCTACCAAGCTAGTGGCCTTTGTCATTTCAAGAAAAACAAGATATCATTGAATAATTTTCATTTTTCAATTTTATTTTTTAAAATGAATATTTTAATTTGAAAATATTAAAGAGATACAAATATTTTTTTTATTTACTAATAAAACTATTTACACAAATTTATATATTCATATAAAAATAGATATTATTTCCCTATTAATATTATTTAACAAAAGTAGCAAATATATAATTAAAAAAGAAAAAGAAAAATATTTACATCTTGCGTGTCGTTCATCCACCAAAAGTCTAAGTTAACCATATCCCTATGACGATAAACTCCCACCCACAATACACATAAAAGATATTGAAGACTCACTAATAGTTACAGGTATTAGCACACAGGATGTCATGTATTCTATTTTATATTTCTTGTGTCAAAAGTTTGCTTTTCATATCTCTCAAAGATGATGGATTTTGTTTAAACACGGAGACAGCGATACAATATTCACTCAGGATATTTTGATTTTAAATTGAATATAAGAAATCTCTTATACATATTGTAATCATTTGGATTAGTCTTTGCTTCTTTGCTGATTTATATGTTGGGCATTGAGAAAGTACGGAATTTCAATGATGGATTCACACCATTTGTATTTCATTAACCACAACATTTTGATTGGGGTTGAGGTACTGCAGTTTGATACTCTATGAAGTCTGATGATCGGTGCCGAGAAACATAGATTGATTGTGATAATTTTCTTAGTTACCAACTCCGGGAAGGTTTTATAAAATTAGGAAGATTATACAGTGATTGCACAGCGTTTTGCCTAATTAATTATATCATACATTTCGGCGATGAGTTTGCATTTAAAGTAATGGGAAAAGCTATCGTCATGAAAATACTATTAGTATCTCATATTCATACATTCAATCCGAGGAGGACGTAGTATTACTAGGGATATTTTTGATAGGAGTTGGGTTAAATAATTTAATATTCGGTTGATAATATATAAATATATTATAATAAATACATAAACGGTCAAGAAGATTTTCGAAATCAGTAATATTAGCATCACATTTACTAATGTAGTGTACTAATGTGGTTGATATACATTAATAATGTATATGAATCAGATATACAATCATATTAATAAATCTGGTTGATATAAGATGACAAACATTTATCAATATTATTATATGTATAGTGTTCATGTGACTATTAAAAATTGACTATTTATACTTATTAATAATTATATAAATAACAACTCTATATATATAACAAAATTAACTTTTTATAATAATAATAGTATATTGTTATTATTAATAATATTTTTTTATAAATCTAAAGGAATATAAACCTAAGGAGATAATATTAAACTCAAGAGAATAATAGTAAACCATAAGATGAATATTAAACTCTAGGAATATAAATAGTTAATCTATCAAACCCAAGGGATTAATATTGTAAAAGCTACACTTAATAAAGCCAAGGATTAATATTATAAAATTTGGGGATTATTAACACCAACTATCTATAAACCCAAGTGATTAGTGAACCCAACTAAATATTAGTATTATAAACCAAAGGGATTAGTATTGTAAACCTAAGGTATTAGTATTAAAAATCTTAGAGATTAATATTGAAAAATCAAGATACTAATATTCTAAACTGGAGGATTAATAAACCCAATGAATTTGTATTATAAACCCAATGGATTAGAACTCCAAGAGCCTTAAATTAAACCATATGATTAATATTGTAAATATGATGAATAATATTGTACCCTAGAAATGTGAAACCTTAAATTAATAAACCCAAGGTATTGATATCATAAAAACAATGGACGCATAAATGGAAGCGACTACAGACCCACGGGAATAATATTAAACAAAAGAAATTAATATTATAAACACAAGGGATACAAACCCTAAGATAAATATTATAAACCCTAAAATAAACATTAAACCCTAAGATTAATATTATAAACCTAAAGGTTAGCATTATAAACCCATGTGATTAATAAACCAAGAGGATTAATATTAAAATCTCAATGAATGTTAAACACAACAAAATAATATTAAACCTGAGTATTAATATTAAATCTTGGGGACATAGACCCCAAGATTAATATGAAAAACCTTAAGGTTACTATTATAAACCCATGTTATTAATTTACTATGAAACCTAGGAAATTATAAACCTAAGGGATCAATATTATAAACTCAATGGTTTATAAACCGAGGGGAATAATTTCAAACCAAATGGATTAATATTATAAACCTAAATGAATAATTGTAAACTCAAAGAATTAATATTAGAAACCCTAGGGAATAATTTTAAGCTAGAGGGAATAATATTAAACCCTAGGATGAATTTTAAACCATAGGAATATAAACCCTATGATTAATGTTATAAACCCAAAGAATTTCTATTATAAATCCAATGGATTATAAACTCAAGATATTTAAATTAAACCTTACTATTAATATATAAACCCTATCATAATATTATACCCTAGGAATATGAACCTTCAGATAAATAAATCCAAAGGATTAATATTACAAACCCAAGGAACTAATAGAAATAAGAGATTAATACTAAAAACCCCAAAACTAAAAGGATTAATATTGTAAAACCAAGGTATATAAACCTTAACATAAATATTAATGGTTCTCAAACTTCTGTGGTTGTTTTTATTTTCAAAAACCGGATTATCCACAATATCATAAAACAATTGTTGACGTTTCGAATCCCAATGGGGATGCATGCATTTCTCGTCCTAAAGATGGATCCCCGTTGGGATTTGAAACATCGACAAAAATTTTATGATACTATGGATAATCCAGTTTCTGCAAACATAAATATTATCAACCCTAAAACAAATATGGATTACTTTCATATTGAAAGAATATTGATCTTCATATTGAAAAAATATTTGTGAGAATGTGATGTTGGACCATGGTTGGCCATGATTCACCATGGTTTATTTTGATATTGACAATCTTTGTCACTATGCGACAATGGATCATGGTTGACATACATTAACCATCAGGTCTAATTTATTAAATCCATGGAGCATAAACCCTAATTATAATAAGTTGAATGGATTAATATTATAAACCCAAGCGATTATAAAAACCAAGATTGATATCATAAAAAAAAGGGACTCATAAATCTAAGGGATTATAAACCAAAGGGATAAAAACCTTAAGGTAAATATTTTTAAACCATAAAGTAACATTAAACCCTAAAATTAATATTATAAAACTTACAATAAAAAATTATAAAAATATGTGATTAATAAAACCAAAGGATTAATATTAAAATCCCAAAGAATTTTAAACAGAACGAAATAACATTAAACATTACAATTAATATTAAATCCTAGGAAGTTATTAATTTTATAAACTCAAGGGATTAATATTATAAACCAAAGAGATTAATAAACCCATTGGATTAATATTACAAACTTGAGAGATCATATAAGAGCCTATGATTAACATTAAACCCTAAGAATATAAACCTAAGATTAATATTATAAAACATATGATAAATATTATAAACCCAAGTGATTAATACTATAAATCCAAGGAATTTATAAACCTAATGGATTAATATTATAAACTAAGTGGATTACACGAAGGGAAATAATTTAAACCCAAGGGATTAATATTAAAATCCAAAAGAATTTTAAACACAATGAAATAACATTAAACCTTAGGATTAATATTAAATCATAGCAAGATAAATCCTAAGATTAATAACCTAAATTTATTAATATTATAAACTCAAGAGATTAATATTATAATCCCAAGGGATTACTTTAAACCCTAATATTAATATTTTAAATCATAGCCTTAATTTTAAACACTTAGAATATAAACCCTATGATTAATATTAGAAACCCTAGGATCAATATTATAAACCCAAGAGATTAATAAACCCATCAGATCAATATTAAAAACTCGAGGGATTATATAAGAGCCTATGATTAATATTAAACCTTAAGAATATAAACCCTATGATTAATATTATAAACCTTAGGATTAATATTATAAGCCCAAGTGATTAATTCTATAAATCCAAGGAATTTATAAACCTAAGAGATTAATATCATAAACTAAATGGATTACAATCCAAGGGGAATAATTTTAAACCAAAGGGATTAATATTAAAACCTAAGGGAATAATTTTAAATCCAAGGGATTAATATTATAAACCTAAGGGAATAATATTAAACCCAAGGGAATAATAGTAAACTTTAGGATGAATATTAAACTGTAGGAATATAAACCATTAAACTAACAAACCCAGGGAATTAATATTGTAAACCCTACACTTAAAAAACCCAAGGATTAATATTATAAAATTTGGGTATTATTAACATAAGCGATCTATAAACCCAAAGGGATTAGTGAACCCAACTAATTGTTAGTATTATAAACCAAAGGGATTAATAAACCTGATAGATTAATATTATAAACTCAAGGGATTAGTATTATAAACCCAAAGGATTAATATTAAAAACATCACGGATAAATATAGAAAATTGAAGATATTAATATTCTAAACTGAAGGATTAATTAACCCATGTAATTTGTATTTTTTTTTTTCTTGTTTAGACTAATCCTAATTTTTTCCACTTTTTCTCCTCCCATGCCACCCACGGGTTTCGAACCGGTGACCTTACAGAACGGAGTGCCTTAACAGTGCACCCCATCACTGACTGTTCTACACCACGTGGGCACCCATGTAATTTGTATTATAAACCCATTGGATTTAAAATAAAAAAGCCTTAAATTAAACACTGTGATTAACATTGTAAATATTATGAATAATATTTTAGCCTAGAAATGCAAAACCTTATATTAATAAACCCAAGATATTGATATCAAAAAAACAATGCACGCATAAATGTAAGGGACTATAGACTTATGGGAATACTATTAAATAAAATAAATTAATATTATAAACCTAGGGGATATAAACCCTAAGGTAAATATTATAAACCCCAAAATAAACATTAGACCCTAAGATTAATATTATAAACATGAGGATTAACGTTATAAACCTGTGCGATTAATAAACCCAATGGATTAATATTAAAATCACAAATAATGTTAAACACAACACAATAACATTAAACCTTAGGATTAACATTAAATCTTAGGGACATAAACCCTAAGATAAATAAACTGAAGATATTAATATTATAAACTAAAACAATTAATTTATTAAACCTTGAGATTAATATTATAAGTCATAGCCTTAACATTAAGCCCTCAATATATAAACCCGATGATTAATATTAGAGACCCTAGGATCAATATTATAAACTTAAGAGATTAATAAAAGGATTATACTATTACGAAAAACCGAAGGGATTATAAACCCTAGTGAATAATATTAGAGCCTAGGATAAATATTAAATCCTAGGAATATAAACCCTAAGATTAATATGACAAACCTTAAGATAAACCCAAGGAACTAATATTATAAACCTGAGTATAGACCCAAGTTATTAATTTACTATGAATCCGAGGAGTAAACTTAAGGGATTAGTATTATAAACTCTATGGTTTATAAACCGAGGGGAACAATTTCAAACCCAAGGAATTAATATTATAAATCTAAGTGAATAATTGTAAACCTAAGGAACTAATATTATAAACCCTAGGGAATAATTTTAAACCCTAGGGAATAATATTAAACCCTAAGATGAATATTAAACCATAGGAATATAAACCCTATGATTAATATTATAAACCCAAATAATTTCTATTGTAAATCCAATGCTTTATAAACCCACAATATTTAAATTAAACCTTACGATTAATATATAAAGGCTATCATAATATTATACCCTAGGAATATGAACCCTTAGATAAATAAATTCAAGGGATTGATATTATAAACCCAAAAAACTAATATAAATAAGGGATTAATACTAAAAACCCAAAAACTAAAACAATTAATATTGTAAATCCAATGTATACAAACCTTAATATAAATATTATCAACCCTAAAACAAATATGGTTGACTTTCATATTGAGACAATATTTGTCACAATGCAATGTTGGACCATGGCTCACCATGATTGATCTTCATATTGAAAGAATATTTGTCAGAATGAGACGTTGGACCATGGTTGACCATGGTTTATTTTAATATTGACAATCTTTGTCAGTATGTGACAATGGACCATGGTTGACATTACATTAAACATCAAGTTTAATTTATTAAATATTTGGAACATAAACCCTAATATTAATAAGCCGAATGTATTAATATTATAAACCCAAGATATTATAAACTAAAGAGATTAATATTAAACCCTATGATCAATATTATAAACCATAAGCTTAATATTAATACCTAATAATATAAACCCTATGATTCATATTGGAAACACTAAGATAAAAATTATAAAACTAAGATATTAATAAATCCATTTGATTAATATTAAAAACCCGAGGGATTATAAACTAAGGGGAATAATATTAGAGCCTAGGATTAATATTAAATCCGATGAATATAAACCCTAATATTAATATTATAATCCTAATATTAACATTATAAAGCCAAAACATTAATACTATAAATCTAAGAAATTTATAAACTTTAGGGATTAATATTTTAAACTAAATGGATTATAAAATTACGGGAATAATTTTAGACCCAATGGAATAATATTAATCCCTAAGATGCATATTAAACCCTCTTAATATAAACTCTAAAAATAACAAAACCAATACATTAATATTGTAAAGCCTAGGATTAAAATTAAACCCTAGGAATATAAACCCTATGATTAATATTATAAACCCGAATAATTTATATTATAGACTCAATGATTTATAAACCCAAATGATTTATATCAAAACTTAGGATTAATATGTAAAATCTATCATAATATTATATGGCAGGAACATGAACCCTTAAATTAATAAAACCCAACATATTGATCTTATAAAGAGGAGGTAGTAATAAAATAAGGGATGAATACAAAAAACACAAAAACTCAAATGATTAATATTGTAAATGAAAGGTATATATAAACCGTAAGATAAATATTATAAACCTTAAAAAAAACCTGGTTGACATGGTTGATTTTCATATTGAGACAATATTTGTCAGAATGTGATGTTGGAAGATCAATGTCCATGATTGATTTTCATATAAGAATAATCTTTGTCACAATGTGACATTGGATTATAGTTTACCATGATTTACTGTGGTTTATTAGTATAGAAAATATTTGTCGAAATTTGGCATCGGACCATGGTTGACCTTCATTTACCATGGTTGATTTTAGTATTGACATTATTTGTCAAAATGCGACGTTGGACCATGGTTGACCATAGTTTTCACAAAGTGTTGTTGGACCATGAGACAATCTTTGTCATAATGTAACCATGGATATTGAAAATAATTGACCATGATTGACCATGATTCCTTTTAATTTTGAAAAAATATTTGTCACAATGTGACATTTGACAATGGTTGACCATGGTTGACAATTATTGAAGATGGTTGACCATGGTTGATTTTCATGTTGAGACAATATTTGTTACAATTTGACATTGGACCTGGTTGACCATGAACGATGATGGTTGATGATGACTGAATATGATTTATTTTCATATTGAGACAGTCTTTGAGACAATGTGACAATGGACCATGGTTGACCATCATTATAAACCTAATGAATCTATATTAAAGAATGGGATTAATGTTATAAGCCCTATGAATAATATTATACCATAAGAGATTAATAAACCCAAGAGATTCATATTATAAACCTAAGGGGCTAATAAACGAAAGGGATTAACACTAAAAGCCGAAGGGAATAATATGAAACCCAATGGTTCAATATTATAAACCTAAGGTATATAAACCCTAAGATAAATATTAAAAACCCTAAAATAACATTTAATAAAACCCAACGTATTGATATTATAGAGGAGGCAGTAATAAAATAAGGGATTAATACAAAAAAACACAAAAACCCAAATGATTAATATTGTAAATGAGAGGTATATATAAACCCTAAGATAAATATTATAAACCTTAAAAAAAACATGGTTGACATGGTTGGTTTTCATATTGAGACAATATTTGTCAGAATGTGATGTTGGAACATCAATGGCCATGATTGATTTTCATATGAGAAGAATCTTTGTCACAATATGACATTGGATTATGGTTGACCATGATTTACCGTGGTTGATTTTAGTATTGAAAATATTTGTCAAAATTCGGCATTGGACCATGGTTGACCATGATTTACCATGGCTGATTTTAGTATTGACAATATTTGTCAAAATGCGACGTTAGACCATGGTTGACCATAGTTTTCACAAAGTGTTGTTGGACCATGAGACAATATTTGTCATAATGTAACCATCGCTATTGAAAATGATTGACCATGATTGACCATGATTGACCATGATTCATTTTCATTTTGAAACAATATTTGTCACAATGTGACATTTGACAATGGTTGACCATGGTCGACCATTATTGAAGATGGTTGACCATGGTTGATTTTCATATTGAGACAATATTTGTTACAATTTGACATTGGACCATGGTTGACCATGAACGATGATGGTTGATGATGACTGAATATGATTGATTTTCATATTGAGATAGTCTTTGAGACAATGTGACAATGGACCATGGTTGACCATCATTATAAACCTAATGGATCTATATTAAAGAATGGGATTAATGTTATAAGCCCTATGAATAATACTACACCATAGGAGATTAATAAACCCAAGATATTCATATTATAAACCAAAGGGGCTAATAAACGAAAGGGATTAACACTAAAAACCGAAGGGAATAATATTAAACCAAGGGTTCAATATTATAAACCTAAGGTATATAAACCTAATATAAATATTAAAAACCCTAAAATAAACATGACTAACCATCATTTACCATGGTTGATCTTCATATTGACACAATATTTGTTACAATGCGATATTGGACCATGGATGACCATAATTGATTTTCATATTAAGACAATATTTGTCAAAATGCGATGCTGGACCATGCTTGACCATGGTTAATTTTCATAGTGAGACAATCATTGTCATAATGTGACGTTAGACCATGGTTGACCATGGATGAATATCATTTTCATAATGTGATGTTCGATGAAGAGACAATCTTCACGATAATGTGACCATCATTATTGACCACAATTGACCATGACTCGCCATGGTTGACCACAATTAATTTTTATATTGAGACAATTTGTCAAAATGCAACATTGGATTGTGGTTGACCATGATTTACCATCGTTGATCATTGTCAGGAAATTTTTCCATTGTTGGCCATGTTTGACCATAATTGACAATGATTCACCGTGGATAAATTTTATATTGTAAACATATTTGACATAATGCAATGGTAGACCAAAGTTGACCATGATTATTTAATGTTATTAAAATTAATAAATAATGTAAATATTAATAAATATATAAATATTAGTAATAATAATAATAATAATAATAATAAAATTAATATTAAAATTAATATTAAGAATAATATTAAAATTAATATTATTAAACAATATTAAAATGTTATTAATGTTGATGATATTAATATTAAGATTTATTATTTAACATTAAAAATAATAAATCATATTAATAAATTAAATTTTATTAATAATATTAATGTTATCGAGATGACATTTTCAAAAGAAATAGTATGAATAATTTTACTAATATTTTTTTTCCAAAAGAAATCTATAATATTAGTATTATAAATGATTGGGATTACTCAATAATATAATTAATAAATAATATAATTCATGTTTTAGATAATGGTTGACCAAATGTGAATGTGGTCATATTTTAGCTATGTTTGATTAATATAATTCACTATAGTAATTATATACTAATACTTTAATTAATATATCAGTGTTAATAAATGAATATTATTATTAATTAATGTTAATACATTTATTTAAAGGTTTTAACTAGTGTTATCAATAAATATTTTAATTAATATATTGTGAAATTTTTGAAGTAAGATTATTTTAATTAACGTTTTAATCAAAACATTAATTAAAATATTATTAGTGTTAATTAATTATAAAAACTCATATATAATAATGTGTCATTCTTATTTATTAATACTGCTATTTAATAAATTAATTAACATTGATAAATTAATAAATTTACATGTTTTAAATATTGATTTTAATTAATTAATTAAAGTGATAGTGACTTAACAATATTTTGAGTGAGTTAAAATTAACTATTGTTAAATAAAATGAGCCAGATAAGCCAAGTGTGAATATATTCATATCTAACTATTCATTGACTAATGTAGTTAACTATACTAATTATGTATTTAATATTTTTCAATTATGTATTATTACTTTAATTAATATATCAATACATAATATTTTTCAATTATGTATTATTACTTTAATTAATATATCAATACATAACCATTAGTAAATAAATTAGTTAATATCATTATTAATGAATATTAATATCCTAGTTTAAATATTGTAATTAATAGACTCTCAAATATTTTAATTTTTACTTAATACTAGACGTTGTTAATATTACTTATTAATATTAATATTTTTTATAGTAATAATGTTAATTCCATTAATAGTATTAATATTATTAATTATCTATTGTTAAAATTAATATTGAAAGTTAAATGTTATTAATAATCTTAATGTTATTAGGTTAAAAATGTTAATTTGTTAATAATAATATTTAATTAATTAGTATATATTTAATAAAATAATTAACACTAATAAAATAATTATTAATAAAGTAATAAATTGATTAAGATTAATATTTTAATTAATTATTTAACTAATTATTTGGCTAGTTTTTTATGTTTTAAAATTATTTTAATTAATTAATGAATGTTATAGCGAGTGATCTTTGAGTGAATTAAGGTTTCCTATTGTCAAATAACCTAAACATAAATATAAAATGACCAAGTGTGAATGAGCTCATATTTGACTAATATGGTTAACTATATTATTTATGTATTAAATATTTTTTAAGTATGAATGATTACTTTAATTAATGTATCAATATATAAATGTTAATAAATAAATTAGCTAATATTATTATTAATGAATATTAACATATTAATTTAAACATTTTTCAATAAATGTTCTAATTAATATATTCCCAAATGGTTTAAGTAATTAAATAACTTAATACTATAACAATATAACAACATGAAAATAGTTAGAAATATTTAATTCCTACTTCTCTATGGTTGTAATTCTCCATTTGAGGAGTTTGTTCCTACATAATAGGAAGTAGCTAGAATATAGTTTCTCCTAGTTTAGTGTGTGGCTGAGAGAATCTCTCAACCACATTACTGTACGTCCAAGATAGATTTCCTATCTTGAGAATATTGCTTGTATAAAAATGTGTGTAACATCTTTGATTGTGATATAGAATTTGATTAGAGTTTGCAGTGTGCTATTTTATCTTGGTATCAGAGCTTCAGAGCCCGTAAAGGCCTCTGGCCCTTTCTAGGCATAGGAAAATAAATTATTTATATTAGTGTTAATTTTGTTTGTCCATCGAGGTGATCTATGGCAGTATAGTGGAATAGATGCGTGTTGGATCGAAGTGTGCAGAGAGAACTTCATCGCATGACAACTTCTAGGGACTGATGCGTACTCATGTTTGGTAGGGTGCAGTATTTATAAAAAGGATCTTTGGAAGTTTTTGGATGGTATTTATGTGAGTGAGAGAGGCACTATTGTATAGCCGATCCATGCGTGGAGCACAGCTTACAATGGCAACTGCTGCGTAATGAGCCGACGGCTGTTCGTGAGAGCCATGTCAGTTTCTTAAAAAAAATTGAAGTAATAGCATATTTGAAAGTGAAATGAGCAGCTTGCACGATTCTGTGTGTTGATCAACGCTGCGCATCTCGTCCACAAGTTGCCTCGGCTTGCTGTTTCTAGGGCTTGGCTTCTATTGCAGCATACCTTCAGAGGGAGGGATGGCTGTGGCTGTTTCAGTGGAGGAGCAGACATATGAAGTTGCCGAGAAGAAGAACATTTTGCAGAGGAGGAATGGTAGTAAAGAAGAGCGCGTTGTGATGTTGTTGTGTGATAGATCATTGCTGGGGGCTGGGCTTTTCACGCAGGGAGGAATTTGTAATCGGTGCTGCAATCGGTGGATTATGCATTCCTCAGCATGAAATTAAATTGGGCTTGTCATGCAAGACCGAAATCGATCTCAAGCTGATTCACATTTACTCTGGTGCTTATAATGCTTCTCATGTTGTCAATAGTGTTGTTAATGCTGGTGGCGCTTGGGATTGTTTTGCTACCGGTCAACAGCAGAGCTCGGGATGAGATCCGACATGGAGGCACACACTCTAAACATTTGGAGGAGATTGTGACTCCAGTGCTATGAATTACGATAAGATTTGGTGACCATAGGACAGAGCGTGCATTCTGAATTCTCTGTCATGCAGATATCAAATCCTGTTGGTGTTCCTGAAGAGATGGGAGCCTTTATTACTCCACGACGATTGACTACCAGATAGAATTTTCATGAAGGCCAGAGAGCAATGTTTGCCGAGATTTAGTTTGAGGGTGAAAGAAAATGTCCCTCAAACAGTTTCCTTGGGTCCACATCATCACATAAGCGAAGATCATTACGAAAATGATGATGTTCCTTCAACGGGCCATCATACAGCAAGAGCCATGCGTAGAATGATGACCAGGTTCAATACCAATATGGACCTCGATAGTGATTCAGATAGTAATGAGGTTTTCGTCCATAATGCAAAGACGACGATCCTGAAGCTGGAGGAAAAAATCTGGAACAACTACGAAAGGAAGATCAGTTGCGAGGGAAAGGAGCTCGCTTAGATGTTATGCCTGGATGACTGCTTCATTCTAGAAGTATTAAAATCTCTGGGTCAGGACCCAAGTGAGAGCTATGGCTCAAATGAGGGGAATGACCCTATTTTTGGGAAAACAAGCTCGTTGCATTCAATAAACTGAAGGTTTTTTTTTAGAAGATACAGATCTGTCATTTCGTAAGAAGGAGGAGGCTGTTAATCAAAGCAGCGCTGTGGATGGGGAAGAGAAAAAGGTGAAGCCGGTGGTTTACAAACCCTTGGCATGATTTCAGTGGAACAATCTCATTACAGTTTGTGGTTGAGACCCCGCCTTTGTGCTATGTTTGAAGCGGAGATCCTTGGCGTGATTGACAAGGAGGTCGGTCTAGAGAAGCCTTCAAACTGTTGACAGTCGATGTTGCTGCATTGAGCTCAGATCTGAATTTATAAGTTTAGATTTTTGTTTTCTCTGACAAAATAAGGAAGGGATTCTACTTGTGTCTATATGCTACTCTCGGATGGTAATGTGCAGAGAATACTGTAAGAAAGTTGGAGAGGAAGACATCAAGGACAACCTTTTTCGGGGACGTTGAGGAAGCAATGCTGCTACCCACCGGGTTATCAGGAAATATATTTGTGGATGATTAAAAGGGTTTTTTGCTATTAATTCTCTGATGATGTTTTTTAAACTTACAACGTATTGATTAATTGTCATGACAATGAAATTGGTTCTAATTTAAGTGAAATTGATGTGACCAACTATTGTCACAATTCTGAGTGTGTGTTGGAACTGGTCATTCCAACACTAAACAAATTTGCAGGGTATGATGAAGACATGAAAGTGAAAATGACATCAAAATATTGGAGCTACGTCAGAGATTGGAGGATGATCAAGTTTGTGCGTGCCCGGTGTGATGGAAATAGATTATGGATACAAGTCTGAATGTTCAATTGCGAGGAGATTAGCTGGACAATGAATCTTAGTTGTTGTAGTATGTCAGTGAGTATGAGGCTGCATGCTTGGAAGTAGTTACCAAGCCTTGATACTGTGAGCAAGGGAAGTGGCATTATGTTGCGAGGGGAGTGGATACTGAAACACGATGGAGGATTGGACCGTGGAGTCCTGGATTATTATTCTTGAAGGGAAAATTATGTTCTCTTCATGTGGCTGTGTATGCCTATGTTTGGATCATCAGTGTTTGAATGCACTACATTGAGTCCAGGTGAAAAGTCGTCGATATTTTTCTTTATCAGTAGACCCTTCATAGGTATCGTTGGTGAAAAATGGCTGCTGGTATGTTTGGAAAATAATCATCTATGGGCAGAGATAGAGAAATTAAATTTGAAGAGTTTATGTTGTATTTTCTAAGAATCGTGTTTAAATATTATTGAGCCTTATTGAGCCTAGCTAACTCAATGTAGGTAAAGTTATTTTTTTAGAATTCATGACTCTAACAAATGACAGGATAAGCATGGAGTTCCAAGAATTTATTTGACAAATATGCCCAAGATGTGAACAATGAAAAGATGAGGTAAAGGAGCAGCAACAATGTTTATGGTGGACAACAAAGTAGATGTTTGTTTGAGTTACTATGGTTTGTGGAATAGACTCCCTAGCATGTTATAAGCAAGTCTAGATGGCTGTTGTAATGGTCATTATGTGTACCCAGAAACTCCAAAATGTTGAAGTATGGAATGTAAGCCTTGTAAAGGCATCAGAACGTTCGTGGTGATCTTAAAACCACTTTGTAATGGTTTGTGGTGAGCGAGAAACCACACATATATCACCTTTGTGGCTGGTTGATGGTGAGCCAGAAACCACATATAAAGCCTTTGTGGCTGGATCGCCTTTGTGGCTAAAAGTGCCCTTGTCGCTGCGTGTACACGAGAGCTTTGTGCTCGGGAGAGGAGGTGGACTGCAGTAACACCTGGCTCATTATCTCAGATGATTCATTAATCTCTGAGCAGAAGGGATTTGGCGTGCTTTATTCGCTGAAAGTCACGCTGAAAAGTGCAACTGGCGTGAATGTTCAGTACATACTCGCGCCAACGCGCCAAATCACGGGATTGGCGCGGAAGCGCACGATAAACCCACTTCAAGATTTTACCTTGCAAAGTTTTTTGTTCTGGGCACGGATTTTTTGTTTGGGAAGACACCACCTCACCTTGAGTGGAAGATCCGCAGGAAGCCTCACCTTCGTTGGAACATCTGCGGGAGTTGCAGATCTTTCCGAGAGAGGTAGATTGTGTTTTGGAGATTCTGCACATGCAATTCACCCGATGGTGGTGGATTTGTAGGTACATATATGTAGTGATAATGGTCGACAGAATCATGTATGCGAAAGGCATTCTACAGGACTAGCGGTTGCAGTGGTTGGTACCCATGCATTCTGGTGGATGGTTGCTCTTTTATATGGACATCAACATATTTTTTGTTATGTTTGACCACATGTTTGACCACAACCAGAATTTGTGAATTAACATCATGACAAGTAGTAATTAAGGGGGGGAGTTAGAAATATTTAATTCCTACTTGGCTATGGTTGTAATTCTCCATTTGAGGAGTTTGTTCCTACATAATAGGAAGTAGCTAGAATATAGTTTCTCCTAGTTTAGTGTGTGGTTGAGAGAATCTCTCAACCACATTACTGTACATCCAAGATAGATTTCCTATATTGAAACTATTTATTGTATAAATATGTGTGTAACATCTTTGATTGTGATATAGAATTTTACTAGAGTTTGCAGTGTGCTATTTTATCTTGGTATCAGAGCTTCAAAGCCTGTAAGGGCCTCTGGCCCTTTCTGGGCATAGGAAAACAATTTATTTATATTAGTGTTAAGTTTTTTTGTCCATCGAGGTGATCTGTGGCAGTATAGTGGAATAGATGCATGCTGGATCGAAGTGTGCAGAGAGAACTTCATCGCATGACAACTTCTGGGGACTGATGCGTACTCATGTTTGGTAGGGTGCAGTATTTATAAAAAGGATCTTCAGAAGTTTTTGGATGGTATTTATGTGAGTGAGAGAGGCACTGTTGCAAAGCCGATCCATGCGTGGAGCATAGCTTACAATAGCAACTGTTGCGTAATGAGAGCCGACGGCTGTTCGTGAGAGCCGTGTCAGTTTCTTAAAAAAATTTGAAGTAACAGCAGATTTGAAAGTGAAATGAGCAGCTTGCATGATTATGTGTGTTGATCAATGCTGTGCATCTCGTCCGCAAGTTGCCTCAGCTTGCTGTTTCCAGGGCTTGGCTTCTATTGTAGCATACCTTAATATGGAGGGGCAGCTGTAGCTGTTTCAGCAGAGGAGTAGCCATATGAAGTTGCCGAGAAGAAGCGCCTTTTGCACAGGAGGAACGGTGGTAAAGAAGAGTGCGTTGTGATGTCGTTGTATGATAGATCATTGCTAGGGGTTGGGCTTTTCACGTAGGGAGGAATTTGTAATCGGCGCTACAATCGGTGGATTATGCATTCCTCGGCATGACATTAAATTGGGCTTCTCACGCAGGACTGAAATCAATCTCGGGCCGATCCACATTTACCCTCGTGCTTATAATGCTTCTCATGTTGTCAATAGTGATGTTAATGCTGTTGGCGCTTGGGATTTTTTCGCTACCGGTCAACAGCAGAGCTCCGGATGAGATCCGACATGGAGGCGCACACTCTAAACATTTGGAGGAGATTGTTACTCCAGCGCTATGAATTACGATAAGATTTGGTGACCGTAGGACAGAGGGTGCATTATGAATTCTCTGTCATGCAGATATCAAATCCTATTGGTGTTCCTGCAGAGATGGGAGCCTTTATTACTGCACGACGATTGACTATTAGATAGAATTTTAATGAAGGCGAGAGAGCAATGGTTGTTGTGATTCAGTGCGAGGGTGAAAGAAAATGTCCCTCAAATAGTTTCCTTGGGTCCACATCATCATAGAAGTGAAGATCATTACGCAAATGACGATGTTCCTTCAACGGGCCATCATAAAGTAAGAGCCATGCGTAGAATGATGACCAGGTCCAATACCAATATGGACCTCGACAGTGATTCAGATAATAACGAGGTTTTCGTCCATAATGCAAAGATGGTGATCCTGAAGCTGGAGGACAAAATCCGTAACAACTACGAAAGGAAGATTAGTTGCGAGGGAAAGAAGCTTGCTTAGATGTTATGTCTGGACGACTACTTCATTCTCGAAGTATTGAAAACTCTGGGTCAGGACCCGAGTGAGAGATATGGCTCAAATGAGGGGAATTACCCTATTTTTGGGAAAACAAGATTGTTGCATTCAATAAACTGAAGTTTTTTTTTAGAAGATACAGATCCTTCATTTCGTAAGAAGGAGGAGGCTGTGAATCAAAGTGGCGCTATGGATGGGGAAGAGAAAAAGGTGAAGCCGATGGTTTAGAAACCCTTGGTATGATTGCAGTGGAACAATATCATTACAGTTTGTAGTTGAGACCCCGCCTCTACTCTACGTTTGAAGTGGAGATCCTTGGCGTGATCGACAAGGAGTTCGGTCTAGAGCAGTCTTCAAACTGTTGATAGTCGATGTTGCTACATTGAGCTGAGATCTGAGTTTCTAAGTTTATATTTCTGTTTTCTTTGACAAAATAAGGAAGGGATTTTACTTATGTCTGTATGGTACTCTCAGCTAGTGATGTGCAGAGAATACTGTAAGAAAGTGGGAGAGGAAGACATCAAGGAAAACCTCTTTCAGGGACGCTGAGGAAGCAATGATGCTACCCACCGGGTTATCAGGAGATATATTTGTGGATGATTCAAAGGGTTTTTTGCTATTAATTCTCTGATTATGTTTTTTAAACTTGCAATGTATTGATTAATTTTCATGACAATGAAATTGGTTGTAATTTAAGTGACATTGGTGTGACCAACTATTGTCACAATTTTGAGTGTGTGTTGGAACTGGTCATTCCAACACTAAACAAATTTGCAGGGTATCATGAAGACATGACAGTGAAAATGACATCAAAATATTGGAGCTACGTCAAAGATTGGAGGATGATCAAGTTTGTGCGTGCCCGACATGATGGAAATAGATTATGGAGACAAGTCTGCATGTTCAATTGTGAGGAGATTAGCTGGACAATGGATCTTAGTTGTTGCAGTATGTCAGCAAGTATGAGGAACCATGCTTGGAAGAAGTTACCAAGCCTTGATATTGTGAGCAAGGGAAGTGGGATTATGTTGCGAGGGGAGTGGATAGTGAAACGGGATGGAGGATTGGACCGTGGAGTCCTGGATTATTATTCTTGAAGGGAAAATTGTGTTCTCTTCATGTGGCTATGTGTGCTTATGTTTGTATCATCAGTGTTTGAATGCACTGCATTGAGTCCAGGTGAAAAGTTGTCGATACATTTCTTTATCAGTAGACCCCTCACAGGTATCATTGGTGAAAAATGGTTGCTGGTATGTTTGGAAAATAATCATCTATGGGCAGAGATAGAGAAATTAAATTTGAAGAGTTTATGTTATATTTTCTTAGAATCATGTTTAAATATTATTGAGCCTTATTGAAACTAGCTAACTCAATCTAGGTAAATTTATTTTCTTAGAATTCATGACTCTAACAAATGACAGGATAAGCATGGAGTTCCAAGAATTTATTTGAAAAATATGCCCAAGATGTGAACAATGAAAAGATGAGGTAAAGGAGCAGCAACAACGTTTATGGTGGACAACAAAGTAGATGTTTGTTTGAGTTAGAGTGGTTTGTGGAATAGACTCCCTAGCATGTTATAAGAAAGTCTAGATGGTTGTTGTAATGGTCATTATGTGTACCCAGAAACTCAAAAATGTTGAAGTATGGAACGTAAGCCTTGTAAAGGCATTTGAAATTTTGTGGTGATCTTAAAACCAATTTCTAATGGTTTGTGGTGAGCCAGAAACCACACATATATTTTCTTTGTGGCTGGTTGGTGGTGAGCCAGAAACCACATATAGAGCCTTTGTGGCTAAAGGTGCCTTTTTGTCTATGTGTACACGAGAGCTTTGTGCTCGGGAGAGCAGGTGCAATGCAGTAACGCCTGGCTCACTGTCTCAGATGATCCATTAATCTCTTATCATAAGGGAGTTGGTGTGCATTCTTCAGTGATAGTGGCGCTGAGAAGCGCAATTGGCACAAATTTTTAGTACATACTCACGCCAACACGCCAAATCATGGGATTGGCGTGGAAGCGCAGGATAAACCCGCGTCAAGATTTTACCTTGCAAAGTTTTTTTGTTCTCGGCGCAGATTTTTTGTTCGGGAAGACACCACCTCACCTTCAGTGGAAGATCCGCGGGAAGCCTCACCTTCGTTGGAAGATCTGCAGGAGTTGCAGATCAGAAGTGGTTCTGTTCGGAAGAGGCAGATTGTGTTTTGGAGACTCTGCACATGCAACTCGCCCGATGGTGGTGAATTTGTAGGTACATATATGCAGTGATAATGGTCGATAGAATCATGTATGCGAAAGACATCCTACAGGACTAGTGGTTGCAGCAGTTGGTACCCATGCATTCCAGTGGATGGTTGCTCTTTAATATGGACGTCGACATATTCTTTGTTATGTTTGACCACAATCAAACTTTGTGAATTAACATCATGACAAGTAGTCATTAAGGGGGGGAGTTAGAAATATTTAATTCCTACTTGTCTATGGTTGTAATTCTCCATTTGAGGAGATTGTTCCTACATAATAGGAAGTAGCTAGAATATAGTTTCTCCTAGTTTAGTGTGTTGTTGAGAGAATCTCTCAACCACATTACTGTAGGTCCAAGATAGATTTCCTATCTTGAGACTATTGCTTGTATAAATATGTGTATAACATCTTTGATTGTGATATAGAATATTATTAGAGTTTGTAGTGTGCTATTTTATCTTGGTATCAGAGCTTCAGAGCCCATAAGGGCCTCTGGCCCTTTCTGGGCATAGGAAAATAAATTATTTATATTAGTGTTAAGTTTTTTTGTCCATCAAGGTGATTTGTGGCAGTATAGTGGAATAGATGCGTGTTGGATCGAAGTGTGCAGAGAGAACTTCATCGCATGACAACTTCTGGGGACTGATGCAGACTCATTTTTGGTAGGGTGCAGTATTTATAAAAAGGATCTTTGGAATTTTTTGGATGGTATTTATGTTTGTGAGAGAGGCATTTTTGCAGAGCCGATCCATGCGTGGAGCACAGCTTACAATAGAAACTTTTGCGTAATGAGAGCCGACGGCTATTCGTGAGAGCCGTGTCAGTTTCTTAAAAAAAATTGAAGTAACAGCAGATTTGAAAGTGAAATGAGCAGCTTGCACGATTCTGTGTGTTGATCAACACTGTGCATCTCCTCTGCAAGTTTCCTTAGCTTTTTGTTTCCAGGGCTTGGCTTTTATTGCAGCATACCTTGAGATGGAGGGATGGTTGTAGCTGTTTTAGCGGAGGAGCAGGCATATGAAGTTGCCAAGAAGAAGTGCCTTTTGTAGAGGACGAACGATGGTAAAGAAGAGCACGTTGTGATGTCGTTGTGTGATAGATCATTGCTGGGTGCTGCGCTTTTCACGCAGGGAGCAATTCTTAATCGGCGCTGCAATTGGTGGATTATGCATTCCTCAGCATGACATTAAATTGGGCTTCTCACGCAGGACCGAAATCGGTCTCGGGCCAATCCACGTTTACCCTGGTGCTTATAATGCTTCTCATGTTGTCAATAGTGATGTCAATGCTATTGGCGCTTGGGATTGTTTCACTGCCGATCAACAGCAGAGCTATGGATGAGATCCGACATGGAGGCGCACACTCTAAACATTTGGAGGAGATTGTGACTCCAGCGCTATGAATTACGATAATATTTGGTGACCGTAGGATAGAGGGTGCATTCTGAATTGTCTGTCATGCAGATATCAAATCTTGTTGGTGTTCCTGCAGAGATGGGAGCCTTTATTACTCCACGGCGATTGACTATCAGATAGAATTTTCATGAAGGCGAGAGAGCAATGGTTGCCGAGATTCAGTCCGAGGGTGAAAGAAAATGTCCCTCAAATAGTTTCCTTGGGTCCACATCATCACAGAAGCACAGATCATTACGAAAATGACGATGTTCCTTCAACGAGCCATCATAAAGCAAGAGCCATGCATAGAATGATGACCAGGTTCAATACCAATATGGACCTCGACACTGATTCAGATAATAACGAGGTTTTCATCCATAATGAAAAGACGGGGATCCTGAACCTGGAGGACAAAATCCGAAACAGCTACGAGAGGAAGATCAGTTGTGAGGGAAAGGAGCTCGCTTAGATGTTATGTCGGGATGACTCCTTCATTCTAGAAGTATTGAAAACT
Source organism: Pinus albicaulis (assembly GCA_034641835.2). Lineage (NCBI taxonomy): Eukaryota > Viridiplantae > Streptophyta > Pinopsida > Pinales > Pinaceae > Pinus > Pinus albicaulis. The sequence goes on from CM076581.1 coordinate 219,948,281, forward strand.
CTGGGTCGGGACCCGAGTGAGAGTTATGGCTCGAATGAGGGGAATGACCCTATTTTTTGGAAAACAAGCTCGCTGCATTCAATAAACTGAATTTTTTTTATAGAAGATATAGATCCGTCATTTCATAAGAAGGAGGAGGTTGTGAATCAAAGTGCCGCTGCGGATGGGGAAGAGAAAAAGGTGAAGCTGATGGTTTACAAACCCTTGGCATGATTGTAGTGGGACAATCTCATTACAGTTTGTAGTTGAGACCCCACCTCTGTGCTACGTTTGAAGTGGAGATCCTTGGCGTGATCGACAAGGAGGTCGATCTAGAGCAGCCTTCAAACTGTTGACAGTCGATGTTGCTGTGTTGAGCTCAGACCTAAATTTCTAAGTTTAGATTTCTATTTTCTCTGAAAAAATAAGGAAGGGATTTTACTTGTGTCTGTATGGTACTCTCAACTGGTGATGTGCAGAGAATACTATGGGAGAGAAAGACATCAAGGACAACCTTTTTCGGGGATGCTAAGGAAGCAATGCTGCTACCCACTGGGTTATCAGGAGATATATTTGTGGATGATTCAAAGGGTTTTTTTTTTATTAATCCTCTGATGATGTTTTTTAAACTTGCAATGTATTGATTAACTGTCATGACAATGAAATTGGTTGTAATTTAAGTGACATTGGTGTGACCAACTATTGTCACAATTCTATGTGTGTGTTGGAACTAGTCATTCCAACACTAAAAAAATTTGCAGGGTATGATGAAGACATGACAGTGAAAATGACATCAAAATATTGGAGCTACGTCAAAGATTGGAGCATGATCAAGTTTGTGCGTGCCTGGTGTGACAAGTCTGCATGTTCAATTGCGAGGAGATTAGCTAGACAATGGATCTTAGTTGTTGTAGTATGTCAGCGAGTATGAGGCAACATGCTTGGAAGCAGTTACCAAGCCTTGATACTGTGAGAAAGGGAAGTGGAATTATGTTACGAGGGGAGTGGATACTAAAACGCGATGGAGGATTGGACCGTGGAGTCCTAAATTATTATTCTTGAAGGGAAAATTGTGTTCTCTTCGTGTGGCTGTGTGTGCCTATGTTTGGATCATCAGTGTTTGAATGCACTACATTGAGTCCAAGTGAAAATTCGTCAATCCATTTCTTTATCAGTAGACCCCTCACAAGTATTGTTGGTGAAAAATGGTTGCTGGTATGTTTGGAGAATAATCATCTATGGGCAGAGATAGAGAAATTAAATTTGAAGATTTTATGTTGTATTTTCTTAGAATCATGTTTAAATATTATTGAGCCTTATTGAGCCTAACTAACTCAATGTAGGTAAAGTTATTTTGTTAGAATTCATGACTCTAACAAATGACAGGATAAGCATGGAATTCCAAGAATTTATTTGGAAAATATGCCCAAGATGTGAACAATGAAAAGATGAGGTAAAGGAGTAGCAAAAACGTTTATGGTGGAAAAAAAAGTAGATGTTTGTTTGAGTTAGTGTGGTTTGTGGAATAGACTCCCTATCATGTAATAAGCAAGTCTAGAGGGTTGTTGTAATGGTCATTATGTGTACCCAGAAACTCCAAAATGTTGAAGTATGGAATGTAAGCCTTGTAAAGGCATCTGAAAGTTCGTGGTGATATTAAAACCACCTTGTAATGGTTTGTAGTTAGCCAGAAACCACAAATATATCGCATTTGTGGCTGGTTGGTGGTGAGCCAGAAACCACATATAGATCCTTTGTGGCTGGATCGCCTTTGTGGCTAAAAGTGCATTTGTGGCTGCGTGTACACGAGAGCTTTGTGCTCGGGAGAGCAGGTGGACTGCAGTAATGCCTAGCTCACAGTCTCAGATGATTCATTAATCTCTGATCAGAAGGGAGTTGTCGTGCTTTCTTCGCTGACAGTCGCGCTGAGAAGCTCAATTGGTGCGACTGTTCAGTACATACTCACGCCAATGTGCCAAATCATGGGATTGGCGCAGAAGCGCACGATAAACCCGCGTCAAGATTTTACCTTGCAAAGTTTTTTGTTCTGGGCGCAGATTTTTTGTTTGGGAAGACGCCACCTCACCTTCAGTGGAAGATCGAGGGGAAGCCTCACCTTCGTTGGAAGATCTGCGGGAGTTGTAGATCAGAAGTTGCAGATCTGTCTGGGAGAGGCAGATTGTGTTTTGGAGATTTTGCACATGCAATTTGCCTGATGGTGGTGGATTTGTAGGTACATATATGCAATGATAATGGTGGAAAAAATCATGTATGTGAAAGACATCCTACAGGACTAGCGGTTGCAGTGGTTGGTACCCATGCATTCTGGTGGATGGTTGCTCTTTTATATGGAGGTCGACATATTCTTTGTTATGTTTGACCACAGCCAGAATTTGTGAATTAACATCATGACAAGCAGTCATTAAGGGGGGGAGTTAGAAATATTTAATTCCTACTTGTCTATGGTTGTAATTGTCCATTTGAGGAGTTTGTTCCTACATAATAGGAAGTAGCTAGAATATCGTTTCTCCTAGTTTAGTGTGTGGTTGAGAGAATCTCTCAACCACATTACTGTACGTCCAAGATAGATTTCCTATCTTGAGACTATTGCTTGTATAAATATGTGTGTAACATCTTCGATTGTGATATAGAATTTGATTAGAGTTTGCAGTGTGCTATTTTATCTTTGTATCAGAGCTTCAAAGCCCGTAAGGGCCTCTGGCCCTTTCTGGGCATAGGAAAATAAATTATTTATATTAGTGTTAAGTTTGTTTGTCCATCGAGGTGATCTGTGGCAGTATAGTGCAGTATTTATGTGAGTGAGAGAGGCACTGTTGCAGAGCCGATCCATGTGTGGAGCATAGCTTACAATGGCAACTGCTGTGTAATGAGAGCCAACGGCTGTTCGTGAGAGCCGTGTCAGTTTCTTAAATTTTTTTGAAGTAACAGCAGATTTGAAAGTGAAATGAGTAGCTTGCATGATTCTGTGTGTTGATCAACGCTGCACATCTCGTCTGCAAGTTGCCTCGGCTTGCTGTTTCTAGGGCTTGGCTTCTATTGCAGCATACCTTTAGATGGAGGGGTGGCTGTAGTTGTTTCAGCAGAGGAGCAGGCATATGAAGTTGCCCAGAAGAAGCGCCTTTTGCAGAGGAGTAACGGCGGTAAAGAAGAGCGCGTTGTGATGTCGTTGTGTGATAGATCATTGCTGGGGGCTGGGCTTTTCACGCATGGAGGAATTCATAATCGGCGCTGCAATCGATGGACTATGCATTCCTTGGAATGACATTAAATTGGGCTTCTCACGTAGAACCGAAATCGATCTCATGCCGATCCAGGTTTACCCTGGTGCTTATAATGCTTCTCATGTTGTCAATAATTATGTTAATGCTGTTGGCGCTTGGGATTGTTTCGCTGCTGGTCAACAGTAGAGCTCCGAATGAGATCCGACATGGAGGCGCACACTCTAAACATTTGGAGGAGAATATGACTCCAGCGCTATGAATTACGATAAGATTTGGTGACCATAGGATAGAGGGTGCATTCTAAATTCTCTGTCATGCAGATATCAAATCCTGTTGGTGTTCCTGCAGAGATGGGAGCCTTTATTACTCCAAAGCAATTGACTATTAGATGGAATTTTCAAGAAGGCGAGAGAGCAATGGTTGCCGAGATTCAGTCCGAGGGTGAAAGAAAATGTCCCTCAAACAGTTTCCTTGGGTCCACATCATCACAGAAGCGAATATCATTACGCAAATGACAATGTTCCTTCAACGGGCCATCATAAATCAAGAGCCATGCGTAGAATGATGACCAGGTTCAATACCAATATGGACCTTGACAGTGATTTAGATAATAATGAGGTTTTTGTCCATAATGCAAAGACGATGATCCTGAAGTTGGAGGATAAAATCTCGAACAGCTACGAAAGGAAGATCAGTTGCGAGGGAAAGGAGCTCACTTAGATGTCATGTCTGGACTGCTGCTTCATTCTAGAAGTATTGAAAACTCTGGGTCGGGACCCGAGTGATAGCTATGGCTCAAATGAGGGGAATGAACCTATTTTTGGGAAAACAAGCTCGCTGCATTCAATAAACTGAAGTTTTTTTTTAGAAGATACAGATCCGTCATTTCCTAAGAAGGAGGACGCTGTCAATCAAAGTAGCACTGCGAATGGGGAAGAGAAAAAGGTGAAGCCAATGGTTTAGAAACCTTTGACATGATTGCAGTGGGACAATCTAATTACAACTTTTAGTTGAGACCCCGCCTCTGTGCTATTTTTGAAGTGGAGATCCTTGGCGTGATCGACAAGGAGGTCGGTCTAGAGCAGCCTTCAAACTATTGACAGTCGATGTTGCTGCGTTGAGCTCAGATCTAAATTTCTAAGTTTAGATTTCTGTTTTCTCTGAAAAACTAAGGAAGGGATTTTACTTGTGTCTGTGGATGATTCAAAGGGTTTTTTGCTATTAATTCTCTGATGATGTTTTTTAAACTTGCAATGTATTGATTAACTGTCATGACAATGAAATTGGTTGTAATTTAAGTGACATTGGTGTGACCAACTATTGTGACAATTTTGAGTGTGTGTTGGAATTGTTCATTCCAACACAAAAAAAATTTGTAGGGTATGATGAAGACATGACAGTGAAAATGACATCAAAAGATTGGAGCTACGTCATATATTGGAGGATGATCAAGTTTGTGCGTTCCCAGTGTGATGGAAATAGATTATGGAGACAAGTCTCCATGTTAAATTGTGAGGAGATTAGCTAGACAATGGATCTTAGTTGTTGCAGTATGTCAGCGAGTATGAGGCAGCATGCTTGGAAGTAGTTACCAAGCCCTGCTACTGTGAGCAAGGGAAGTGGAATTATGTTGTGAGGTGAGTGCATACTGAAACGCGACGGAGGAGTGGACCGTGGAGTCCTGGATTATTATTCTTGAGGGGAAAATTGTGTTCTCTTCGTGTGGCTATGTGTGCCTATGTTTAGATCAATAGTGTTTGAATGCACTGCATTGAGTCCAGGTGAAAAGTCGTCGATCTGTTTCTTTATCAGTAGACTCCTCACCGGTATCGTTGGTGAAAAATGGCTACTGATATGTTTGGAAAATAATCATCTATGGGCAGAGATAGAGAAATTAAATTTGAAGATTTTATGTTGTATTTTATTAGAATCATGTTTAAATATTACTGAGCCTTATTGAGCCTAGCTAACTCAATGTAGGTAAAGTTATTTTGTTAGAATTCATAACTCTAACAAATGACAGGATAAGCATGGAGTTCCAAGAATTTATTTGACAAATATGCCCAAGATGTGAACAATGAAAAGATGAGGTAAAGGAGCAGAAACAACGTTTATGGTGGACAACAAAGTAGATGTTTGTTTGAGTTAGTATGGTTTGTGGAATAGACTCCCTAGCATGTTATAAGAAAGTCTAGATGGTTGTTGTAATGGTCATTATCTGCACGGAGAAACTCCAAAATGTTGAAGTATGGAATGTAAGCCTTGTAAAGGCATCTGAAAGTTCGTGGTGATCTTAAAACCACTTTGTAATGGTTTGTAGTGAGCCAGAAACCACACATATATCACCTTTGTGGCTGGTTGGTGGTGAGCTAGAAAACACATATAGAGCCTTTGTGGCTGGATCGCCTTTGTGGCTAAAAGTGCCTTTGCACCTGCATGTACAGAAGAGCTTTGTTCTCGAGAGAGTAGGTGGACTGCAGTAACGCCTATCTCATGGTCTCAGATGATTCATTAATCTCTGAGCAGAAGGGGGTTGGTGTGCTTTCTTAGCTGACAATAGCGCTGAGAAGTGAAATTTGTGTGACTATTCGTACATACTCACGCCAACGCGCCAAATCACAGGATTGGCGTGGAAGCGCATGATAAACCCCTGTCAAGATTGTGCCTTGCAAAGTTTTTTTTTTCTAGGCACAGACATTTCTGTTCGGAAAGATGCCACCTCACCTTCAATGGAAGATCCACGGGAAGCATCACCTTCGTTGGAAGATCTGCGAGAGTTGCAGATCGGAAGTTGCGGATCTGTCCGGGAGAGGAAGATTTTGTTTTGGAGATTCTGCACATGCAATTTGCCCAATGGTGGTGGATTTGTAGGTACATATATGCAATGATAATGGTCGACAGAATCATGTATGCGAAAGACGTCCTATAGGACTAGCGGTTGCAGCGATTGGTACCCATGCATTCCAGTGGATGGTTGCTCTTTTATATGGACATCAACATATTCTTTGTTATGTTTGACCACAACCAGACTTTGTGAATTAACATCATGAAAATTATTCATTAAGGGGAGGAGTTAGAAATATTTAATTCCTACTTGCCTATGGTTGTAATTCTCCATTTGAGGAGTTTGTTCCTACATAATAGGAAGTAGCTAGAATATAGTTTCTCCTAGTTTAGTGTGTGGTTGAGAGAATCTCTCAACCACATTACTGTACGTCCAAGATAGATTTCCTATCTTGAGACTATTTCTTGTATAAATATGTGTGTAACATCTTTTATTGTGATATATAATTTTATTAGAGTTTGCATTGTGCTATTTTATCTTGGTATCAGAGCTTGAGAGCCCGTAAGGGCCTCTGGCCCTTTCTGGGCATAGCAAAATAAATTATTTATATTAGTGTTAAGTTTGTTTGTCCATCGAGGTGATCTATGGTAGTATAGTGGAATATATGCGTGCTGGATCGAAGTGTGTAGAGAGAACTTCTTTGCATGATAACTTCTGGGGACTGATGCGTACTCATGTTTGGTAGGGTGCAGTATTTATAAAAAGGATCTTTGGAAGTTTTTGGATGGTATTTATGTCAGTGAGTGAGGCATTTTTGCAGAGCTGATCCATGCGTGGAGCACAGATTAAATGGTAACTTTTGCGTAATGAGAGCCGACGGCAGTTTGTGAGAGTCGTGTCAGTTTCTTAAAAAAATTTGAAGTAACAACAGATTTGAAAGTGAAATGAGCATCTTGCACAATTCTATGTGTTGATCAATGCTACGCATCTCGTTCGAAAGTTGCCTCGGCTTGCTGTTTCCAGGGCTTGGCTTCTATTGCAGCATACCTTAATATGGAGGGGCGGCTATAGCTGTTTTAGAAGAGGAGCAGGCATATGAAGTTGTTGAGAAGAAGCGCCTTTTGCAGAGGAGGGACGACAGTAAAGAAGAGCGCTTTGTGATGTCATTGTGTGATAGATCATTCCTGGGGGCTGGGCTTTTCACGCAGGGAGGAATTCATAATCAGCGCTGCAATCGGTGGATTATGCATTCCTTGGCATGACATTAAATTGGGCTTCTCACGTAGGACCGAAATCCATCTCGGTCCGATCCACGTTTACCCTGGTGTTTATAATGCTTCTCATGTTGTCAATAGCGATGTTAATGCTATTGGTGCTTGGGATTGTTTCGCTGCCGGTCAACAACAGAGCTCCGGATGAGATCCGACATGGGGGTGCACACTCTAAACATTTGGAGGAGATTGTAACTCCAGTGCTATGAATTACGATAATATTTGGCGACCGTAGGACAGAGGGTGCATTCTGAATTCTCTGTCATGCAGCTATCAAATCCTGTTGGTGTTCCTGCAGAGATGGGAGCCTTTATTACTCCACGGCGATTGACTATTAGATAGAATTTTCATGAAGGAGAGAGAGCAATGGTTGCCAAGATTCAGTCCGAGGGTGAAAGAAAATGTCCCTCAAATAGTTTCCTTGGGTCCACATCATCACAGAAGTGAAGATAATTATGCAAATGACGATGTTCCTTCAACAGGACATCATAAGGCAAGAGCGATGCGTAGAATGATGACCAGGTTCAATACCAATATGGAACTCGACATTGATTCAGATAATAATGAGGTTTTCTTCCATAATGCAAAGACAACGATCCTAAAGTTGCAGGACAAAATCCGGAACAACTACGAAAGGAAGATCAATTGCGAGGGAAAGGAGCTCACTTAGATGTTATGTCTGAATGGCTTCTTCATTCTAGAAGTATTGAAGACTTTGGTTCGGGACATGAGTGAGAGCTATGGCTCCAATGAGGGGAATGACCCTAATTTTGGGAAAACAAGCTCTCTGCATTCAATAAACTGAAGTCCTTTTTTAGAAGATACAGATCCGTCATTTCGTAAGAAGGAGGAGGCTATGAATCAAAGTGTCGTTGTGGATGGGGAAGAGAAAAAAGGTGAAGACGATGGTTTAGAAACGCTTGGCATGATTGCAGTGGGAAAATCTCATTACAGTTTGTAGTTGAGACCCCACCTTTGTGCTATGTTTGAAGCAGAGATCCTTGGCGTGATCGACAAGGAGGTCGGTCTAGAGAAACCTTCAAACTGTTGACAATCTATTTTGCTGCATTGAGCTCAGATCTGAATTTCTAAGTTTAGATTTTTGTTTTCTCTGACAAAATAAGGAAGGGATTTTACTTGTGTCTGTATGCTACTCTCGGCTCGTAATGTGCAGAGAATACTGTAAGAAAGTGGGAGAGGAAGACATCAAGGACAAACTTTTTCAGGGACGCTGAGGAAGCAATGCTTCTACCCACCGGGATATCAGGAGATATATTTTTGGATGATTCAAAGGGTTTTTTTGCTATTAATTCTCTGATGATGTTTTTTAAACTTGCAATGTATTGATTAACTGTCATGACAATGAAATTGGTTGTAATTTAAGTGACATTTGTGTGACCAACTATTGTCACAATTTTGAGTGTGTGTTGGAACTGGTCTTTCCAACACTAAACAAATTTGCAGGGTATGATGAAGACATGACAGTGAAAATGACATCAAAATATTGGAGCTACATCACAGATTGGAGGATGATCAAGTTTGTGCATGCTCGGTGTGATGGAAATAGATTATGGAGACAAGTTTGCATGTTCAATTGTGAGAAGATTAGCTGGACAATGGATCTTAGTTGTTGCAGTATGTGAGCGATATGAGGCAGCATGCTTGGAAGCAGTTACCAAGCCCTGATATTGTGAGCAAGGGAAGTAGCATTATGTTGCGAGGGGAGTGGATAATGAAACGAGACGGAGGACTAGACCGTGGAGTCTTTTAGTGCTCGAATCTGCCTTAGGCTGAAGGAAATCAGGATTCAAGGTAACATCAAACCAAGCTCAGCCTTGTAGCTAGCCCTACGAGGACAAGAGAGGGCTCTCTCCAGGTCAATCTCAATAAAATATTCAAAAGGGCTTGAGATGACTAAAACAACAACTGATCTTAGGTTAGATTAACATATAGGAGGGTTTGATTTTGATTTTTAGGGGTTTTTGTTGGAAAAGGGGAAAAAAAATTTTGGGCTTGGGGATGAGGCCAAATCTTGCAGAGTTCATGTTGGGGCAGGGTAGGAAAATGATTTTTATGTTTTAGATTCAATGGATGGATAGAAAATACTGCTGAGGAGCTGAAGAGGGAAAGAGAGTGCAAGGATCCTCTTCAAACTGATGAAAAACAAGTAAAATTAAACAAAAGTTTAAGGCAGAGCACCAACAAATCAATGAATTCTACCTCAATTACTCATTTGTTTAATTCAGAAGCATAGAGAAGGGAAATGGAATACATGTAACATTAATGAAACTTACAAGAAACATGAGAATAACATCATCAAAACTCAGAAGCCACAAGGATCCCAACAAGTGCTGCAAAACTCTGGTCTTTCCTTTGCCAAAAATCTGAAATGAATGTACAATGAGGTGCCAAACTATTCTCAAGTATCCAACCTCTGAAAATGTCTTAGAAAATACAATATATAGACCATACAAACCCATTCCCATGCCTCTAGGGGTCGAGCTCATCCTTCTAGGAGTTGTTTCAACCAATTCTAAACATGGAGCTAAAATCTAGGCAGCCAAACAACTTGCCTCTATATGCTAGGAAACTGATCCATTCACTCAATTTTCACTTTTTAGTGAATGAATCCTCTAGAAAAAGTAAAAACATGCCAAATTTACATCATAGTCATCAAATTACATCATGGTAGGGCAATCATCACATGAAAAAGTAAAACTAGTCAAAACTGGGCGAATTTCTGAGCTGAAGAGTGAAAATGAGGCAAAATTTCTCTATGCGTCGCGCTCAAAAACTCAATGCGTCGCACCACTTTGAGCCTATGTTTGGGGCACTTCCCGAAGTCCAAATTGAGCTCATGATAGCTCGTTGGAAAGCCTGGGATGTCTTCTATCCAACGCAAGTAGAATTTGTCAATTTGGAGTTCATTTGCTTTGTCAAAACTCAAATCTCCCAAGACTGATCAAAATGAGAAAAATGAGGCTGCCTCAAGGCAGAGTGTTGTTGCAGTCAACTCTTGAAGGTCTTCCTAAACTCCAAATTGAGCTCATGATAGCTCATTGGAAATATCTTTGTGTCTAGTTATCATTTTACTCATCAAGAAAGTCATGTGGCCAACCAAGCTAGAAGAAATTTTGATTTTCCCAAGGTCACTTCAGAGGTGCATTCAATTCTCCTGAGGCAACGGTATTTTTGACATTTCTCTAAAACCATGACACCTGTTTAAAAAGTGCAAGATTTTTTTCTTCTTTGGCATGTTTTGGACAAAAACCTCTCTCATTTTTCCAAAATTCATATTTTATTGCTCAGAAACATCATTTGAGTGAAACCTATCCCGATGTGTGGAACCAAGGATTTGTCGATATGAAGCGAAATGAAGGGGATAAGGGGCTTCTAAATTCTTGAGAAAATTTTGGGAAGTAGGGAGAGATGTTAGGAAGCAGGGGAAAGTGTAATTTCAGGGATTGAGTGAGGGGAAGGGGTCCAAAAGGGAAAAACACCGGCCTAGCCTAGAAAATTGCCAAGTTGTAGCAAGAAACTAGGGTTTGTGCAAAAATGAGGAATTTGGGGGATCTTAGTGATGGGAAGTGTTTAATAAGGTATATTAAGGATAGGGGAAGGTGTATGAACATCAGGATACAAGTTTGGTTGATGATTTTACCATCCAACAGAAATTACCTCCAAAAAAATGGACCTTACCTAGGCGCAACTGAAGCATGAACAAGCTGTAAAATGACCCATTGGAACCTGACATGATGATGAGAAAATCTGAATGATGGTACACTCAGTTGAATGGTGACATGGACCGACATTTGGACAACTCTGGAAGGAGTGAAAGCAAATCCTAGACCTAATGCTAGTGACCAAATTTTTCTTGAAGACTCACTGAAATGACACAATTTGACCTTGACACCTTAAAATCACTTTGTAAGAGCATGTTTGATCACTGAAGGAAGGCTGCAAAGGATGACACTAACAGAGTCCTGGATTATTATTCTTGAAGGGATAATTTTGTTCTCTTCGTGTGGCGGTGTGTGCCTATGTTTGGATCATCAGTGTTTGAATGCACTACATTGAGTCCAGGTGAAAAGTCATCGATCCGTTTCTTTATCAATAGACCCCTCACAGGTATCATTAGTGAAAAATGGCTGCTGGTATGTTTGGAAAATAATCATCTATTGGCAGAGATAGAGAAATTAAATTTGAAGAGTTTATGTTGAATTTTCTTAGAATCATGTTTAAATATTATTGAGCCTTATTGAGCCTAGCTAACTCAATGTAGGTAAATTTATTTTGTTAGAAATCATGACTCTAACAAATGATAGGATAAGCATGGAGTTCCAAGAATTTATTTGACAAATATGCCCAAGATGTGAACAATGAAAAGATGAGGTAAAGGAGCAGCAACAACGTTTATGGTGGTCAGCAAAGTAGATGTTTGTTTGAGTTAGTGTGGTTTGTGGAATAGACTCCCCAACATGTTATAAGCAAGTCTAGATGGTTGTTTTAATGGTCATTATGTGTACCCAGAAACTCCAAAATGTTGAAGTATGGAATTTAAGCCTTGTAAAGGCATTTGAAAGTTCATCATGATCTTAAAACCACTTTGTAATGGTTTGTGGTGAGCCAGAAATCACACATATATCGCTTTTGTGGCTAGTTGGTGGTGAGCCAGAAACCACATATAGAGCCTTTGTGGCTGGATCTCCTTTGTGGCTAAAAGTTCCTTTGTGGCTGTGGGTACACCAAAGATTTGTGCTCGAGAGAGCAGGTGGACTGTAGTAATGCCTGGCTCATTGTCTCATATGATTCATTAATCTCTGAGCAGAAGGGAGTTGGCCTGCTTTCTTCGCTGACACTTGCGCTGAGAAGCAAAATTGGCGCGACTGTTCAGTACATACTTGCGCCAACGCGCCAAATCACGAGATTGGCGCGGAAGCGCACGATAAACCCGCATCAAGATTTTAACTTGCAAAGTTTTTTGTTCTAGGCACGGATTTTTGTTTGGTAAGACGCCACCTCACCTTCAGTGGAAGATTCACAGGAAGCCTCACCTTCGTTGGAAGATCTGCGGGAGTTGCAGATTGAAAGTTGTGGATCTGTTCGGGAGAGACAGATTGTGTTTTGGAGATTCTGCACATGCAATTCTCCCGATGGTGGTGGATTTGTAGGTACATATATGCAGTGATAATGATCGACAGAATCATGTATGTGAAAGACATCCTACAGGACTAGCGGTTGCAGCGGTTGGTACCCATGCATTCTGGTGGATGGTTGCTCTTTTATATGGACGTCGACATATTCTTTGTTATGTTTGACCACAACCAGACTTTGTGAATTAACATCATGACAAGTAGTCATTAAGGGGGGGAGTTAAAAATATTTAATTCCTACTTGTCTATGGTTGTAATTCTCCATTTGAGGAGTTTGTTCCTACATAATAGGAAGTAGCTAGAATATAGTCTCTCCTATTTTAGTGTGACATTACTGTACGTCCAAGATAGATTTCCTATCTTAAGACTATTTCTTGTATAAATATGTGTGTAACATCTTTGATTGTGATATAAAATTTTATTAGAGTTTGCAGTGTGTTATTTTATCTAAAATAAATGTGTAAAAATATATATAATTCAATAACAATATAATAGCAACTATGTAAATTATATGTAAATCAAGAACATTATAAAAAAATAAGAATAAAATACAAAAATGTACTAAATACAAATTAAATCACAATTAATCTTAATATCAAATGATGAATTTTAAAATCAACATCTTGATTTACTTTTCAATCCTTAAATTCTCTGCATAACCTAATCAACTACCTACAAAAAAAGGCTCCAGTAATGGTTAATAATAAACCATTCTCTAAGTTAATAATAAACCATTCTCCAAGATAGTTTCCATTTGGCCATACCCAGCATACAAAAAGATTGCATACCAATATAACACATAACACAACAAGTCTTAACACATTTTTTTTATTTTTTATTTTATTTTCCCTTAATCCTCATGAGCAGTCCCATTCGACTAAAGAGTGAGCACACTAAATTTTTAATCATACTTTTCTTGAAAACCACCAAATCATATTGACATATTTCAATTTAGAATTCCAACATGGAAAATGTATGTCTTAATTAAAATTTACTTAAACTTTCATATTTAAATTAGAATATAAATTTATTAATATTGATCAAATATTTTATTTCAACCTACAAAAATATGTACAATATCATAACATAATCATTATTAATTTGTTTAGTAACTAAAATAATGTTACACATTGTGTCAATAAAATAATGTTACACACTGTGTCCATAATGATTTTGAATGTCAACCATTAGTAATTACTCAGCCTAAAACCTAGTGAATAAACCTTTAAAAGTGGAAATATGAAATTGATTTAAAATTGAGTGCAATAAGGTGGAAATGTGTCTTCTCGCTATATTTTCCAATGGGAATTATAAAAAACATATGAACAACTATAGAAATGGTATCGTTGCCCACGAAAACAGTCATTAAATTTGACATTTTCCAATGGGAATTATAATAATATATGAACAAATATTGAAATGGTATCATTGCCTACTAAAACAGTCATTAAATTTGAAATTCGAAATGGTATTTATATTAAAGTCACATAATAATTTTTTTTTTCTTTTTTAAATTCGAAATGGTATCAAATACGAAAACATTTATTAAATTTTAGTCACGCAATAACATTTTATTTTATTTTTTAAATTTCCTTTCTAAATCCATTTCATATTCATATTTTAAATTATTCTAAAATTTCAAAAAATAATAAATCAATACCCCCATCATTCCAACTAATTCTACAATCAACGATCGATATGGAGTGCGAATAAAACCACGTTAACTTGGTATGAGAAGGAATGCAATTCCATCTGCACATCGCCATAAAATATAGTGTTTGGATTGTTTGAAGTGGGTTGAATTCACTAATAAAAATAATGTATAGGAATAGAAATGGATACAAAAAAGTGCTTTATTATCCTCAAAATGCTTTCTAGGTATAATATGTACAAAAAATCTAAAAAATTAGAATGTGAAAGCCGAATGAACTATAGCATGATAATCCCATTAATTTACATTTCTTGTAGTCATGACAATCTCATTAATTAACATTCTTTGTAATGATGAAATATATATAGCATAATACAATCAATTACATTAATTTTGTACAAAAATATATTAAATTAATTATTAAAATAAAAAATATATTAAAAATTTGAGATAAATAAAATCCTAAAATATTTTATTTTTTATTTTTATATTAATTTTACATATAATTATGTTGTAACATACCCATAGTGATAATAATCAAGGTTAATTATTATTTTTAAAATTAAAAAATATACACAACTTGGATAGCTAACTCATTTATTGGTTCATTAATGTAAACATGATGATTTGTTATTGTAGATCGACTTTTTTTATTTATTTAATAAAGATTGTGCCAACCTTTCACCACATATACCATGTATACAACAACTACATTAAAATGTTTAATCCAAAAACACTCGTTGAAACTGGTTTTTTATATTACTAAGTTTGTCCCTGATTTCCAAAACTTCTAGATATACATTGATATTCCTCCCAGTGGCACGAATCCTCCCTTTGGATTGGCATGTTCTTTGACCTACAAAAAAAAATTTTAGTGGTAGGGTCTAAGTGGACGGCTGGAGTAACTATTCTTGCTTTCCGCATTGTGTAGAAAAATCTCATTAAGCTGAGCTTGAATGTGCTAGACTAGGAAGGTTACTTGTTGGCTCGTAAGCCATACAACTTTAATTTTTACCAGTGCATTCAAATTTCTGACTTCCTTTATTTGCTTAATTTTTAAGGCTACACTCGAATTTCTTACTTCCCTTATTTTCTAGTTTGAAATTTTGATATGAAAAATCCATTAACTCAGGAGCAATGACACACAACTCAGGTTCCAAGGAGCTCTCATCTGGGTTTATTGCCCACGCCCGTTTGAGCCACATCTGGAAACTTTTTCTCTCAATTTTTAACAGGTTATAACCCTCTTTTTTGTATTCTAATTATGCAGAGCTATGATTGCAGGGTGCATGAGTTGGATGAAAGTTAATGGTTTATGGAACAAGCATATTTTATTATACCTTTCTATATTCTGTAACTTACCCCTTTTGTTCCTGTTCCCTCTAGTGAAATCTATCAAATGACAATAAATTGCTTCTATTTATTTTTTAGAGTAATCTCCAAGTTACAGAGATTATGGTTTTGACCCACTCGACCTACTTTGGAAAGAGGGATTGAACAGAGATTGGGGTTTCCACCCATTCAACCTCAGATCTAGCCCAAATTTGAAAAGAAAATAAGCTAGATAGGATTTATGCATTAAACAATAAATTTTTTTTCTAAATGCACAAAAATTAATCATCTGCAAGAGAACATTCTACTTAACCAGAATTTACCAAATTACTTATCTGCAACATAACATTCAACTTAACAAGAATTTTAAAGTATTAATCAACTAGAATTGTAATTTAATTTAAATCACCAGATGCATATGGATGCAACTATAGTCAATAGCTTGATGAATGAAAACCCATAGCCACATCTAAAACCATTTGAGAAAGAATATGGTAACAAATAGTAATTTTAATTTTCCAAAGAGACATATTAAACACCAAATTTCATATTTTTTTGTTTAGAGAAGACACAAGCATCCAAGGAATCAAGATGTATATCCATATTGGCTCTTATTGCATTGATATAGGATTAGTTTCACCTTCCAATGATTGGATCCAGGATCTGTAGCAGGCTGCAAGCATTATAGACTCGACTTATCATATATGGCTAAAGAAAAAGAAATAATGCCTTCCGGTCTGGAAGTCCAGCCCAATCAAATTGAGTTGTTACATTGTGAATAACTCTAAGCATCGTTATTAATTAGAAAAGTATGGAAGCTTCGTGACTCACTGGTGCCTCTTGCACTTCCCAAAGACCAGTGTATCAACCCTCAAGAAGAAAGGGAGATCCCATGAGTTTATTAAAATTGTTCATTACAGCCACAATGTAGAGTAATTAATAATGTTTGTATGCCTACCAAAACCATTTGTCATACAAAGCAATGGAGGAGGATCGACATTGCACTATTAAAGCCACTTGGCCTAAGCAGTAATCGTATCAAAGCCACTTGGCATACTCAGTAATGGTAGTAGCTCATGGACATGACACAATTCTACTTGTAACTTACATGTTTTGTAATGTAAAGTGCATATTTTAAAAGAAAACCATGCTTTCATGTATTTTTTTTATCTTTAAATTTATTTCCCTAAATTGCATAAGTAGTTTCATTTATATCGAGTCCTTATAGCTAGTGATAAAAATTGACTATACCATTTTTCATACCAAACAATGGAGACAGATGGACATAGCATGATCAAAGACACCACTTGGCATAAGTATGACGCAATTCCAATTGAAACTTACACGTCTTTGTAACGTAACACATTAACAGAGATAGCCAGGTTTCCTTGTTTTCTAATATTTGATAAAAATTTATTTTAAACATGGTTTAAATACATGATTTAGAGACGCAAGGAAGTTATTATTTTCAATTTAATTTGTTGATTGAGTGGCAAGAATATACTGGGATCTTTTAATTTAGATCATCCTATCAAACAAATTAATTAGCAAAATGATTAAAGTAGCCAATTCCAACATAGCGAATGCCTATCCTAGTAAAAATTTAATTGAACTATTACGATATATCAATATACCATTGTAATAAATGCATAAACATCAAGGGCCATTTTTATTTTACGTCACGTTATTTTTATGTGCCCCTAGCTAATCCTTTCATTTACCAGGTGTTTGTTCCAGCGAAAAATAAAGTGTGAAATGCAATGTTATGCCAATGGTTACACATGAAAAAATATCACTGTGGTCAATGGTTGCCAATGGTTGAAGCATTCCAAAACGTTTAGTACGAATCAGGATTTCCAAGAAGCCAAAGAAATATATACTTTACTCTTGTAGAGTTGCTATTATTCGAAGACAACTTCATATTAATGATCCTGCAAGGAAAATAGGTTGAATAAAATGATAACTATTTATCGTCATCCAAGAAACATTAATGCAATTCAAAGAGAATAAAAATATAGAAGAGATTAATGAAAGAAAAGGACTAGAAATATGTACCTTATTTATTAGTAAATCAGATGATTTGGAGGGACCGTGTAGGGTGGGGGGAAATTGCATATGGGAGGAGATCGATGGGAAGGTGGAGGCACTGTTATTGGATTAGGTGGGGATTTGTGAAAATGCGGATGGGATATTATCAGCTTGAGAGGAGATTTGAGTAGAGGGGAAGGAAATACTATTGGTTTGGGTGGATAATTATAAACTACATGAGGAAAATTAATTGGCTTAGGTGATTTATACGGGGTTGGAGGAAATATTATTAGCTAGGGAGGAGACTTGTGAATTGGGGGTAATGCTATCGGCTTAGCATGAGCTTTGTGCAGCAGAGGAGCATATAATATGGGCTTGGGAGGACTTTTGTGAATGGGGGGGAATATACTATCGTCCTGGGGGGAGTTTTTTTAATGGGATGAGGGAATAATACTGGGTTTTGGAGGCATTTTGTAAACAGGAGGAGGAAATACTATCATTTTTGGAGGAGTTTTGTGAACTGGAGAGGGGAATACTCGTGGCTTGGGAGGCATTTTGTGCACCGTACGAGGAAATACTATCGATTTCAGAGGAGTTATATGAACTAGAGGGGGCATTATTATCGGCTTATGGGAGAGGGAGTGGGGGGAGGAGGGGTTTGTGAATGGGAGGAGGGATTTATATCAGTTTGGGAGGATTTTTGTGCCCGAGAGGAGGGAATATAGTTGTTTTGGGTGAAGATTTGTAAACAGGTGGACGAAAATTGATCGGCTTAGGGGGGCGGGGGGCATTACTGTTAGCTTGGGGATGAGGGGGGGGGGGGGGGGGGTTGTGAATGGGAGGAGGGATTGCTATCGATTTGGGAGGATTTTTGTACCCGGGAGGAGGGAATATAGTTGTTTTGGGTGAAGAGTTGTAAACAGGCAAACGAAAATTGATCGTCTTAGGAGGAGGTTTGTGTGCGGGAGGAGAAAATACATTTTTCTCGGGAGGAGATTTGTGAACCGAAGAAGGTAATTCTATCAGTTTGGGTGGAGATTCGGAAGGTGGAGGCGGCCTTACAATCAAAGGTGGGGAGTAAGTAGTGCCACTACTATAGTCATGGAGGCATATGGCTGGGAGGAAGATAAGAATCATGGCCGAATGAGTCCCATCCATTTTTTGCAACATGAAGAGAAAGAGAAAATGGTGGAATGCAATGGGAAGGGAAAAAAATATGGTTGATATAGACACTCAAATTTGGGGGTGGGATGACATGGATGAAAGATTCACATCCGCGATATCTGACAGCTCATCACAAAGTATAAATATAATATCATACATTTTCTAGGGTTTCAAGCTTACAAGTTTTGGTGGGAGTTTTTTTTTATGTGTGGAAGAATAATTGGTATGGGATTATGTGATTATTTATTGGTTTTGTATGGCCCAGGAAAAAAATATAAATTTCGTGTTGGAATTTCTGAGTATTTCAAAACACACAGAGGAATAAAATAATTGTTTCTCTCAATACAGAGATTAAAAAAAACTTGTTGGACAGAGATAAGAAGTAACACTCTATTTCTTTAAAAATAAAATCTTTGTTACAAACTGAAGTTCTTCCTATTCTGAGGGATTACAAAAAAAATATGTTTGACTGCTACTGGAACGCTGGAACGCAGTGCTACACATTCTTTAAACTGATCTCTGTCTATTTCAAAAAATGCACACACTATTGTATTATGTTTTCAGCCTTTGGTCCCTTTTTCAATAATACACACAGTCCACACCTATGTTGTTCTCGCCTGTTGGCTTTTCTCTTTTTTTATATATATATCATATGACATAACAGGATCCTTTAAAAACAAATTAAAAAAAAATTACTTTTTATATATTATAAACTTCATAAGTTTATAATATATATATTACAGCTCAAATATATATGCCGTGAAGTTTTTAAACCAATAAAACATGTAAACTTAACCTATGTTTTTTTTTTTTAAACTTTATCGCAGATTTCAAAACCCAAAAAATTAAATCCCATTTGATAACCTAATCGGCTCCACTCTATGTGATATGCTCACCCAATGCAATGGATGACTTAACACTTTGCACATTGCAATATGCGATATCAACAATATCGCATTGCAAATGAAACGTCGGGACTTATGATGGTGTGGAAAAATAATGCGAAGTTGCGAAATTATGAAATTGCGATGTTGCGAAGTTGTGATCTCCATTATGTGGTTGGTGGTGTTTAATGGCGGTTGGTGTTGCAACTTAAATAGAGGGATGGTTGCATGGTTCTTCAATGTAGAAAAAAAGCTACAGCTTTAGCCTGAAATTTGGTTTTGTAGGTTCATTAAAAACCAGAATTTAATTGCAGGCTTGATGGTGTGTGAACTAAAAAAAAATCTCTTGCGCTACTGTACTTTGTCCTCCTGCACGGTTGATTTATTCCTCTTATGCAATCTGTGTAGTTGGAATTAAATTCCAATACTCCCCCTTAATTTCAACTGCTGGATTTTCTTTTATACCCAAACACTTTCTCAGATAATTAAAACTTTTCTACCCCAATGGTTTCGTTAAAATGTCTGCAAACTGCTTCCCTGTTCTACAATGTTTTAAAACAATTTCACCATTGTTCACTAGCTCCTTGATGTAGTGATACTTGGCATCAATGTGTTTCGTTCTATTATGAAACACTGAATTCTTTGACAAGGATATACTTGAGCTATTATCACAGTAAATTGTTATGCCTTTTACCTGTTCATGATACAAACTCCTCAACATTATTCTCATCCAAACTGCTTGACATGTTGCTACTATAGCTGCCACATACTCTGCCTCTATTGTAGATAAAGCCACGATTAGCTGTTTCTTAGAAGCCCATGAGATGGCTCCTGAACCCATATGGAAAACATAACCAGAGGTGCTTTTACGGTGATCTATACTTCCAACCCAATCATTGTTAGTATATCTGATCAATTCATAATTTTCTGAAGTGGTATGTAAAATTCCATACCTCTTTGTTCCTTTCACATACCTCAGAATTCTTTTTGCTACTTGCCAATGTGCCTCCTTTGGCCTTTCCATTAATCTGGAAATTAAACTCACAACATGCATAATATTCAGCTTAGTTGCAGTCAAATACGTGAGGCTGCCAAATATGCTCTTGTACAAACTTGGATCAAAATCCTTGCTGTTGTCCTCTTTGCTTAACATCAATCCCATCACTGTATGAGTAATTGATGCCTTGCAATCCTGCATATTAAATCTTTCCATAACTTCATTTACATATTTAGCTTGAGAGATAAAAATATTATTTTCATTTTTCTCTACTTCTATTCGTAAGAAGTATTTCAACAATCCCATATCAGTCATCTCAAATTCATCCTTCATGACTGATTTAAAATTCTGAATGAGGTAAGCATCATTACCTGTGAATATAACATCATCAACATACAAAACAACAATCAACATCTTACCATCTTTCTGCTTGATATATAATGTGGGTTCTCCTTCACATTTCTCAAACCCATTTTCCATTAGATAGGCATCTATCCTACTGTACCATGCTCTTGGTGCTTGTTTTAGCCCATAAAGATCTTTCTTCAATCTGCAAACTTTTTGCTCTTGGCATTTTTTTCTCATAGCCTAGAGGTTGTTCAACATAAACCTCTTCCATAAATAATTCATTTAGGAATGCTGATTTCACATCCATTTGGTAAACTTTCCACTTGTGTTGTGTTGCTATGGATAGCACTGCTCTTACTGTTTCCATTATTGCAACTAGAGCAAAAGTTTCTTCATAGTCTCTACCTTGTTGCTACTTGTAGCCTTTGATAACAAGTTTGAACTTATGCCTTTCAATCTTACCTTCATCATTGCTTTTGGTCCTGTAGACCCATTTCACTCCAATGACTTCTCTGCCTTTTGGGAGATCAACCAATTCCCATGCTTTGTTCTTCTCTATGGCATTCATTTCTTCATCCATAGCATCTATCCATTTCTTATCTTTCACCGCTTCTTCAAAATGAATAGGCTCATCAACATGACAATACAATGAAAATAAAGAGTTCATACCTTCATTTGCTTCCTCTTTCTCATAAATATCATTCAAATTTATGAATTTGATTCCTCTTTCACTTGGTTTACTTGTGCTTGTAGAAGCACTCAAATATGCTCCTTGTGGTGTACCTGGAGAAGCACTGTTATCACTTCTCAAAGGTGTTCTCATACCTTCTTGTGGTGTCCCTTGTTTTCCTTGTGTTGGTGGAGGTGGTGCTACTAATGAGGGATGTATTTCAGCCATCTCTTCTTCATTATCATTATGAGACTAACAACTTTTGACATTGATTGTTTTCTCAATGCTTCCATCCCAAGCTTCTTCCTCAATGAACTGCACATCTCTGCTTATAAAAAACTTCTTGGTGGATCGGTTATACAACCTGTATGCCTTAGATTATTCACTGTATCTAATAAATATGCACTTATCCCCCTTATTGTCCAACTTCTTCCTCAAATTATCTAGAATTTGTGCATAAGCCACACAACCAAAAACTCTCATGTGGGTGACACCTTGTTTTATGCCACTCCATGCTTCTTCCGAAACTATGTTCATTACAGCTTTGGTTGGGCATCTGTTCAAGATGTATGCTACACAATGTACAGCTTCAGCCCAATATTCATTTGGAAAATGTTTTGCCTTCAACATACTTCTTACCATATCCATAATGGTCCTATTTTTTCTTTTAGCAACTCCATTTTTTTGCAGTGTATACCTTGCTGTAAATTGTTTGTGTATCCCATTTTCTCTACAAAAGCACATAAATTATTTTGAGATATACTCACCTCCTCTATCAGTTCTTAAAACTTTTATATGTTGCCCACTTTGGTTCTCTACAAGTGTCTTAAAGTGACAGAATTTCTCAAACACTTCACTTTTATATTTCAAGAAATACACCCAAGTTTTTCTTGTGTAATTATCAATCAAAGTCAACATATAGTGACTGCTTGCTAGTGATGGTGTTTGCATTGGTCCACATAAATCTGAATGGAAAATTTCTAAGGGTGCCTTTGCCCTTATGCTCTTTCCTGATGGAAAGCTTTCTCTGTGTTGTTTTCCCAAGATGCAGACTTCACAAAGGCTGTGCGGTTTCTCAATCAATGGTAATCCCTTTACCATTCCTTTCCTATGCAACAAATTCAGACTGCCAAAGTTGATATGTCCAAATCTCAATTTCCATAACCAATTTTCATCTTTTGCTTCTCTTTGGAATGTCTCTTATGTTACTGCTGTCATTTCAGCTCTTTTCTTCAAATCTGCTCTCATCTTGAGAGGGAACATTATGTTCATTGTCATATTCACTTGTGAAATGCATTTCTTTCTTTGTGGTTTATCTATGATGGTGCATACATCATCTTCAAATAAAAAAATGTACCCCTTTTGAATGAGTTGTCTAATGCTCAAGAGCTTACACTTCATACAAAGCACATAATATACATCTGATATGGATCTTCCTTCTCCTTTCTTTGTCAAAACATTTACTCTGCCTTTTCCCATGACAGAGACCTTACTGTTTGTCTCCAATGTTACTTGAGACTTTACATTTTCATCTAACATGGAAAACATGGAAATGTATTCAGTCATATGGTTGCTATATCCTGAATCTAGAAACCATATATCTTCATTCTTTTCCTCAGTCATATTAGATGCTAAAAAGAACTTCTCTTTACTAATATTTTCTTTAGTAAAATTAGAATTGGTTCTATTACCCATGTCACTCTGTTTATTCCTACTTGCATTGACATAATGGCCATACTTCTTACAGTAATGACATTTAACTTGGGATTTATCATACCTTTGTCTATATGATTGATTTTGTCCACCTTGTTGGCTGCTACCTTGGCCTTGGTTATGGTTTTGATTGCTACCCCTTCCACTAGTGTTTGAAGGGTTGTTTCTTCTTCCTCTGTTTTGGCTTCTACCTCTTCCTTTTCCTCTATAGTTTCCTCTTCCTTGACCGCTTCCTCTTCCAAAGGAAATTTGGGACTTGAAGGCATGCTCCAAAGATGATTTTTTTGTTCTACCCAATCTTTGTCCATGAGTCATCAGTGATGCATGTAGCTCATCAACTGTAAAATTTGGGAGATCCTGTCTCTTCAATGGTTGTGACTATCACATAAAACCTTGAGGGTAAGATCCTCAATACTTTCTCCACTATCCTTCTTTCTTCAAGTGTCTCTCCATGAGACCTTATCTGAGTAACCAACCCAATCACATGTGTGAATAATGAGTCTATGTTATTAGGATCTTTCATACATAGAGTTTCAAAGTCTCTCCTCAACAATTGTAGCTTTGTGGTCTTCAACTTCTCCATACCTTGATAGGCAGTCTGGAGGCATCCTTGGATCTCTTAGCTGCTGCTATCCTTAAAAACACACTTTCATGCACTGCTTGATAGAGATAGAAGAGGGCTTTTGAGTCCTTCTTCCTATTTCTCTTCAACAAATACTTCTCTATCTGTGTTAAGACATTAAAGGAATTTTCATTTGCTGGTTCTTCAAAACCATATTCAACAAACTCCCATAATTCTTGAGAGGAAAACAAGGCTCTTATGGTGATTTCCCAATAGTCATAGTTCTTCCCATTGAATTGTGGGAGTGGAGTATTTCCTATACTCATGCTTATGTTGGCTCCTGCCATGGCTAATACACTAAACTATGCTTTTAAACTTGACTGTGCTTTTAAACAAACAGTCTCTCTGCTCAAGAGACAAACTCTGTCTTGAAAACGACTTCTCTGGACTGCACCCTTTTACAAAAAAACAAAACTCTGTTTTTGAGAAATACCTTGCTTTTGCTGAGCCTTCACTTTGCTAGAGAACTGCAACAAGCTCCTTCTTTTGGCTTCTTTGACTATCCTTCAAAGAGCCTGGACTAGCTCCGATACCAAGTTGGAATTTCTGAGTATTCCAAAACACATAAAGGAATAATATAATTCCTCCTCTCAACACAAAGATTAAAAAAAAAACTTGCTAGACAAAGATAAGAAGTAACACTCTATTTATTTAAAAAAAAAATCTCTGTTAAAAACTGAAGTTCTTCCTCTTTTGATGGATTACAAAAAAAATCTGTTTGACTGCTACTGGAATGCAGTGCTACACATGCTTTAAACTTCTCTCTGTCTATTTCAAAAAAAGCACACATTGCTGTATTCTGTTTTCAACCTTTGGGCTCTTTTTCAATAATACACACAGTCCACACCTATGCTCTCGCGCCTACTGGTTTTTCTCTTTTTATATGTATATCATATGACATAACGAGCTCCTTTAAAAAAAAATTAAAACAAATTTACTTTATATATATTATAAACTTCATAAGTTTATAATATATATATATTACAGCTCAAATATATATCCCGTGACGTTTTTAAAGCAATAAAACATGTAATATTAACCTTTTTTTTTTTTTAAATTTATCACCGATTCAAAAACCCAAAAAATTAAATCCCATTTGATAACCTAATTGGCTCCATTCTATGTGATCTACTCACCCGATGCAATAGATGACTTAACACTTTGCGCATTGTGATATGCGATATCAGCAATATCGCATCACCAATGAAACGTTGGGACTTATGATGGTGCGGAAAAATAATGTGAAGTTGTGATCTCCTTTCTATGGTTGGTGGTGTTTAATGGAAGTTGGTGTTGCGACTTAAATAGAGAGGTGGCTGCATGGTTCTTCAATGCAGAAACAAAACTACGGCTTTAACTTGAAATTTGGTTTTGCAGGTTCATTAAAAACCATAATTTAATTACAGACTTGATGGTGTGTGAACTAAAACAAAATATCTTGCGCTGCTGTCCTTTGTCCTCCTAAACAGTTTATTTATTTCTCTTCTTCAATCTGTGCAGTTGGAATTAAATTCCAATATTTAGGAAGGCGGTGGATTCGACTACAATATATCATAAAGTGTCGTTGCCAGCACATGCCCGTTGTTATGTTCATGCATACCCTTACATTGAGCAGAGCCAAAACACAAAATATTTTCATTAATCCATCGCTTTAAATTATCATTCACCGAATTCTCTTATCCATAGTACTTTGTGAGAAAACCAGAACTATACGTGGACTCTAGTGACCCGATCAATGATTTCGTGGTGAAGCGCACTTTTCGTTAACGAAACGATTTTTGAAGGAATTTGTTATCATTTTATTGTTGGATAAACTCATCATACTAGAATACTTATTTACATTTCTATCCGGGATTTCTTGTACTCGACAGATGGAGAATATGTCCTCTCATTATTATATGAAAGGTTTCATAATTTTTTGTTTTTCCCTCCATGCATTTTCCTGAAGTGAATGGGCATGAAGAACGTTCACTTATTATTTCAACTAGCATACCCTCAGGAAAGAAAATGCTGAAACAAATGATAATGATATGTTGTTTAAAGAGACATCAAGTTTGTTTATTTTGAATGTGATTAAGTTATAAAATATTTATCAAATAGGGTGTGTAGATAACATGATATTTCATATGATTAACTATATTTTTATATAATTTAGAGTATGTGAACATAAGTATTTTTTGATCTGGTGGAATGGTATGATAAATGATAACAATGGTGCTATTTTCATGTTTTCGAGAATTATAAGGAATCTCATAAATAGACCATGGATATGGGTGTATTGTCTTCAACTCATTTCGCTAATTTGAAAATTAATAATTAGAAAAACAAACACCGTTGTTGCTTGAACCCTCTATACCCAATGATGAAAGGTGACGTTAAAGAAGTGTAGAAGAAACATGTGGTTTGCTTGGCCTCTAAGGAATTTTTTGCGTTCATTATAAGAGGAAATGATGTAAAATCATTGGAAGTCAAGGAAGTATGTGTTCTTAGTTTTGGGGGAATATATTCCAGTCAACCAAATATTTGGCCTTTCAAGATTCCCTTTGGCACAAAATTTTATTGGCAAGAGGGTGGGGATACAACATGGGGGCTTCACTTAATGAACATTTAGCATATCACATGCATTCATGTCATACTAAACAATACTCTAATTTAACTACATGTTGCAGAATACTTTTAAAAATCACATTATTTAACCCCCACCAATATGGACCCAATACACCTTCCCAATTTAAAAAACCCCTAATTTCACTAGATATTATAGGTATCCATTTTTTCATTAACATTTTTATACCCCTTTATATTTTTCATTACCTTTGAGCTCCATTTTTTATACCTCCCAGTATAAAAACCCTTTACCCCCCATATATCACCCAATATATTATGTCATCTTTTCGTCAATATATACCCCAAATATGAACCCACGTGGTATGGTATTTCTCCCTCAGTGAAACCCTCGTGGGATGAACTACCTTATGAGATAGATGAAGTAGAGTAGAGGTTCAAATTTAGGTTATATATTAGCATCTCACATAATAACAAGATGGATGCATTGGTTTTGTCTTTTGCAAGGAATAATATGTAGTTTCTATATCAAATGAAGTCTGGTTTATGGATAGTCTTATTTGTCTATAAAACCCTCTCACACTTTTTTATTGTAATTTGGTTTCCAGATCCATCACACTGATAAAACATTTATAATAGATGTTTCAAACCAGTTGCTATGGTTCATTATCAGGAACTAATATGTGAAAGAGTGATCCCAAGGATATCCAGTAAATAGGTAATGGATGGAAAATAACAAGTGAGGTTTGACTGGTAAAACCGTTTTTTTTTTTTAAAGTAATGTTTAAACTTATTTAAATTAATAATTACTATGTGATTTAATTTGAGTTATTAATGTAGATTTAGATTTAATTAAAGTAGATTTTGAATTTATTAAAATATATTTAATGTTTTGTTTATAATAATATTTTGATAATATTAATAATGTTATTATAATATGATATAATGGTATTATGATTATTAGTAAGTGATAAAATTAATTTTAGAATGATAATATTATTATAATTCAAAATATTGTTCATAATGATAAAATTACTTTTATATTAATTGTATTATTTTGATATGTAATATTATAATTAAATAATTTTATTTTATTATATTATATATGAGGTTGGAATGAATATATTAATTATTAAGTATTAAGTAAAATAAATTGGTTGTTGAAAAAATGAGAAGAAAGGGGTTATTTTGGAGGAAAAATGTAGGAATCCAATTCTCACTTATGCTATGTCATTCATCTTTTTTGAGGTTATTAGGATATTTTTTTATTTCTACAGCCTCTCTAAATTTTTTATGAAAATAGTGATCAATTTTAGCTATGATGCGGGAGTTCTCGATGCAGATATGATGTTTAGTGTTATTGGAATGTTCAACTAGAGTGGATGATTTGGAACGATTTCCCTTTCTATTAGCAGAGTACTCATGGATCCTAATTTTGATGGAACATCCATTTTCCCAAATACATGGTTTACCACAAGAGCATGAAATTAGATAAACCCATTTTTGGAATTTAGGGTCAAGGGAATGTTTAATGGATTTAAGGTGACTAAGAATGGTGTTCATAGGTTTGAAAGAGGCCATAGTGTTATTCTTTCTTAGGATATAGGAAAGCTTATTAGTGGTTCCCAGAATGTATGGTAAGTTAACTTTCCCAACAATGTTGTACAAATTTTTATTTGTATTTTTATTTTAAGGTTTGTTGGATTTACAAAGAGCATTAAAAGATCCATGTTTATTGTACCCATTTTTTAAGAATACATTTATTAGGAGTGCTTTTTCCATTTCCATGCACTTCATCAGATATTCTTATAGCTCTAGTTTCCAAGGTGTTAAGGACTCCATTTTTTTGGTTGGGATGATGGTGGGAGGTAGCATGGAGATATTTCTTGGTATGGTTTTGTTTCTTGTAAACTTGATTGGATAAGGTTCCATCAGAGATACAAGATAGGAGAATATATATAAAAGGTAGGCTACCATTGAATTCAATTTCCATGGTAAATTTGATTGAATTAGATATATTTTTTATGTGTTGTTTGAAAATTTCAAATTTATCATGTCCATGAGGCAAGATGCTGAAGGTGTCATCGACAAATCTCTTCCACCACTTAGGTTTTAGGGGTGCAGAGTTCAAGGCTTTGGTTTCAAATTCTTCCATAAATAAATTGGCAATGATAAGGGATAAATGAGAGCACATGGTGACACCACATGTTTGTTCGTGAAACTGAAGAAAGTAGACCTTAGGAAAATTTCAATGAGTTTAGATGTTTCAGGATTAATTAACTTTCCAACCACATTCATGGCTTCATTAATGGGGATATTGTTGTAAATTGAAGTAACATCAAAGCTAACCAACATGTCATTTTGATCAAGTTTGATGTTTTTAATTTCATTGACGAAATATGTAGAGTCTAGCAAAAGAATCAATTTTTCCAACTGGAGGTTTTAGTTTTTTGGCCAGGTGTTTAGCAAGATGATATGTAGGTCCAAGAATAGCATTTACTATAGGTCTGAGAGGTATATCCTCTTTGTGTATCTTAGGTGCACCATAGATAATGGGAGTGTAAGGATTTATTTCTATGACTTTCTTGTTGTCATGTTCATTGCTAGCCTTAATTAAGTTAAAAACTTCTTTAGTGATTTTATTTAAAGGATTTTTATTTAACTTTTTGTAGCATCCACTATTAAGGAGATGATCGATAATTTTTTCATTGTATTTTATATTCATGATCATTGTTTAGGGATTTTAGCGCAAGTTATTCATGTTTACTGATATCTATTTTTGGTGGTTCAAAATTCCTCAGGATAATGGAACAATATTGTCTTATGAGATCCTTAGTGTTGTCAGGAAGGTCTTTGACACCATATTATATGTAGAAAAGTATATCTTTAATAGGATTACGATGAGGAGTGATATAAAATTAAGACCTCTTTTCAAAAGATTCAATGTATGCTCATCCAATTAGATGTGAGAGAGATTTATGACAAGGTTATGCTAGGCATGAGACCATGAAAGACACCCCGTATGGATAAAAATTCTTGGACTCCCCATGGAAGCTTGGCCTATTGGTGATTTCTGCATAATTGAAAACAACCAAAGAACAAATATTCTCATGGATGATAGCTTTGCATTATAGAAATTTTGAGGTAAAAAATGGGTCTCTAAACAAAATTGTACAACCAAAATTAAATTTATAAGAACTAATAGAATTGAATATGATGATGTCAACCATGGGGATGATTCACCATTTTTGGAGTAAAAAGGTAAAATGATTAAAATTAAAAAATAAAAATAAAATCTACTTATTTTAACGTGTATTTTGAACTTATATCTCTATGATTTCACTAAAATTTCAAGCAGAATAACTCGTTGAATGAAAAATTTAATTTTCTATCCAAGGAGTAAGCATGTTGAGTACTTTCGATGGAGGCCACTACACGAAAGCTGAAAAATACATGAAAAACGTGATTGAAATCATGTTTTTTCATGTATTTCTCATTTTTGGTGTAGAAAGATCGATAAAATTTATTCAACATGATTATTCCTTAGGAGTGAAATTATATTCTACATCCAATTAGTGCTCCCGCTTAAAATTTGAGTGAAATGTGTATGAAGATTAGTTGAAAAAATAGTTTTCTTCTTTTTTGCACCCAACAATTTGATGATGTAATCTAATCTTATTTTATTATTTCCACTATTATTTTATAATTTTCCTTAGGAGGCTCATTTTAGAGCTAAAAATTTTCTCTATTGGTATATGAAATATTAAGGTCATTTGCAAGGTATTAGTTGATCGTAATGTAAGTAGAGTTATTTTTGAGACAATGAATTGATTATTAAAAAAAGTGCAAATATTCTTTGCATAAAATTTCCCAACTCACCTATCAATTGACACATGTTGTATGCTATACATGGTGGGCATACTTATTTGACCTTCAGTTTGTCATAATAAACATGAATTGTGAGCTTGGTGAGTTAACCAAATAGTATTTATATTATAAAATTGGCTTTAAATTTATTTGATTTATTAAAATATTTTAAATAAATTTGAAAGATGAATCCCAATCTTAACAACCTAATTTATCCAAAATAATTTTTTTTTTTACTTCAATGAAATATGTCAAAATAGAAAACAAGATAGACATTGTTCGTGAACACTATTTTAAACAACAAGAACATGTCAAAATGATCCACATCATATACCAAAAAAATTCTAATATTTTAGCATATTCCTTTTGCACATTCGCATGTTTACCATCAATTTTAGGTTGTTTAAGTGTTAAGTCTACAATGGCATGACCTGACAATCAACAATGGTGATGATGACAAAACTTGTTGAGGGAGCCTAGAGGCAATGCTCATCCACCAAAATGTTTGTTCAAACAATTGTAAGATATTAAACGCCAACATAATTTACATATTTAAAACTTTATACCAAAGGATACCATATCTACATTAACAATACATATATATACATTTAGTACATGTTCAAAATCTTGAATCTAAAGGTACCTCATATTGAAAAAAAATTCTTATCCCAGTCGTGGATTTGGGTTGTCAAATAATCCAACCATAAACAACCAAAGCTCTTCTCGATTCTATACTTGGATCATCTGATAATTGAGCAACAAATATAATAATTGAATTTGTGGCCGATCCTTCTCATGAAACCTAGATTTCATTAGAAATTAATGAATATCCTCTTACCATCTATATAAATTCTTATCCTATTAATTGACCTGTTTATTTCGTTATTCATGAATCATTAAAAAAATCACTTCTTATATCTTGGAGAAATTCAATTTAACCACACTAATCACTTTCGATCCCTTTCCACCACCCTAATCAATTTTGTCTCCTTTCCATCCACCCTAATTACTTTAACGTTAAGTAATATAATATGTTTCACATATATCCTTTGAAAACAATATTATGGATAGATATTGATATTTTATTTCAAAATAAAAAAAAACAAAAAATAAAATTATTTCTTATTGCTTTGGAATTATGCCATATATTTTACGATTTAATACTGTCAGAGATTAACTTCTCTAAATAAAAAACTTATAAAAAAATTAGATTTATTGAAATTTTTTATTACTCACATGGGGAAATATTTGTTACTTAAGTCTAATTGTTTTATAAATCCAAGTCAGCTTGCTATTTTTCATTACTTGAGATGCACTTTTGAATGCATAAACGAATTCAAATCACTAAATATATACATAGGTACCAACTAAAGTTGACCATTTCAACAAGTTTTGGTTGTATTTTGAGAAACACGCATTAGAAAGTATACCGAAAAAAATTTCCAACATTTAAATTAAACTATAGTTGTTTCCATAAATATAACAAAAATTTCTAATCTTAAAATATCAATAATAATTAGTGTTATTACCAATACCAATTGGTTGAGGAGCCACTTTTGGGGGCATTACTATCGTAAGGGGAACCCAATCTTGGAATCAATTCACACAATATACTGTTTTATTCTAGTCTAAATTAAATGTTTTCATCTTAGCTTGATGACACTCGACCTAAGCCACACCATATATTAGGATGACTATATTATTTCCCATGGGGTTTCAAACTCATGACCTTTTCATCACGGAGTCCTTTAACAGAACACCCTACCACCATCTATTACATTCCCTATAGGCTTTCATCTTATCTATCTCATTTATTCATTTGCAAATCATATAAAATCTCACAAATCATTCTAACTAATTTTATTTTATATTATAAATAAGAAAATCATAATATAAAAGAAAAAAAAGTTCTCATACATCTCATTTTTTGATTCAAACCAATTTATAAGTATAAATCCATTTGGATTTAAGATAATCTCTTGAGTTGTAAACATCATTTACGTCCATAGCTAATATGGATATAACACTAGGAAGTAATGATAAATTTTATTTATTCTACATTAAATATTTTCATCCTATCTTTCTTATTTATTTTTTTACAATCTTGTCACAAAGAAAGTTCTAATTAATTTTATTTTGTAATAAATAAGAAAATCATAAAAGTGTAAAGTTTTATTACATATCACTTGCTCATTTAAACCTAAGTATCCACATAAATCCAACTCAACCTTGGGTTTGTCCAGAGGAATGAAATCTCTTGAGTTGTAAACATTATTTACATCCCGAGTTAATATATATATATATATATATATATATATATATATATATATATATATCATGTGCGGAAATAAATACAAATACCTGCATTTTCACCAACACAACCATAAATTGTTTTAACCATAACAATTTTCTTTATATATCTATATATATATATCTATATATATATATATATAGATAATTGTCATTCAAATATTTTAATTAATGCTGCAATTGAAACATTTTGTTTACAACCCACATTCTTCACATTAAAAATTTTATCAATGCAATGAGCTATCTCTCTCTCCATTCAACTCTTTTTTATTCTTTTTTAATGTTACATCATAAGTCACTTTATCTCTCATACTAAGAAGTTGAAATATCAATAGAATAAAAATTTGTTTACATTTTATTATTTTTTCTCAATATATGAAGTTGATAAAATTATTTTACATAAATTGAATATAAAAATGGTTTATTTATGAATAACATTACTTCAAAAAAAAAAAATCTATGAAATTGAGATATATATGAAATATTTTGTAGTGAAAAAATTACATCTCTCTCTTATATTTGAAAGTAAAAATATAAGTTATATTTTTTATTTTCAAATTAGTTTACTCTTTATAAATAAATATATAAAACTATGTTATTTAATATATAAATTGAAATATTTTATTTCTCAGTGATATTATCAGGCCTAAAAAAAGACATTGTTTTTGCCATCTCTTCACTCTTGATATCTCATCTTTATCTCATTTTTTTGCATTTACATAAACCTTTTTGTGATGATTGTTGGGTGCTTAAATGTTGCACTAGAATAAATAATTATTTTATTAATTCAATGTATAATTCCAATGTTTTTTTATGAATTGAAGAAGTCAAAATATGTTTTATTACTTATAGTGGTTTTTTCCTAGTCATTTCTTGCAACCTCTATTTAGATCCAATAACCAGCCACCGAGTTCAGCATATCCACACAACCCTATACACAATTCCGAGACATTTTTTTTTTCTTATCACTAGTCACATGATTCCATGTTGCTTATTTTTCACTCAAGTCAGATCAAGAGGTTTCTAGGCAATGGTTGCAGTCATAACAACTCGTTTAAGAAAAAATCGGTCCATCAACTCTGGGCACAATTTTTGATAAAATGAAGAAGAGTATGAAAAATATAAAACATGGGTTTTTCTTAAGACATCCCTAATGAAATTATTCATCGGGATTTCCTCCATAAAATGCGTGAGTTAGGAGAAATTGAATGTCCTTTGAAGGGAAAATATCATATTCAAGTTGGTGTTCGATTGCAACCAAACTCAAGAATTTGGATCATATCAAGTTATTTATAGAGGATATTATGCTAGATTAATCCTACCTGATTATACATCCAAATGAATACATTAAGAAATCAATCTTCTGTGAGATTACCCAAGGTTTTATGAGTAGCTTTTGGGGAAATTTGCCCTTGATTTTCCTTGAACAGAAAACGGGGCTAAAGATTGATTAATGATTTCAGGAAGGGCAGTGGTCCCGTTTGTAAAATTATGCTACTATTTTAAAATTTTGGATCACTCCCAATGGTCATTGGATCATGCTCTAGCTCCATGTAATGTTAGGACTAAGCAACTTTTTCATGGAAATATTGTGTCACGTTTCACACTTCATTATCTGTGTATCTCGCTGAACTATGATTTAAATTCTTTCCAGAGGAAAGAATTTGGTTATTTGGGCCCTCAATTCCAAATATTTTTCCTCTTTCATTGCTCTTCCTTTTTACTCTTTTATTGTTATAGGTTATATATTTATATGTTTATTGATCAATCTCTTAAGTGTGTTGTGTTGATCTATGTATTTGCATTCAAATATGAGAATTTGGTGTACCAAGGGTTAGGAGACATTGTGCACTCGTATTTTCAATATATTATCTTCATTTGTGTGTGTGTATTAATTTGGGAAGTGAAAATGTTAAAACCATAATGAATCACTGCTCTTATGAACACAGATAATTTGTAGTAACCTTGCACTCGTATTCGTTTCAATGATAAGTGATTGAATGCTTTGCTCTTGTAAGGTTTATTTTGCATAGTTTTTTTTAAAAGTAAGGAGTATGTTTCTTGACATTAAGTTTTAAAGCACACATTCATAATATGATGTATCACCTGTTGAAAGTATTGTGATTTTCGATTACTTATAAACTGTATTCCAAGAATTAGTCCATTCATTTTGTGAGGAAATAAAGAATTTCTGTCTATTGAAATTTGTGGGTTATATATGAGTGAAACTTAACACATTCGAATATCTACACTACCTCATCCTGTTTATAAATACCAGATATGAAAGGATCAGTGTACATGACAGTTTTGAAAGAAAGCACAATCTTAAAGTTTATTCCATATTGCTTTTATAAATGCATATGATAAGAGTACTTTGCAATATTTTGTGATTGAAGGGTACTATTACAATAGTTTTTTTTCCAGCTACATTCTTTCTATTTTGATTTGTGACAGCTAGGATATTTTCTATATTTCATATTTTTATGAGATTTCGATTGGATTTAATGTTGATGATTGGAAAAACACACATATTTTATTTTTAGTGAATACTGAGTTTTATATCTAGACAAGTAATTTCTTTGCATACAGTAGCACGCCTTTGATATTTATTGTTGAGTGATAAAAGTAGATTTAGAACCATCTTTTTTTAAGAAGAACATTTGGTTTGTCACAGAGTGATTATGATTAGGATTCTGTGAAGATTTATCATTAAATTTATTTCTCTTTTAAACCTGATTTTTGCATTTATTAAAAAGATAATTTGTTTACATTTACAGTCCTCTTTTGATGGTGTAAAGTTTGTTTCTCAATCTAAGTAGGATATATAAGTTGGATTCTCAACTGATCTGGTAGTTAGGGTTTGGTTTTTAATTTCAATTAGAATGTAGAATTAGTGTTTATAGGAAATTGAGAGTGTTAATAAATAGTTTGTAGAGTAGGATATAGTTTTGTTTTGCAGGTTTCTGAAGTCTTCTTTTGGCACATACTATGTTGTGTTTCATAGTCTAAGAACCCTAGATTGAAATATTGATGTTGGATCATTAAACTAACATAAATAGCACCCAACAGATAAATAAATATATTTTTGTTAAAACATATTCCTGTTTTAAATAGCACATGTTAACTCTATCGTGAGTATGGGAGGAATTGCACATCTCCTTCTTAATCAGGCGTAATATCAATACTATTTTAAATGTTTTGTATGATATGTACTTATGCATGAACTCAACAAAATAAATATATTAACATAAAAACAGAGATGCAACATAAATAAATTCTCATTTATTAATGTCAAAGAACTGAAATATGCTTACATATAGAATGGGAATCAACTAGCTCGAATGATGGTAGCTTATCTCTGAGAAGAGATGTGGTCGCTACATGCATCTAAACTGTATTAAAATGAGACTTGAAGGCCTATTTATTGTTGAGAAATAACGGAAAACCATAAACATCCAAAAAACAAACCCTATGAGGTAAAGTGCCAAAACAGCAGGCCTTGTTGGGATAAGTTGGTACATCAACTTTCTAGGGTTTTAACTTTGGAATACAATCTTCGGTTGATGTGCACGATGCCTTGTAAGAAATATGTATCTGAGGCATAAAAATTTAAAAATAAAAATTCAATAAAAGAAACAATTTTTCATGTTTTCCAAAAAAATCTCGGTTGATGGCCTCAAAATAGCTCCAGAAGTGAAGGACCCAAAAAACTACCAAAAATAGTAAATTGTGCTACAATTAAGGAAATTGAAAAAATGAAAGAAACAATGGTGGGGGTCCAAGTGGAATAGGTATGTGGTCACCAGTATCCACATGGGTTAGTCCTCCATCCTTAGGAAGCAAGGATTTTCATTTCATTGAGTTCCTCCATGAGATGCGAAAACTTCTGCTGAACTTGGTCCCTAATGAGCCACTTGCCTTGGTGCAGTAGTTGGATAGCTTTGACAACTTGATACAGTTGGATATTTTGATGACAACTGTTCTTGATATCTGTGCCCATGATCCTATTAGTTGTGGCATGTTTAATGCAGCTTGGGTTGAGCTTTTTTGGTGTTAAATGCTCAACAATGTCTGATGTGTCCAAAAATGGTGGAAAGTATGGTCGTAGCTGGTCCACATTGAGTAATATGTGCCAGCAAAGGAATGGTGGAATTTTTAGCTCAAAATAATTGTTCCCTGTAGCTTTAGTGATGGTGTAGGTCCCATATTTGAGTGAGATAAGCTTTCAGTAGGCACCAGTGGGGCGTTCCTCTTAAAAATATAACCATACTTTGTCGCCCACCTGAAAATTGTGTGTCACTCGATGTTTGTCATGACCTTTTTTGTAATTATCATTTTCTTTGTCTAATATGTCTTATACCTACTCAAAGATTTGTTAAATGCTCTTAATGAATCTATTATCTCTATTGGTTTCAGAATGGACTTGACCTGAATCCACCTGAGTAACTGCAAGTGGTATAGCAACATCAATGGGACATAGTGGATGAAATTCCAGTCCCACTTGAAAGGGGTTGTGGTGAGCTGAGTTGTGGAGAACTCTATTGTAGTTGTGTTGGATATAGTGCAGGATTTTGTCCGATGTGCATGGATTCTTCAAGTTTTTCATGTGCAAGATATGCCCAATAATCAGGTTGACGATATCTGTCTGGCCATCCATTTGGGGGTGGAAGGCCATGGACATAGTCAGCGTGGTATCTAAGACCGACCAGATGCTTGAACAAAATAAACTTACAAAATTTTTGTCCCAATCTGAGATAATGGATTGTGGTATCTCAAAGAGTACCCCCACTCATTCAAAGAAGATTTTTGCAGTGGCTTATGTTGTGATACTCTTCTTGTAGGCTACCATAATGGCCATCTTAGAGAATCTGTCGACAAATAAGAAAACAAAGTTGTTTCTGCACTTGGTATAAGGAAGGCATGATGTGTAATACATGGAGATGGATTCCCAGGGATGGCTAAGAGTAGGTGTTGTGAGCTAAACTTTCATATATTTACCTACATTTTTCTCTTATTTCCCTTCCTCATTTGTATCATTAAAAATAAATTTATTTCCTAAATCGCACAAGTATACCTCTTGTCATGTCTTTATGGATTACTTAATCAATGAAGCATAGTAGTAGGAGATTATTACCAAAGAGGTTTTCTAACTCCAATATTCTTGCAAATTTCAAGGTTGGATGACCAAGTTCATAATTTTGGGGAAATTCATTGAGATGGAAGCACTATCTTTTGATATCAGCTGCAATGGTGGAGCAACTTCATATTTATATCTCTACTATATTTTTCATTCGGTTTTGTTTATCACAACCACTATGTAGATGAAGGAAAACAACTGTTGTAATATTAGGAATTGTCAATGTAATAATTTGTATAAGAGAGGTTACATAGTTGTGGAGAGGAGCTTAGCTTACGAATCTGTAAAAATACTTTGTTGAGCCATTTCAGTTTAATGCAGTTCTCCTTTATGATCTCTTCTTTAGTTTTTGATTCTATCACATCCCTGATGAGCGAGTTGGGCCCGCTCTCCTCACAAGGTGTTGTTGAATTTGTGTATGTTAGTTTCTTTCATTATATTGCATCTTTCGTTTACTATTGTAATATTTTAATGTGATTGTTGTGAATATTAAATGTTGTGAATTGAGTCACTATTACAATTGATTGTTGCTATAGTTTTCATTGTTGTTACAGGTTATTGTTGTTTTGAATAGTCTATTGAATTCGTGATTGA
Organism: Pinus albicaulis; assembly: GCA_034641835.2. Lineage (NCBI taxonomy): Eukaryota > Viridiplantae > Streptophyta > Pinopsida > Pinales > Pinaceae > Pinus > Pinus albicaulis. Next base: position 219,986,593 of record CM076581.1, read on the forward strand.
TACGAAATTGTGTAATTTTTACCTGCATATAATTTTCATGTTCGCCTTGAAATAACAAAACACATCATGGATTGATAATTACTGTGGGAAAGGGTTGAATAATATCATTCATACTGGCACACAAAATTTTTTGTGTCATTTCCAAGGGGGCTATCAAAGGTGAAAGAACACAACTTGTATTGATCTCAGAATAAATCTCTCGTCCTCGGGAGGGAATTTTTCTTACCCTGCTCCATGTCCTAATTTTTAATTGATTTGTTTTTATTTTTATTTCTTAGGGGCCTCTCTCTCATTTTTGGGAGGGAATTTTTCTTTCCCTGCTCTAGGTCCCGATCTTAGGGTTTCTTGATTGTTTTTCTTATTTTATTTATTTTTAAGTTTTAAAACCAATCTCTCATCTTGGGGAGGAATGTTTTCTTACCCTGCTCCAGGTCCTAAGATGCAAGAATTTATTGAATTTTTTTCCTTCACCAATTGCATGAACATAGATTTGAATAAAAGGGGAAGAGGAGGACCCCCAAAGAGAGGAAGGAAGGATTTAGGAAGGATTACCTACATCCAAGAACTCATCGCAAAATATGAATCAAAAACATATTCATGAGCCACTCTCAGGGTGAGAACTTAGATGAAATTCGAGGGGCAGTAAATTGTGTAACCAGTAGTACTCTTGGTAGAAAAAATAGAATAACCCCTTTCAATGACAAAAATAGAATAAGTAGCAAGAAAAATACTAGGAGAAGAAAAAGTACTCCTTCCGATGGCAGAAGGAGAGGAATTAGAAAGTAAAGGATTAGATGAATTGAGTATCCCAAGTATAGGAGAAAAATATTTGAAGGAATTCACTTTGCCACATGATCGAGGAAGTGCTTTTAAACAACCTCAACCATCTGTTGATGAACAACTTCAACCATCGGTTGTAGAACAACCAGGACCTATTGAGGTATCGAGTGAATATTGGAAAGAATTCATGGCACCTAAAACTTCCTCGATTGAATTCCCAATTGGAGATATTAGAGGTGATGCACCAATGAAGCCCATTCCTTTGACATCATTTCCTAATTTCCACGGGCTTTCCTCTGAAGATCTAGACACATTCCTTTTTGAATTCAACATCATCTGTTGGGGGTACGACTATATATTTGATGCTCAGAAGTTGAAAATATTCCCTGCTACTTTAAAAGGGACAACTCTATGATGGTTTATGGGTTTATGAGGAAAAACTATCACCTGATGGGACAATATGAGGAACATTTTCATAGAGAAGTATGAGGATTACTTCAAATCTAGAGATATCAAGGAAGAAATATTTAAATTTATGCAGAAAGAGGATGAGAGTATGAAGGATTGTGTGGAATGTTTCAAATATAATTTGCAGATATTAGGCCATAGTGACTTGGACAAGGACATCTTGAAAATCATCTTTCTCCAAGAATTAAGGGAAGTTTCTCTGGAACTCTTGAATATAGAGGAAAAGGGGATATATCAAAAGAATATTTAGGCACCATATGTGAATTATCCATTCAGTGTTCACGAGGCGCTGTAAGGAATAGGTAAGTAATTCAAACCCTTAAGACATCTAGTAGAGGAGTTACAAAGGCATAAATTGTAAATCTGTTGGATAATTTAAGGATCGATATCCTAGGTACATTATCCACTCAGATGGATACTTTACAAGAAAAACAGAAGCAAATGGAATTGGAGAAGACCATGGCCGTTTCTGCCCTAAATGCAGGAAGAAACATATGTTGAATGAATTTCCACTGAATACTATGGAGGCTTGTGAAATATGTGGAAAAACTCATTCTACCAGCTCATGTCCTTCTCTTCCTGGACTAAAGGTAGTCTTTCAAGGAGAAAATGAATAGGTATATCAATTGTACTTCATGGGTTCCAAGGAACCATGGTATTTGCGACCACCAAATATGAATCAAGGTATGCCTCGAGACCTTTCTCAATAATTTAGTAATTTAAAATTTGGCCCTCAGTGAGTACCCTTTTCAACAACATTGCCTCAACCTTTTCAATACCCGCCTTGGTAGCCTTGGCTCCCTCAGTCTAGCTCCAACCCTTCATGGTCTTAGAATTGGCGTGGAACTTCTCCTCTCGGATAGTTCCCCCAACCTATGCCATAACAACAACTACAACTACCTTCTAATATTGCCTCCAGTAATCCTCCCCTTCGTCCTCAACTTCGAATCCAACCTAATCCAAATCCTAACAATAAGGGAGTTCAACTGGCTTACACTCTCAACCTTCCTTCACATAGCATTTCTACAGCAGAATGTAATGAGATAAATCTGCGACCTGGTCAGGTATTGAATGCTCAAAATTTTCCGATTATCATTGAACAAGTTGATGACGAAGTTTCGGAAGCAGAACCTCAGATATTTTGGGATGGATCAAACCAAGACTCTATAAAACAACCACCTCCTGAACCAATTGTTACTCAGTGATGCCAAGCTAATCCACCTTATCCTGAAAGACTAGCCTTGAGTAGACATAATCCTTGATCAAAGTTTGACTTTTTAGGAGAATTGCAATTTTTTTTTGTCAAAATACCCTTACTTCAAGTTATGCGAGATGTACCAATTTATGCTAAGACAATCAAAGAATATTTTTCAAAAAGCCTAGAAAAAAATCAAAGGATATGCTCACCATTCATGTTATGGGGAAGCTATCTAACATCATGCTGGGAAAGTCTATACTTGTTAAATATGGGGATCTAGGGAACCTAATTCTGACTGTGCAGATTAACGGGGTTGATCCCACCAAATTCGGTCGAGGGAATTCGAGTTGATCCCACCAAGGTAGAGGTAATATTACATTTTCCTATACCCAAGACACCAACATAGGTACATATTTTTATTGGTTGCGCTGACTATTATAGATGATTTATAAAACACTTTTACAAAATAGCATCTCCACCTTTTTAGCTGTTGGCTAACGATGCAAAATTTATGTGGACATATGAGTGTGAATTAGCTTTTGCGAAGATCAAGGAATTATTCTGTGAAGCTCCAATCTTACAAGGTCCTGAATGGAAACTCCCATTTCATATCCACAAAAATGCTTCTCAGACAATAGTTGGGGCAAATTTCAGACAATAGGAGGAAAAGAAGTCATATGTAGTTTGTTATGTCAGCAATAATTTGACTCCTGGTGAATTAAACTACACAATAACTAAAAAAGAGTTTATGGCTATTATTTAGGTTTTTAATAAATTTTGGCATTGCATTACTATATATCCTACTTTTGTTCACACTGATCACACAATAATCAGGTACTTGATGAATAAACCTATCATCCTCAGTCGTATTACAAGGTGGTTATTGTTAATTCAAGAATTTGACATTACCACCGTAGATAAAATAGGGAAAGATAATTTAGTTGTTGATTTCGTGTCTAGACTTGATACTAGTGATGAAAGTACACCTATAGAATATATTTTTCTAAATGAACATATTTTTGTAATTTCTACTCATACTCCATGGTATTCGATATTGATAAGTATATTGCTACAGGGAAGGTGCCTCATCATTTTTCATATAGGGAACAATAGAATATTATTCATCATAGTGTCCGTTATTCATGGAAAGAAGGATATCTTTTTCATATAGGGCTCGACCAACAAATCCGATGTTGTGTAAGAGAAGATGAAATCTATGATTTCCCGAAGGCGGCTCACGAAAGTCCCTATGGAGGAAATTTTGTAGATAGACGAACATGTCATAAGGTGTTACAGATGGGATACTATTAGCCCTGCATCTTTTAGGATGCAAGAAATTATATCCAAAGATATTATATCCCCCAGCAGATGAGTTAGCTTGGTCGATCATATGAAATTCCATTATAGCCTCAGGTAGTCCTTGATCCCTTTGAAAAATGGGCTATTTATTTTTTTGGCCCTTTTAATCCATATTCACATCAGAAAGTTCATATTTTGGTTTCCACAGATTATGTAACAAAGTGCGTAGAGGCCAAGGCTGCTATGAAATAAACAGAAAAGGTTGTCTCAGAATTTTTATTCGAAGATATTTTTACTCGATATGGCGCTTCTAGGGAGATAGTTTTAGATGGGGGAGTGCAATTCACATCACATATGCATTAGGGGAATTTTTAGGTCTAAAATGGGACTCCTAAGGAAATTATAAAATAATAGTGGAAATAGTAAAATAAAATTAGATTACATCATCAAATTTTAGAGGCAAAAAAGAGAAAACTACATTTTTAACTTATATCCCTATGGGTTTACTCAAATTTTGAGAGGGAACACTCCTTGGATGCATAATTTGATTCCTAATCCAAGGAGTATCGATGTTGCATACTTCCCATGCACCCTGCTACGCGAAAAATGAGAAATACATGAAAAAACGTGATTGCAATCATATTTTTTCATGTATTTCTCATTTTTTGTGTAGCAGGGTCCATCAAAAGTATGCAACATAGGTAATCCTTGGATGATGAATTAAATCTTGCATCCAATGAGTACTCCCTCTCGAAATTTGAGTAAAACCTTAGGTAGATAAGAGTAAAATACAAGTTGAAAAAGTAGTTTTGTTATTTTATTATTTTTTAATATTTTTACTTTCTTACCCCAAAAATGGTGATTCACCCCTCATGGTTGACATCATCATCGTGAATCCTATTGGTTCTTATAAATTTTAATTCGGTTGAACATTTTTCTTAGGAGGTCGAATTTAGACCTCAAAATTTCTCTAATGGATAGCAAGGCTTATGAAAAAATATGGAATTAAGCATAGGGTGATATCTCCATACCGTTCTTGAGTGAATGGTCAAGTAGAAAGCACAAACAAGGTGTTGAAAATATTCTTAGAAATACTGTGGCAAGACATCACCGAGATTGGGATGAAATACTTCTTGAAGCTCTTTGGGCGTACATAACAACATGGCAGGATATAAGAGGTTTTTCAACAATTGAGTTTGTCTATGGAAAATCCCCTTTGTTTCCAGTTGAATTCGAGATTAACACTCATAACAACTATTGATGTAGGATTAGATATTTTAGAAGCATATAAACACCAGCTGGAAAAACAAAATGAGCTAGATGAAATTCATTTAATGGTTGTCTAGAAAAATTCTATAATTCAGCAGTAGAGAAAAAAATGGCATGACAAATTTATCAAGAATAAGGTGTTTCAAAGAGGGGATTGGGAACTACTCTATGATTCTTGTTTAAAGACTTTAAAGGAAAGATCGACTCTCATTGGATTGGACCTTATGAAGTTGATGCGTTGCTTGATAATGGAACTATCAGACTTGTCAGAAATGATGATACACATCATTCTTTCATAGTAAATGGACATCTACTTAGATTGTATCATCACCCAGCTTCTAAGGATGCCTTCATTAAACATATATCTGATAAATATTGTTTGAATCTTTTTAGTGCAGCGAATTCCTCATCTACATCCTCTAATTTAAAATAATAATAATAATAAATAAATAAATAAAATATTGTTACTACTCAATTGTTTTTAATTGCAGGTACTATCACTGGCGTGCAATTCTATGTGGGTCAATATTTTTCTAAGTACTCGATGTTGTTACTCCTTTAATGTTGTTACTCTAATGATGTTACTCCTCCGGGTGGTTTAAATGTTTCTACGTACCCGATGTTGTTACTACGGTGTTGTTACTCCCTCGACATTGTTACTCCTCGATGCTGCTACTCTATCAAAAAAATTTCTAAGTACCTAGTGTTGTCGCTCCTTCGGTGTTGTTACTCCATAGAAATTTTCTAAGTACTCAATGTTAGATCTAAGACTTTTGTGATCCATAATTTATATAAATGTCGTTCGGATTAATCACATCATTAGAATTTGGTGGATGTTTCGAACCATCTAATGTGGTTGTTACTCTGTGACGAAATACTTCCCAAGTACCCGGTGTTGTTTCTCCATCAATGCGGTTACTCCTCCAAGGTCGTTACTCTGCCAAGGTAAGTCGTTAGGTACGTCCCCGATCGAATTTTGCGAATTTGATTAATAATTATTTTGACATGACATCGACATGATTGTGGACAGTCCTCCCTTAGTTGGGGGGAGGTATTTTAATAACTGCAATGACAACATAAGCAAATCGTAATGATGATTTTCCAGCGTCATCATACAAACATTTGCTAATACGTACACACCACAACCCTTACTCTATTTTGCAAAATCATTAATATGCATTAGGACTTGATATTAGTACATCTATGTTAGCTAAAAAATCCTTTCCAAATATGTGGAATAACTACCATAATCATCCTTCATCATTACCATAATATACCATGATTTATTTTCCCATTTCTACAAAATTACCTTTTGTATTTCGCTATTATCACACTCCATTTTCCGCCATTCCGTCACCACGTGAATTACATGTCAATAATCTTCCCTAATTGTCCTATTCTACTCCAAGGTGATGTTACTGAGTTATCACAGAACCAGAAAATAAAATTCTGGTTCATAGAAATGCATATCTATGGCAAATATTTATAGACAGAGGCTCGAATATGTACTTTGAAAGGTTGCAGGGATTCCACGTAACTATCACAGCCGAGCTTGCATTAAACTTGGAGGGAAATCACTCTAGATTTTTCGGTTTGGATATCTCTATCATAGAGGAAGCCATCTCTCTCGAAAATTCCCTTTGCTATAATTCCCAAAATTGTTTTTACAGGCTAGGGAAACAGTAGTTCAGAAGGGAAGGGGACATGATCGTATGTCTCTACCATATCCATGTGGTGAGGTGGCATATTTTATGCTAAGATACATCACCTAGGAAGGGCGATTTTCTACTCTGTTCAAATACCACTTCAAGATTATGGCATCTCTTCGGTTTCGAGATGCAGAAATCCATTTGTTGGATATGCCTTTCTTCCTATAGAAGAGTCTTCAGCTGATGGCCCAATCCAGCTGCCAATCTCGACAAGTATTATAAGTCCTCACAAATAAGGAATTGGTCCGGTTATTGGTAATACATGCTCTTGCTAAAACTCGTGTGTCTTGGTCACAATTAGTTGAATTTTCGAATGAAGAACTTCAAGTTATGATATCGACAAGGGAGGGGGGCTAAGGGGAAGCAATGTAAATATAAGAAACCACAGTAGATGTTTCCCCAAAATGACCAGCATCGCTTTTTAGTTCAGTGGGAATGGAAGCAATGGAAATAGAAGAAACCACAGTGAGTGTTGCCACATAAGAACCAGCATCGCCTATCGATTCAGTGGGAATGGAAGCAATAGAGATAGAAAATGTAGTTGAAGTTGTCCTACAAGAACCATCATTCACTGGAAATTCATAGGGAGAATTGTCACTAGCCAGAGGATCAATAGGTGGTGTTGTTACACAAGAACCAACACCACCCGTTCAAATATATAAGGAGTTCACATGGGAATGTGCATGTGGTGTTGATACACAAGAACCGTCACCACTTGTCCAAGCAATTTTGGGCCATGAAGTAGGAATTGTAAGTTGTGTTGTCACAAAAGAACCAATACCAATAGCTCAAAAGAATCAGGAATCTATAGAGGAAACAGGTCCCGCAATTGACACTTCTCCACAAGAACCAGTGTTGACTGTCAGACAAGGAGAAAATTTGGAAGGAAGCGTGGTTCAATAAGTGAACAAGGGGGATGGAAAGGAAGAATCTGAGTCAAAAGGCATAGTCAGGGCGGAGATTGAAGAAGATGTTCCTCATTTCTTATTTCTTCTACTTTACCAAAAGGGGCAAAGAAATTTTGTTCCGCTTGGCGCTTCGTGGAAGAAGAAGCTATTCCCTCAATTTTAGAATTTTTTGGAACAATCTCAAATACATTGTTTGATACAACCATTTAGGTGCTAGTACTCGCTAACACACAAACATGAAAAATTGGAAGAATAGGGGTCAACACTAACACACAAGTACCAGTGCCGACCAGAGGATAGGTTGAAGAAGTAATAACTGATGCCACCCCTCTAGGGCCACCAGAAGAAAATGTTATTTCTAAAACTAACCCACAAGGGTTAAAAAAAATACTTGGACAAATAAGAGATGGCCTTGTGGCAGAATAGATGCAAGGGAAAGATGTCAGCGACATAAAGACTTAAGGAAGGAAATGAAGAGGTCACAAGACTTGAGAAATAAATTGAAGGCACCACTCTCCAAATGGAGGAAAAAATCAAATAATTTAGGGTAAAGGAGGAGTCAGTCGACACATTTTTTGACAATAATCCACCAATCCCACACCAACTAAAGGACCAGTAGAGGAAGTCACTATCAAACAAGAAATCATTGAAAAATGTGCAAAAAGGATGCCCCCTCGTAAAGAAAGGTACCAGTCCCAATTTAATGAAATCATGCAATCAAAAATAGAAAATATTAAATTGAGAAAAAGGGTATTGTGCTTAGAGAAGAAATCAAGGAGATACAGGAAAAACATTGCAAAATCTAGGGCTGGAGCCATTTCATCAGCAGTTTAGAAAGAGAGTAACCCTACAATTTATGTCGCCACACAAACTGATCTCATTGAATATTTATTTGAGGCTCGAGAATTCTTTTTGGCTGCAGAAATTCAGATGTGGCAGGTTGTTGCGTCTTGTCTTCAACAAGGGACAATCACTTTGAAAAACCACTAGGAATAAGTGAAAAGGATTCGAAAATAGGTTGCGCAGACCATCACTGGATACATAGACTAGATGAACAGAGAGAGACAAATGTGGGAGAAATAATAGAAGAAGACGAGGACTTGGAAGAGCAGGTGTGAATACTGAAGGTTGATAAGGAAGAGATGTTCACTTTGGTACAATAGGCACAGGGGCTTCACTTAATTAACCTATAACATATCACGTGTGATCATAGCATATTAAAAAATACCCTTAATTTGATTATATATTGGAAAATGCCTCTAAAAAACACATTATTTAACCCCCTACCAATATAAACCCAATACATCTTCCCAATTTTTAAAACCCCTACTTTCACTATATATAGTAGGTATCTATTTTTTCATTAACATTTTTTATACCCCTTATATTTTTTCATTAACTTTGAGCTGAATTTTTTATACATGCCAATATAAAAACCGTTTACCTCCTATATATCCTCCAATATATTATGTCATTTTTTTCCTCATTATATATCCCCCAATGTGATCCCATGTGCTATGGTACTTCTCCCACAGTGAAGCCCCTGTGACAATAGGTAATGGCTTGCCGACCCCCTTCTCACAACTATGCTCTGTTTCTCCATGAAAAATGTCTTTTCTTTTGTTTGGAAAATATTTTTCATGAGGTCAACCATGAGATACAAGATCCTATACAGTTTTTGTGTACCTTGAGAATTCATGATGTTTTGAATCAACACTTGATGTGCGAACTATATATGCAAGATTACTTCCTAATTGATGATCAGGCATTCAACCCAGCTCTTTTTGTAGGATATGTTCAATTAAGAGTGTTTAATTCCTATACAATCAATTAGGTTAAATGGAAGAAAGCCTTCGACACATTTGAAGAAAATAAAGCTACTAAGTCACTTGTCCTTCAAAGGGAAAATAGTGAGTCTGTCAATATTTATAACAAGCATGCTACCTTTTTGAAGCTTGAGGGATGAAAGGCATATATGTTAGCAACCGAGAAGTGGTGCACTAATTTGTGCACAGAACAAGTGGCCACTTGTCAAGATGAGGCTTGGGAGAATTGCCAGAAAAGGTAGATGCTATCATTATCAGCTGTGAGGATACGAGAACCTTTTTGGGCTCCTAATTTTTCAGAGGCATTAGAAAGGATACCACATTACATTTCTTGCATAGACACTTGTGGGGTCTACTGGATGGGTTTCAAATTCTAGTTTCCCATTATCTGACTCGTAGCATATCAGTACACTCCAGCCTGCAATGTGAATAATGATTGGTGGAAGTAATTCCTTATAAGATATGGCTATAAACCTCCAGGAACAGAAATGGCTAGGAAATATGATCTTGATCAGCTTCACGTTGATCACAACAGCTCTAACCTAGACTTGCATAGGCGAAGAGCTACATGAGGGCATATAGAAACATTCTTTGGGGGGAGATCTTGGGAGCTAAACTTTCATATATTTACCTACCTTTTTATCCTATTTACATTCCTCATTTGTATCATTCACAGTCAATTTATGTCCTAAACCGCACATGTATACCTCTTGTCATGTCTTTATGAATCCAACTAATGTTTTCAAGATGCTTCCTTGTTGGCTAATTATTTCCCTTATCTACTTGACTGTAGACTCAATGTAAACCATCTTGTATTTTAGTTATAGGAACTCAACATGTTATCTCTTTATTGGTACTGAGATGGTGGGGCCTATTATTATTTCATCAAGTTGGCCAGGTTATGAGTTTCAACCATGGGACCACTATATATTTTCTGGAAACTTGTTATTCTCCACTTATCTCACTACAACCAATAGCATGAGAGGATCTTTCTTAGATATACCCCAAATTACTGTATTACCCCAAATCACTATATTATGCGCTCACCCAAAAAGTGTTATTTAAGAGATATACCACTATAATTAACATGACTTATGTAATCTTTTGAGATAGGTATCCTACAATGGTGTGAGCGGGACCTAGAATTTTCTTTTAAGTACTAATCGTTTATACTTATTTCTGATGGTTGATTCTTACTATGGTAATAGAATACTCAAATTCTTTTTGGATATTGAGATTTAAGAATTTCACTGACTCACTAGAAGCTTAGGGTTTGTAGGGTTCTAAAGACAAAGAAGTGTGAAAAAGTGTTATACCTCTTTGATATACTTGTGAGGTCCAATAGTAATATTGAACTCTTTGATATAATTGTGAGGTCCAATAGTAATACTAAACCCAAAATATTAGGGAAATAACTAAGGAGGATCAACCATTGACTTAGTCGTATGACCTAACTACTTAGGTTCTAGAGAGAAATATCCCAAACATTGTCCTCAATGTACTATAGCAACAAGATGACCAATTTGTTGATTTATAGTTGGTTTTAGATATACCTAGGTAATCGATATGCTAGTGTTTTCTAAGATGATACTACTCAAACGGGTTCCAATAGGGTTTAGAAGGGTTCCCAAAATGTGTGTATTGTTCCCAACCATAGTTTTACCCATCAAGCAAATGATTTTTATTTTATTTGAAGAAGTTGGAACACTTCTCTAACCAAAAAAAAAAATTCCAAAAATTTGGAGGTCTCCCTGCTAAAGAAAGAACTCCAATACCACATATAGAATTCCTTAATCCTTGATAATAGAAATGGAAATATACAAAGAATATAATTATAGATTAAATGGAAAGAACAACCAATAAGATAAACTCTATAAAGATATTTGTATTGAACATGTGAAGAAAAATACAATGTTCACTTGCTTCCTTTGCTAAGGTGACTTTCCATTGAGCATATGTCGAAATACACAATAGAAAACAAACATCTCATAGTCTGCGATCTCTTTAAATAACTTTTCTGGACCAAAGACACTAACTACTCATAGTCTGATCACTAATTGATATCATTTAATTAATATATCTTATATGATGTAACATTTTACTTTAAAAAATTATTAATACTATTCAATTCAATGGAACTTATCCAAAAAGGATGATCACATATAACACTTAACCAATTTCTATATAGCCTAAAGGAAAGAAGTTAAATTAAGATAACAAATTAAGAGATCTTTTATTTATATCTAAATGCATCATGTCATTAATTTTTATCTATTCTGATAATTTTAGACGTGTTAAAACTTCCCATTTTAAAACTTTTTATCCCCAAAACTCAAAAAGTTGAAGGATTTATCTCTTGGTTCTTAGTTTCGGATTTCTCATCTAGCTCTTGACGCTGGTTCATTCTTACATTTGAACTACAAACTAGAGTTATGCTACTCTGTTGGATCTTAAGTAAATTTCCTGTATTTTAAAGGTTTTAGTTTCGGATTTGTCATCTAACTCTAGACGCTGATTCCTTCTTATATTTGAACTACAAACTAGAGTTATACTACTTTGTTGGATCTTAAGTAAATTTCCTGTATTTTAAAAGTTCTACAGTTTCTTTTGTATAAGAACCGGCCACAACAAGGGGCAAATATAAATAAGCTTGATAACACCATGTAAACGGTTTTTTCAAAAAGAGGAAAAAGTGCATGAAAGAAGTTTTAATTAGACTTTGCTTCTTCAAAAGTCTACTTGATATGATAGAATAACACGGAAAAAAAAAAAATTGTCTTTGTTCATAGGTCCTTGAAATCGAATCCACTTTTCGGCGCGCTCATAAATTTTGTAATATTCCTTTATCTTAAACAATGTTGACATAACACATCGTCTCCACTTCTCTTTTGACTTATACATGAAAAAAGCACGAATATTTTATTAACAAACGTCGGTCGCTGTAAACGCTGACCTGTATACTGCACTGTCGAGGAAAAATATACTTCTTCCGCGTCATCCTTCGCGCAGTAACGTAAATTCAGGGAAGGAGAAGCAGATCGTCCCCAGCATCATATATAGTTAATAAAGACAAAGCGGTAATCAGGAAATCGGTTCATCCTCGAACCTGCAGAAATTTGATCAATATAAATTTTAGATATAACCATCTATTCCAAATGAAAAGTATGAAACTAATCCTTTCGGTTGTGAACACAAACCAGAAAAAACGGGCGCCTACAACGTATTGCAGAAGGTACACTGAAGCTGTTCCTTTCTAAACACCGATGGCCCACATCGTACATGATTACCGGACCGGTGGATTGTATTGTCAGACAACCATTATCATCTCATCATCTCCACCACCTCCTTACCCTAAAAGGCGGTTGTCCTGTCTACATAAACCCTAAACTCCACTCTTCGTTCCCATTCCTCTCCATTCAAATCGCTTGCATTTCGATTGGATTTCGTTGAGATGGCAGGGACTCTTCACCATCGTCCTCCTTTCCTGCTCCTCATCGTTCTCTCTATAATTTTCTCATATGCTTACTCTGATCCACAATCTCCATCTGCCAGGCCGCCTTTCCATCCCAATGATAAGCCTTTGCCAAGGCCTAATCCCTCAGTACCCCCACAACCACACGAGAATCCTTCTCCTTTCCCTGATCATAAACCTCCCCAAGATCACATGAAGCCACCTACTTTTCCTCCACACCCTCTGGATTTCCCCCACCCCCGACCACTGATTTCCAAACCCTACCCTTCACCTCCAGGGAAACCCCATTATCCCATTAGACCTCCACCCCGAGTTGTACCACTAAATGCCCATGGCCACGTGATGCCGCCGTCTGCTCCTCATGATCAGAACCCAAAGCCCACTCCAAACAAACATCAGCCACCTCCCACTCCTATGGATGAACACAGACCACGTTCTCCTCTCAATCCCAAAATCCCGAAGCCTCACAAGATGCAGATACCTACTACCTTCAACCACCACACGAACAAGCCTATTCATGATGCAAGGCCTGTCCATCCCTCACACTCTCCCCATCTTCACAAATCTCCACCCCCTCATGATCGCCACGGTGACAGCTATGCGGTGCCTCCTCCCAAAAACCACTAATTAGCGTAAGTTCTCTTGGCTCCTCTACATCTGCATACCAAACACTTAAATCTCTCTCGTTCATACCGTAAGATTCATGTCGTAGGCAATATTCAGGTAACAATATTTTAATTTATAATCTAGTGGAAATCCCTTCAAGTTAAATCGTTTCCTCTGGTTCATTGCATTGTAGGATGGTGGCAGAGACGGGGCGTTTATATTATATAGAATAATATGGAGAGTACGCATGTGCAGGAGAGTCGGCTCGAACACTAGCAACTAAGACATATAGATATATTGCATAGCCAGATCTTGTCATCCCTCTTGCTCTATGCTACGATCACAGTGCAAGATCTGTATAGTTTGAATAGTTTAAATAGCATAAGTGATGGTCACTCCGTTGTCATCGTCCCGTTTTTAGTTTTTTTATATAAATTGGATTTTTAATTGTGTTTGTTCGTCGATTTGTGGTGAATTATATAGTAGTTTGATGTTCCTTTGAGTTGATGTAAATCTTTTATTGTGTGAAGTGTGACCGGTTAAATTAGTATCAAATAAAACCTGTGAGGGTTTAGACTTGGTAATATTAACACATGCATGTTTATAAAGTGTGAAGGGCACTATTATCAAATTACTTTTATGAAGATTTTATACCTGGAATAATAATAAATTAATACGTTAAAGAGTTTATAGTCAGAGCGGTATCGTTAATGAAAGCAATTGATATAATTAATAAGCTGTTCACACGTATTATGGTCATTTTGCTTCTTCCTCTTACTTCGGTGATGGTGGATGATGCGTATATTTTCAAATGATTTATGTATATATCTTTGATGTATAAGCAGAAACATATTTTTCTTCGTTAAAACGAATAGGTTTCAATCAGTAAGAAAAATGATTATTTATATATAGTTAAACCATTTCAATTTTTCTATATTTTTTACTACTTTTCTATATTTTATAAATCAAAACTTTTACTGGTTTCTAAGTACCTAAAATAATACAATAATATATTAAAGACAAATATATAAAGAAATATCACCTATATTAATTTAAAATCATTGTTCATTTTAATGTTAAAATCAATGTTATTTTAAAATGGAATTGAAACATAATATCATAAATATAATTAATTACTTATGCTTTTGAGAGAAGTTCAATTGATTAGTTATATTATCAAATTTTATGTAAAATATGAGATTTAAAATTTAAACTTTTAGATTGATAAAATTATATGTAGAGAAAAGATATATATAAATATCTAAAAATTATAGTGATAATAGCTAGAATCAATACCATAAATACAAAATACAAAATATTTAATTTATTTTAGACAACTAAATTATCACACATATTAAAAATCCCAATTCATTTTAAACGAGTTGAGTCATCCATAATGATTAGAATTAGATAGCCCTATGGATCAAAACCAGATGCCAACGTTACTTGGATTTTGTTTGTGGCAAGTAAGTTTAAGGGTTTTTATTTATTTATTTAAGGCTTGTATGTGAGACTATAAGAGTACGCAAGGGACAAACATGAAGAAGCCTGATGACACCATCTAAGTTGTCTTTCAAAGAGAGCGCAACATTGCATGAAAGAAGTTAAAATAGACATTGGCTGGTGAAAATTCTATTTGATACGATAAAATAACAGAAAGAAAACCCCTTTTCGTCACAGGTTCTTGAAATCAAATACACTTTTTCTGCGCGCTCACAAATTTTGTAATTCCTTAACTCATTAAATAATCTAAAAAGTAGGAGGCCTAGTTTTAAATTTGTGTATAAAATAATATAATTTTTTATACGATTTTAATGAAATTAATAAAATTTTGAGAAATCTGTCAAATTTGAAGATTTTGAATTTTCCAAATTTTTTTATAAAAATTAAAATCTTAATTAAAAATAATATTTAATCACTCTTAATATCAAACCTGTTGAGGTTGAGAAAAAATTGGCCAGATTTAGGTGATTTTTTTTTTTTTTTTTAAATTATCTAGGGTAATCGGTAATTGGTGAGAGTTTCTTGAACAAGGCCTAGGATCAAATCCAACTGGCTGTCACTATAAATCTAAGCTAGGTGCAACAGCCTGCAAGGGGCACACAATAGCTATAAAACTTATGCTCTTCTAGCCAAGACACAACAAGCATACGTCTCCACTGAGATTTGATCCTGAGTAGATTGGATGAAAATCATCTGACTCCACAGTTAAACCTACGCTGCACGGACCAGATTTCGGTGAATTTTAAGGTCGTGCAATTTTTCCGGTTAGTAGACAACACCATTTTATGGACAAACGTCGATTCGGTCGCCCTGGAAGTTATGTAAGGTGAAGTCAGGGAAAGAGAAGCAGGAACGTCCCCACCACCAAGTACAGTTAGTAAATAGAATACGTCATCAATTACTAAAAGTATTATTTTCTCTTGTGAACACGAACCTGAAAAACGATCGCATACAACGCGTTGCCGAAGTTGACACATGAAGTGGTATTTCTTTCTTTATGCTGACGGCCCACATGACACATGATCCCCGAACCCAGGGATTATATTGTCAAACAACGACAACCAAGATGTATGGTGTCATTGATCGATTAATGCAAATGAAAGATGAGGCGGAGAGATCTTCCTCAAGACTAAGATTATGGTTGTGGAGATTAAAACTAAAAATAATTAAAAATTCAAAAATTTTAGGTTCAGTTAAATAGAGTAAAATAAAGTAAGTTGGAGTGAAATAATAAAATTTTGGATTATAATTTTGAATATGTGAAATATATTTATATGGAGGTGGCTACTTTTTCATTAAGTAAAAACAAAGTTATTACTGGGATTTACACTTTACGAGGAGTTGTTGCGGAGTCACTGTCTCCAAAATTCAGTAAGTGTTTGTTTTCATGTGTCCACCACAAAATGGTCCACAATTTTCTCCTCTTGACCTCTTACATCCACCACTATACAAAATACTTCTACCAGCATATCTTCGTTCAAAACATACATTTTAATATTTTAATACATGAAAACACACATATTTTACCAACTCTGTTTTTAACTTTAATTGTTTAATTTGTTGCTGAATGGGTAATTTGTATTCATGTTCATAACTTCATTTAAGTCATGTCCTTTAGCCTACAAACAAAATATGTAACCTACAAAATATTTTCTTCATTGATTTACAAGTGTATCACAAGTATGGTTGTTTTTAGTTTGATAATTATTGTGGTTGATATTAATTTTCCAACACTCCACCTTAATCACAAGTGGCGCCATTGAAAATTCTCAAAACAATATCTGAGATTAAAAAAAAAATCACCTACCAATGGTTTTCTAAGATGTATGCAAATTATTCTTGTGACTTGCAATGTTGCAACACAATTTCACCATTGTTAGCCAATTCTCTTAGAAAATGATATTTAGTCTCAATGTGCTTGGTCCTCTTGTGAAAAACATAATTTTTTGATATTTCAATTGCAGAATTGTTGTTGCGGAAAATAGTGGTTGTTCTCAACTGCTTGACACAATGTTGTTGTTGCGTTGGGATATTCAACTTTTGTTGTTGACAATGACACTATCGAATGCTTCTTGGATGCCCATGAAATGGCTCCTAAACCTAAATGAAAAAAATATCCTCACGTGCTCTTTCTATCATCAAGAATTCATGTCCAGTCACTGTAAGTGTAACTAATGAGCCTAAAATAATTTGTTGCAGTGTACAAAATACCATATTCCTTTATCCCATTGACATACTTTAAAATCATTTTTATTTCTTTTCAATGTGTCTCTTTGGGTGTCTCCATGAACCTTGACATCAAACACACTACATACATTATATCAGGCTGCCTAGTTGCAGTCAAATACATTATGTTTTCTACCATACTTTTATATAATGTGGAATTGATATTGCTACTGCAATCTTCTTTGCTCAACTTCAACCCCACAACAGTTGGAGTTGGTGTGTGCTTGATTTTATTCATGTTAAACCTCTCTAAAATCTCTACTACATACTTTGCTTGGGAAATAAAAATACCATTTTATGTTTTCTTCACTTCTATGCCCAAAAAATACCGTAACAACCCCAAGTCAGTCATTTCAAACTCACTTTTCATGACTTCTTTGAAATCAATAATGATTAAATCACCACTCCCTATAAAAATCAAATCACCTTCATATAGAACAATAATAAGAAGCTTACCATCACCCTCTTTGTTGTAGAGTATAGGCTCACCGTCACATTTGTTGAAGCTATTTTCCATCAAGTAAGCATCTATCCTACTATACCATGTATGTGGTGGTTGCTTCAACGCATAAAGAACTTTCCTCAACCTAGACACCTTGTCTTCTTTGCCTTCTATATAATAATGAGGTGGTTGCGCAACATATACTTCCTCTTTCAACACTCCATTCAAGAATTATGATTTTACGCCCATTTGATACACTTTCATTTTATGTTGTGCGAAAATTGACAACATTGTACGCATTATCTCCACCCTTGCGATTGGGGCAAATGTATCCATGTAATATCTTCCATGTTGCTGCTTGTATCCTTTGACAACTAGCCTTGCTTTATGCCTTGAATCTTTCCTTCAACGTTGCTCTTCGTCTTATAGACCCACTTCACTCCAATGACTTATTTTCCTTGTGGAAGGTCCACTAACTCCCATGTGTCATTCTTTTCTATTGCTCCTATTTCTTCATCCATTATTTCAATCCATTTTTCCACTTTGACTTGATCCTCAAAATTGATTGGGTCATCTATGTGACAAAACAATGCAAGTAAGGAATTCATACCAGTGCTACTATCAACTTCATTTTGCTCATAAATTTCACTTAAATTTATAAAATTATGTGTTCTTGATGTTGGCCTAATACTATAGTTGTTGAGATTGAAACACAAAATTGACTTCCACAACAAAACAAAAATAAAAGCTCATAAACTTTAGGTGCAGTTAAAAGAGTAAAATAGATTAAGTGGGAGAAACATAACAAAACAATGGGTTATAATTTAGAATACATGAAATACATTCATATGGAGGTTGGGTCTCCTTCACTAAGTAAAACCAAAGTTGTTATGGAGATTTACACTTCACTAAAAAAGTAACTGTTTGTTTTCACAAGTCCACCACAAAATGCTCCACAATTTTCTCCTCTTGACCTCTCAGACTTACATCCCCCACTATACAAAATATTTCTACAAGCATATCTTTATTCAAAACATACATTTTAATATTTTAATGATGATGATGATGATGATGATGGTTAATGTCCACTGAGAAAACAAAAATATTAAGAGACATGATACAAAATATTTCTACATGCTTATCTTTGTTCAAAACATACATTTTAATATTTTAATGATGGTGATGATGATGATGGTTAACTTCCACTAATACGAAACTATTAAAATATTAAGAGACAACACAAATATTAAAAGACATGAAACAAAATATTTCTACATGCATATATTTGTTCAAAACATACATTTTAATATTTTTAAAACATGACAACACAAATATTAAGAGACAAGATGGGTGATTGTACAAAAATGTTTTCTATGTGAGTACATATATTAGTTGTGAAATTAATGTCTCACCATAATTTTTTACCAAATATGTATTAAATTCCCTTTTGACTTTAATTATCTGATGTGTTGTTGAATGGGTAATTTGTACTCGTGGTCAAAACTGCATTTAAGCCTTTTTCTTCAGTCTACAAACAAAATATGGAACTTGCAAAATATCTACTTGGTTTATTTACACATGTATCATATGTATGGTTGTTGTAAGTTTAATAACTACGGTGGTCGAGATAACTTGAAAAATATCTACATGGTTGATTTACACATGTATCACATGTATGCTTGTTGTAAGTTTAATAATTGGGGTGGTTGAGATTAATTTTCCAAAATAAAATTCCTAGGGCTATATATTTCCATTGTTAGAAAATATATTTGTTTAAATATAATAATGGAAATATACAACCTAAAACATTAATGGAAAAATAACACAGTAAATATTTGTTTCCCTTAAACAACCATGATCATCTCCTCACCTTATAAACCCTCAACTCAACTATCCCTTCCATATCATTCCGTTACATTCTAATCACTTTTATTTTAACTGGTTTCATCGAGATGGTGAGGACTATACATCATCGTCCTCCTTTTTTGCTCCTCATCATTTTATTTATAATATGTTCATATGCTTACTTTGAAACACATTCTCCATTTTCCAGGCCTCATTTCCACCAAAATGATAAGCCTTTTCCTAGGCATAATCCCTTGGTACCTCCACAACCATAGGATAAGCGTTATCCTCTGCCTGTTCATAAAGATCACATGAACCCACCTACTTTTCCTCCATGCCCTCTGGATTTACTCCACCCTTCTCCTCTAAGGAAACCCCATTATACCATTAGAACTCCACCCCAAGTTGTTCCGCTAAATCCCCATGTCCACAAGATTCCACCGTATTATCCTCATGATCAAAACCCAAATCCTACTCCAAACAAACATCATCCACCTCCTGCTGCTATGGATGAGAAAAAACCACCTTCTCCTTTCAATCCTAAAATCCCCAATCCTCACAAAATGTAGATACCTACTCCCTTCAACCACCACACGAACAATCCTATTCATGATGGAAGGCTTGTCCATCCCTCACATGCTCCCCATCTCCCAAAATCTCCCTCCGAAACACCAGTAATTAGTGTAAGTTCTCTTGGCTCCTCTACTTCTACATACCAAAAACTTACATCTCTCTCATGCATGTTGTAACATTCATGTCACATTCAATATTAAAGTAAGAGTATTTAATTTTATAATCTAGTAGAAATCATTTTAAGTTAAATCCTTTCATCTTAGTCACTGTACAGGTTAGCGACATCGGCTCATGGTGTGTATTGTATAAAATAATATGGAGAGTACTTATGTGTACGAGAGTTGGCTTAGATACTACTGAGAAATATAGATATACTACATAGACAGATATTTTCATCCCGCTTGCATTATGCTAAGATCAGATCATAGTGCAAGATCAATTTGGATAGTTTAATAGTATAAGTTATGGTCATGGAGTTGTTTTCATTCTATGTTTCCTTTAATATAAATTGATATATTTCCTATTTATTGGATTTTTAATTGGTTATGTTCATCGATTAATGGAAAAATGTATAGTAGTTCAATATTGCTTTGAGTTGTTTATTTTGTGAAGTGAGAAAGTTTAAAGTAGTATCAAATAAAACTTGTACGGGGTTTATATTGAATCAAATTAACACGCTCAATTTTCCAAAATGAAAACACATCTCAATTTGTTTTTTCGACATGTTTCGAACCACTAAGTGGGTTCATTATCTAGACATGGAAGACAGTACTGATCCAACCAATAATTATTTACTGTAGGGATGCAAAAATACTAGAAAAATGAATATTAAAAGAATAATAAATTAATTAATATGAAATTTATAGAGTTAGTAAATTAATCAAAAAATATCTTAGAAAAGTAACAGAAAAAGAAATTCCTAAATCTAGTCTTAATAGAAGGTTTTAACAATATGTAATTATTATATTTATATATATACAGACCAATCGGGGTGGAATACAGACCAATATTCCTCTTGGGATTTGTGTTATGATTGAGATGACTGTTGGCAAGGTTGTAGGGTGGCAACACATGAGCCCTCGCATGTGTGAAAAATTTAGTGGGATGGTTGATAGCACGGTCATGCTAAATGTTGAAGGGACGAGTTACAGAGATCATAAACTCCATGTGCGAGCTGGGTGGGTGGGGGGAGGGGGAGGGTGGAAAACCTCCTACATGAATTTTTCGTGTTATTAAGTTTGGTACTTGGGAGAAATCGCAAACGTTGGGTTCCTACATTTACCCATGCTCGAACAAGTCAGAGGAATTTCTTAAGGGCCAGGACCAAGCCACTCTAGTTTATGGTGCTAGCAGTTGGGTATGCTTCTCTTTTCTTTCTTGTACCTCTTCGACCATGACTTGTTTGACATTCTACTATCCACTTAAATTGTATTGACACTCTCTGGAATTTTAATTTTGGAAGAAAATGAGATGGGTGTTCGAAAAGTTGGAAAGTTAATGTCGTTCTATTTTTTGTTGTTTGTGATTTTTTTATATCAGCTTCTATTTTCTTTGGAATTCTATTCTAGAATGGGAATGTATGCTCAATTTCAGATTAATCGTTGGATGTTGAAGAACTGTACGCTTGACATAGAGGGATATATTCATGTTTTGTTTATCTTGAACAAGGAAATGAATTTTAACTCCCTATATTTGATTTATTATGTCTATAGTGTGGATTGTAAGATTATTTGGCTTGAGGAGCCAGTTTATGATATATATTATCTAAAATGTCAGTATAATTTTTGAATCCCTCTATATTTCAACCTTTTTTAGCATGGGGTGCTAGACACTGGATTTGAATGGAGTTGGTGGCAACCCTTTTTGACTTTTAGTATTTATGTTTTGATCAAGGCTAACAAAGTTTGTTTCTTGCTCTGCTTTAATGTATATGTATCGGGTTCTCATAATTTGTGTTTACACTATGTTCGAGCGCACAAAGTCTGCTATTGGTCGTAATGCTAGCTCGTATGGTAATGGGGGTCGAGGAAGAGGCAGTAATACAGGGAAACATGGCGACAGAGGCTCCTCCTCAGCTCGACCATTGAAGAGAAGTGGTCGCAGATTGGGCACTCATATTATCTAGAAGGTGGTTCAGGCTTATAATTATGGAACCACAACCCAAGTCAAACAAATGATATCACCATGATAATTTCAACTCAATCAACGAGAAAAATTTTAAGTGCATGTGGAAGACTAGAGAGTTCTCAGTCCAAATCATGGACATACTCGTGGATGCACCATCCAATACAAATAGACTGTGCATTATTATTTTCTAATGAACATTCTTTTGTCCAAAGCTATCAAGGCCTCCTCGGTTAAATTTTGAAAATCAGATCCAGGGTTTCAAGAAATTAAGAAATAATTTCAAGTTATCCAATTTCAAATCCAACAATAGAATGTTCACCTTATCCGCATCAAAAAGAACATTTCTTGCCTCCCATAGTCACAATTACTAGGATCTAGTGCTAAGGATTCCTCTAATGATTAGTTGTTATTATAGTTATGATTGTCTTTCTTTTTTAAATTCCTTATGTATATGTTGGTTAGTACCATATATTATAGCTTCTTATGTGAAAATTGGTTTCTAGACACTGAGCCATATAAGGATTTGTATGAAAAACTTAAGTTATTGAGATTTTGGATGGCTTATAATGTGTTTTGGTGGCCAACAAACCTGGTTTCCTAATGGGCAGTTTGAGGCCATTGAACATCTTTCATGGATGTAACCTACTTTGAAAATGAATGAATCAAGAGGTCCTACATAGCTTACAAAAAATATATATATTATTACTTCGACATAATATTATTATTTTGATATATTACTAATATTCTTAAAACAAACAAGTAAATAAAGAAATAAATAAATTGGAAATTACTAAATCAAGTCCTAATAATAACATGTTATTAAAGTTTAGAGTTTATCTCAAAAATATTACTTTGTTTAATATTATTATATTGACTAATATTAATAAATAATAATAATTTTATGAAATATATATATATATATATATATATATATATATATATATATATATATATATTTCTGTGTGTGTGTGTGAATATCATTAATAATAATAATAGGAATAAAATAATTATAACTAAGGACACTAAAATAAGACGAGATACCATTGAAAAAAAAACCAACAACATTAAGAAAGAAAAGAGAAGGGGAAGGGCACTAACTTAGGGAAAAAAATACATGATATAGAAAATATCAATATTCCACCCATCATCCCCATTCAACGAGATATATATTTTTTCAATTTTTATAGCCTCCCTAAACATTTGGCGATGGAAGTGGTTGATCCTTGCAATGACAAGAGAATATTAAAAAAAAACATGGTGTTTATTTTTGTCGACATATTTTTCCAAGGCTGAGGAGTGTGTAATACAATGTCTAACATCAGTTGCATGTTCACGAATACTTTTATTTATAAAGTGACATGTTTCACCAATGTATGGCGTCGCACATGAACTTGGGATATTACACCCATAATCCTTATTTAGCGTGATAGATATTTTTTCAATTTTGATAGCCTCCCTAAACTTCTAGTGATGTAAGTGGTCCATTCTTGAAATGAAAAGAGAATATTAAAAACAAATATGGTGTTTAGTTTTGTTTACGTGTTCTGCCAAGGATGAGGAACATTTCCTACAATGTCTAATATTAGTTGCATGTTCATGAATCCTTTGATTTATAGAGCGACCTGTTTCACTAATGTAGGAGGTCCCACACAAACTTGGTATTATTAAATTCTTTTGGATTCATAGGGTATTTTACGGATCTGAGGGAGCTATGAACAGTTTTCAAGGGTCTAAAAGTGGAATAGATCCCGTGTTTCCTTAAAAATAAAGAAGTATTATCGGTGGTATCTTGGATAAAGGGAATTTGAACATTGGTAACCAACTCTCTTTGATATTTTCTTAATTTAGGACCTTGTTAGCCTTGAAGAAAGATCTGAGACCTTGGGACCAATTATAACTATCATTCTTAAAAAAATTAAGGAGATGCGTCTTATCCTCTTCTAAGTGATCTTTATCGGATACCCTAAGAGCACAAGTGGCCAAAGTGTTGAGAACACCAACCTTTTGAACCAGAAAATGATGCATCCTAGCGTGACGGTATTGCTCTGTGTGGCTTTTCTTCAGAAAGACTTTGTGAGAGAAAGAGCCATCATTTCTCATGGAGATGAGAACATCAAGGAAGGGAAGGATGCAATTAATTTAAGTTTTCATGGTGAATTGAATGGAGCTTGAATGATTATTAGGTATTCGAGGAATAAATCAAAATTATCATGACCATGAGGCCAGTTAATTAAGGTATAATCAATGAACCTTTTAGATAGCATAGGATTGAATGGAGCAGAAGCCAAGGCTTTGGATTCGAAATCTTCCATGAAAAGGTTGGCGAGAATAGGGGAAAGTAGAGAATCCATGGAAATATTCCTTTTTTATTCATATTACTCACCTTCAAAGCTAAAAATGGTAGAGGTGAGGTAGATCTCTACTACTTTGGCTTTATCCATATCAGTGAAATGCTTAATCACTTCAATCGCTTCATTGATAGGGATATTAGTGTAGAGTGAGATAACATCAAGCTTGAAAAGGATGTCCTTTGGCTCAAAATTTAAACTTTTTAACTGATTGAAAAATGAGGATAAATCATTAATAAAACAATCGAAAAGGCTAACTAAAGGCTTAAGCTTCTGAGATAAATATTTAGCTAGGAGGTACGTTGGGCCACCAATGGTGATGAAAATGGGTCTAAGGTGGGGGGGAGGGGGGGGAGGGTGGTGGGGTGAGCTGTTTATGGATTTTGGGAAGCCCATAAATCCTAGGAGTGAGAGGATTGTTGTCAATAATCTTATCTTTAATGGATCTTATGGAGCTACTATATTTTATAGCGAAAGCTACAACATTCAAGACTTTTTTTATAGGGTTTTTTTGAAGCTTTCTGTAACTACAACTATTACATAAATGATCTAACATACTTCTCTTGTAGTCATCTTTATACACGATAACCACAACTCTTTATTTATCCACTTTAAGAGCAACAATGTCGGGGTTATTATTAAGGGACTTGAGGGCATCAAACTCAGACCTACTAATGTTGCTATTAGACGGTTTAGTATTCCTAAGAAGCACAACACAATCCTGTCTAATAACATCTTTCAAATTATCAACAACATCCTTGATGAAAAACTCTATGTTATAAATAATAACCTTGATCGAGATTTTCTTTGGAGAAAAAGAAAAATTTAATCCCTTTTTTAAAAGCGAAAAAAATAGGAATCGAAACATAACTTAGAAATATTAATTACCCTTTTATTATTCAAATAAGGGGACATCAAACCCTTACTAATATAATTATTATTGTAGTAATTAAATCATCTTGGTTATTAAAATTATAATTATTTTTAAAAACACGATTAATTTTAAAATTAATATTTTTATTCAACCTTTGATTATTATTATGTTTATTAGATTTAATATTATTGTTATAAAATATATTATAATTAACATTATTATTTATAGAAATGCCTATAGTTAAATTATTGTTATTATTATTATTATTAAAATGTTTATTATTAATATCATGATTAATAAAGTTATTATTATTCATATTATTATTATCATAAGAGGCATTAGAAATGAATTTAATGTTAGAAAGGGAGTGGAAAGAAGGGACACGAGAATGAGCGAGGGGGTTAGATTGGGAAGAATCAAATTCAACGATGAACGATGAAGAACATGTAGATAAGCGGGAATGGAGAAGGGTTAAACCAGAACCGAAGAATTGGTCATTTTCCAAGCAAAAGGTACCCTTTACTTGGTCAAAGACTCCAAGTGAAGGAACAAATGGAGAACCCTTGACACTAGCACATAATCAGAAAATGTGTTAGAGATAATTGTAGAATTAGAATCATTGAAGGAAGGAGTTGTCGAGGGATTGGAAGAACACGATGTACTTGCACTAGAGCATTGACAGTTAGAAACAACATCATAAAATTTCATACTAACTGACTCAAGAGTAGCGATGTCCATAATCGATTCGTATATCTCTAAAGAGGAGCCATGAGCAGTGCTACCTATTGTGGAGCTCGTTTGATATGAGGAGAAACCTTCAGCAAAGTCAGAAGAAATGGGAACCACGTTGTCATCAATGAAATCTAAAATATTTGAAGAGGATATCCAAGCTGTAATGATAGAAGAGCTAGGAGAAACGTTTTTAAATAAAGTGTTTGACAAATAAGAATAGGATGGAAGGTCGATGATCTAACGACTACTTGGAAACAAAAACTAAGAATCAATCCAAGAGTTGACGGAAGAGAGTTGTTCTCTACTTATATGACTCATGGAATAATTATGGGATGAGAAAAAATGTCTCCTATGAGGATAACTACAATTCACAAGATTGTCAAATTTCACATAATTCCTTCTCTTAGTATTCTCCTCCAAATGCTTCACCTTTAGTTATATAAAGCTTCAGAAAAACCCTATAAAAAAAATCTCGAATGTTGTAGCCTTTGCTATAAAATCTAGTAGCTCTGTGAGCTCCATTAGCCATAAGCTTATTGAAATAAACCCTCTCACTCATATTTATCCAGGTGGATATTGGTGGCCACCCTCCTATTCCACTAGGACCCCCAACCTTTTTTCTTTTAGTTTTTTAGTTTCCTTAATTGTAGCAAGATTTATTATTTTTGGCATTTTTTTGGGTCCTGAACTTCTCGAGCCGTTATGAGGCCCTAAACGACATTTTTTGGGAAAAATACGACAAAAATGAATCATTAACTAATGTTGTCATTAGAAAGTTGTATTCTTCTAATAGATATTTCCAACAAGGTATTTTTCATGTCAAACAAAGATTGTATTTCAAAGTTACGTCCTTGGGAAGTTGATGTAACAATTTACCCAAATGGGGCCCATAGTTTTGGAGCTTCATATCCGAGCATTAGGTATTTGGATGTTTAGGGTTTTACAGTGTTGTTAAATTATAAAAATGCCCTTGAGCCTCATTTTAACACAGTTTGGAGGCCTTTAGAAACCACATCTCTTCTTATATATAAGCTTTCGTCGCCCTAACTAGTTTATTTCCATCTTGTATGTAAGCATATTTCAGTTATTTGATATTAATGAAATGAAGTGTTATTTCTACTACATATTTGTACTTATGTGTATTTATGTATTTTATTGCGTTCCTACATAAGTCCGGATCAGTGGTATTAGAATGGTCTGCTCTTTCACGATCCTTCTTTGCATGTCCCCAACAAGGTCAAGGTATAAGGAGTTAGGGCTCGATCTGGTTGACCCTTTGCAAGATCAGCCTCACAAACCCTGACAACCTCACATCGGAGAGGAAAAGAAAGATTAGGGAGAATGAGATCCTATCAAAACATTGCTCCAGGACGCCCTCGAGAAAAAAAGGAACATGATAATGGATAACCTTTTGTAGATCCTTCAATAGCTGCCCAACAGTGGCGCATCTTCATCCAACAACCACTCTAGAGGGGCCACTCCTTTTAAGGTACAAGTAAACTTTTACATTCCCATATTATAGGGCCAAATAGATGCAAACTTCATAGATATATGGTTGAATCTATTAGAATCATATTTTTTGGTTCATGTATTTTGCAACCGAGAAAATATTACTTTTGCACTCCTCAAAGCCGCCGCCCATGTCAAGGATTGGTGGGAAACTTATTGTGCGAAAAAGGACGAGAGGTAACCCTCCTAGTTCTCATCCACACCCATTTGGGAATCGTTTTGAGACACCATCAAAGAAAAATATTATCCTATGTGGAGCTATGAGGAGAAGTACATATAGTGGACTACGTTGTAGCAACGAAGGGACCAAGGTGTGCATGAGTTGATGAATTTTCTCCATACCATACGCACAAAGTTGGGCATCAAATATTTGATGAAACATTTGGTGTTTAAGTATCACATTTTTCTGCACATATACATTTAGGAGGAAATGGAGTTCCTCGAAATCTCCTTGCTTGGTGCATCATACTAGTATGTTGCCAAGATTGAGCAGAAATTCAAATAGAAGCGAGACTTTGGATCTGCAAATCAAAAACAGGGGAAAGGTTCCCCCAAACCGTAGAACAAAGAACAAATCCAAGGTAGGCGAACCATGACAACCCACCAAAGCTACGAGAAAAGAAAAATGTTGCGAAGCCAAAGAAGGACACGAGAAAGTGGTGTGAGTTACATAAGAGCTCAACTCACAATACAAGTGAGTGTTTGGCGAAATAGTCACTAGTGGCTGATTTGAAGGCTTCTGAATTAGATGCATTCTCTAACTTTTAATTAGAACCCAACAAGTGGAATGACAAAGGGAAGAAAATTATTGATGCGGAGCCCAATGACACCATTGCCACCACGAAGATGTAGAAGGAGGAACTAGATGATCCAGAGGAGGGGAAGCACCTCTTTCATTCGCACATGTGGGTAAAGGGTTCCCTGCTGTAGTTCATTTTGAACATCGGAAGCCAAAATAAAATCATTTCAGTAGAGGTTGTGAAGTGACTCGGCTTTCCAACCACATAAAATCCACGCTCAGTCACCATTGGGTGTCTTCACCAAGTTCGAGATCTTTGCGTCAGCCAGTAGTGCCACCTTCCCTACGTCATCAAACCCTTCACGGATGAGGTATTATGTGAAATTTCTCCTATGAAGTTTGTGATGTATTATTAGGCCAACCATACTTGTGGAAGCGGCATGTTGTGTATGAGTCTAGACCTTGTGCTCTTATTGTTACTTTGGGCAATAAGTTGTACAAGATACTGGAGGTAGCACCGCCTACCACATTCTCTTTGGTTACTGCAAACCAATGGAGTAAGCTCATTTCCAAAACCGGGAAATAATTTTTTATGATGATTTTCCCTCACTGCAAGAAGAATAACATGGCCACGACCTCTAAACATGGCTCCTCCGCACGACAAAAACAGATGGAAAAAGTCATGGAGGAGTACGAGGACATCTTCACCTCACCTGCAAGGGTCCTTCTACATTGCCAGGTCAAGCAATCCATCAATCTGACCCCAGGTGCATCGTTTCTCAATGGACCAATCTATCTTCGCTCTATTCTGGAGAATGATGAAATCAAGAGGTAGATTTAGGAGCTCTTGCATAAAGGTCACATCCCGCTGAGTTCATCTCCTTCTGGGAGTCGGATCGTGTTGGTGCAGAAGAAGGATGGGACTTGGAAACTTTGTATTAACTATCGGGAACTGAAAAAGATCATTATCCAGAATAGGTACCTAATCCCATGGATTGATGACCTTCTGGACTAACTCAAGGGGGCTAAATATTTCAGCATGATCAACTTGAAGTCCAGGTATCACCAGGTACCAATCAAACCCTTCGATGTGTGGAATACTACCTTCAAATCCAAGGAGGGCCTTTTCAAATGGATAATCATGCATTTTAGGTTGAAGAATGCTCCCGAAACCTTCATGAGGTTGATGGACGACATCTTGCACCATTAACCGACTCATTTGTGTAGGTATACTTAGATGACATCATGATCTTGAGCCAGACTTGGGAAGAGCACCTCCACCACATCCGACAATTCCTCCAAACAATGTGGAAAGAAAAGTTGTGTGAAAATTTGGAGAAGTGAATTTTTGGGGTGACCCAGGTTCAGTATCTAGGATACATTATTGATGAGCAAGGGGTGCATGTGGATCCAGTGAAGATCCAAGTCATTCGGAATTGGCTAGCCCCAACCACTCTAACAGAGCTCTGTATTTTTCTATGTCTTGCAAATTTCTACTACAGGTATGTTCTAGGTTTCTCTCATATCACTTGGTTTTTGAGTCAAGTCAGCAAGGGAGGAGCGAAAGAAAATTAATTTTGGTTTGAATCTCAAAATAAGGAGTTCATAGAGTTGAAACATCACCTCTAGTCTACACTAGTGCTCACGTTACCATACTTGAAAAAACTATTTTAGATCAAGATAGATGTATTTGACTATGGTATTGGGGCATTTCTTACTCAATAGGGGCATTCAGTGGCATATCATAGTGTGACACTTTACGACAAAGTATGAAAGTATCCCACTTATGAAAAATATATGCATTCCCTTATGCAGGCTTGGCGAGAATAGAAGCATTACATTTTAGGGAAGGAAACAATCATCTGCGCACACTAATGATGCCTGCAGTTTATACAGACACAAGGGAAATTGCAGAAAAATGGCCATTAGAAGTGGTCCACATACCTGCAAAATTTTCATTTGAACATCAATTACAATAAGGGCAACACCAATAATGTTGCAAATTGTCTTAGCTTACCACCAATCGTGGCACTAACCAACATTCTCAACTCTTGTGGGAAAGAGGCTTCCGACTGGTCGCTTCTCTACAAAAATGATCCATAATTTGGCCACACATACAAGACTCTCTTGAAGGGTAACCAAGTTTCAAATTTTCACCTCGAGGATGCACTGCTATGTCACCTGGGACACCTTTTTTTTCCTTCAAGTGAGCGTGCCAAGATGGTTTTCGAAGCACACTACAGTCGGGTCGATGGGCATTTCGAGGCCAGGAAAATAGTGGTAGTACTACATAAGTATTTCTATTGGTAGAACCTTCGACAAGATGCGAGGAAGTACATCAGATCCTACACTTCCTGCGTCATTTCCAAACTGACCATCAAGAAGCAAGGCCTCTATAATCCGCTTCCTACCCCTAGTGGACCTTGGGAATCCATCTCCATGGATCACATGTTGGGCCTTCCTTCTAATAAGCAGGGCAATGACTATGTTTTTGTGGTCATTGATAGATTCTCGAAGATGGCCATTATGGTAGCCTGCAAGAATAATATCATAGTAGAAGCCAATGCTAAACTCTTCTTTGAACAAGTGTGGGTATACTTTGGGATCCCATAGTCCATAAAATCAGATTGGGATAGCAAGTTCCTTAGTACATCTTGTTCTAGCCTATGGTCGATGTTGGACACAAACCTCACTAAGTCCACATATTTCCAACCCCAAACTGATGAACAAGCAGAGGTCGTAAAAAATATGGTCATACATATTATATGCATGTAAAACTAAAAAAATCCACACACATGGGGCGAGAGCCTTCCCTATGTACAACACGGCTATAATCGGGCTCTCCACAACTCAACCAACCATAGCCCCTCTCAGGTGGGCTTGGGATTCCAACCACTATGTCCCATTGACATAGCCATGCCATTTGCAGCTACCCAGGCAGATTCGGATCATGTCCAGTCTAAAGATGACAAGGTGAACAACTTCATTGAGCACATCAAGCACATCTGCAAATAGGTTCATGACATATTGGACAGAGCCAATGCTAAACAAGCAGCGACATGATCAGCATCAAGTGCCACACAACTTCCAGGTGGACAACAAAGTGTGGCTACATTTGTAGAAGGAGCACCTCGTTCGACCCACCACAAGCTTCGCTCGCTCTAATATGGGACATACACCATCAGAAAGGCTTTAGGGCACAATTCCTCCAAGCTCATTATTCCACCATTCCTTGGTCTTCACCCAGTGTTCAATGTGGACCGCCTTCAACCCTAATTTCCACCTGTATTGGACACATCTGACATGGTAGAACATCTCACACCAAAAAATTTAAACCCAGATTGCATAGAAAAAGCCACAAATTATTGGATCATGAACACACAGATCAAGAACACCCACCAATAGAGGATCCAACTATATCAAGTTGTCAAAGCAAGCCAACTCCTTCACCAGGAAAATTGGTTCACCGGGGACTAGAATCAACAGAAATTTCTTCATCTCATGGAGGAGCTCAACGCAATAGGGACCATTGATTCCTAAGGGTGGGGGATTGATCCAAGTGGATATTAGTGGCCACCCGCCTATTACACTACGACCCCCACCATTATTTCTTTCATTTTTGCAGTTTCCTTAATTGTAGCACAATTTACTATTTTTGGAAGCCTTTTGGGCCTTGAACTTCCAGAGTCGTTTTGATGTCATAAACGACGTTTTTGGGAAAACATGTAACAACATCTATCTTTAACTGATGTTGGTCACTCGAAATTTGTATTCCTGGAATAGATATTTCTAACGATGTATTGTGCATGTGAAACAGAGATCGTATGCGAAATTTACGTCCATGGGAAGTTGATGTACCAATTTACCCAAATGGGGCCCATAGTCTCGACACTTCATCTCCTAGGGTTAGGTTTTTGGATGTTTAGGGTTTTATCATGTTTTTTAATAATAAAAAGGCCCTTGATCCTCATTGTAACACATTTCAGAGGCATGTAGCCACCACATATCTTATTGGAGGTAAGCTACCAATGCCCTAGCTAGTTTATTTCCATTTCATCCATAAGCATATTTTAGTTATTTGATATTAATTGAATGAAGTGATATTTCTGCTGCATATTTACGTTTATGTGTATTTCTGTATTTTATTTCATTCCTACATAAGTCTGGGTCACCTATGATTTATGGGATTCTGAAAATCCATAAAAAGGCCCCACCCTCAAACCCATTTTCAATGCTATTGCTGGGCCAACTTACCTCCTAGCTAAATATTTAGCTCGAAAACTTAAACCCCTAGTTGTGCTTTCCAATTATTTTCTGAAGGATTCCTCCTCGTTTGTCAATGACTTAAAAATTTTAAGGTTTGAGCCAATGGACATCATTTTTAGCTTTGATGTTATCTCACTCTACGCTAATATCCCTATCAATGAAGTTGATGAAGTGATCAAGCACATCACTGATTCAGATACAGCCAAATTGACAGAGATATGCCTCATGTCTACATTTTTTTAGCTTTGAATGTGAGTACTAGGAGAAAACCTAGAATGTTTCCATGGGTTCCCCATTCTCCCCTATTGTTTCCAACCTTTTCAAGGAAGATTTCAAATCCAAATCGTTGGATTATGCTATGTTCAAGCCTAATATTTGGAAGAGGTTTGTTGATGATACCTTCATTAACTCACTTCATTTTCATGAGAAGTTGGATTTATTCCTCCAACACATAAATTATATTCCAATATCCATTAAATTCACCATGGAAACTGAAATTAATGGTATCCTCCCCTTCCTTGTTGTTCTCATCTCGAAGATAAATGATGACTCTTTCTCCCACCAAGTCTTTTATAAGAAAAATTTCATAAAGTATACCTTCATTCTAGCTCCCATCATCTTCCAGCTCGAAAGGTTGGTGTTCTCAAAACTTTTTCAACTCGTGCTCTTAGGGATAAGGATCACTTGGAAGAGGAGAAGACTCATATCCTTAAATTTTTTAAGAACAATGTTTATATTTTGTCCCAAGTTCTCAGAGCTTTCTTGAAGGCCTGCAAAGGTCCTAAGTTAAGAAAATATCAAAGAGAGTTGGTTATCAATGTTTAGATTCCCTTTATTCAAGGTACCACCGACAAGATTTCTCGGATTTCAAGGAAGCATGGAATCTCCTCCACTTGTATACCCCTGAAAAATATTCGTAACTCCCTCAGATCTGTGAATGACGCTGTGGATCCAAAAGAAATGAAGGGTGTTTATTTAATCCCATGTTCCAGTGGGACCTCCTACATTGGTGAAGCATCTCGCTCTATAAATGAAAGGATTCTTGAACATGTGACTGATATTAAACATTTTAGGACACACTCCTCAACCTTGGATGGACATGCCGACAAAACTAAACACCATGTTTGTTTCAAAGATTCACATGCAATTGCAAGGATTAACAACTTCCACCACCAGAAGTTTAGGGAGGCTATCAAAATTGGAAAAATATATATCACACTGAATATGGATGATGGGTGAAATATTAGTAGTTGTTGGATAGCTTCTCTTTTTGACTTAAGTAAGTGACCTCCCCCTTATATTTTCTTTCTTAATGTTGTTTTTCTTTTTATAATTTTTTTTTCGTTGGTATATGGTTTTATTTTAGTGTCTTTAATTATAATTAAATTATTCCTATTATTATTATTAATGATATTTCCATATACATACATACACACACACACAGAGATATATATATATATATATATATAATGAAATTATTATATTTTATCAAAGTATTAATATTATTCAATATATTCATATTAAACAAGGTTAATATTTCCGAGATTATATGTAAAGTTTAATAACATATTATTATTAGGAATTGATTTTAGTAATTACCAATTTATTTATTTTGAAAATATTATTATTATATCGAAATAATAATGTTAATTCAAAGTAATAATATTAATTCAAAGTAATATATATATACCAAAATTAATAATTTCATATTATTAAAACCTTTTATTAAGACTAGATTTAGGAAGAAAAATTATATTACTTTTAAGATCTTTTTCATTAATTTATTAAATATATAGCGTTCGTTTTACTTAATTTATTATTTTTTTAATGTTCATTTTTTTAGTATTTTTTCATTCCTATAGTATATAATTGTTGGTTGGACCAATACTTTCTTCTGAGCCTTAATGATGAAACCACTCAATGGTTTCTAAACTCATAGACAACAAAAATTGAAATGTGATTTTCCAAAAGCATTCTATCTTAACATTATGAATCACAAAATTTTTAAATTTCAAATCTTATCCCTACATAAGAGGGTAATGTTAAAGTTCAACAATTTGAACGTGTGTCGCTGAAGGCTTGTAAGAAAGTGGCTAATCTGACGCTTTTTAAAACGTTGTACGGATGCATCCATTATTCCGAATTTGGATTAATCATCATTTTAATTCCTTCAATAATATTCATATTTTTATGAAAAAGAGTTTGGATCTATTAATGTCTGAGATATGCAAGCTAAGGAGGCTTCTTGATTCTATATATCGAAGTTTGCTTGCTCTCCGCTTAGATTTTTAAAAATCCACCTCTTACTCTTTGTGGGAACGTATTGATGATTTCTCGACGTTAACGACAGAGTGTTTGGAGTAGGCTGTTAAGAGAAGGCAGTGTGAAAATTTTCATAATCTTGTGGATCATAGTTCTTCTCATGCGATAAGGTTTTTATCATCCGAAAATTATTCCATTAGTCAAATAAGCAGAGAGGAACTATTTTCCCTTGATTCTTGGATTGAGTCTCATTATTTTTTTCTATCTAATTGTGACAGCATCGACCTTCCATCTTTGTAAAATTATTAGAGCACAAATACGGATCTAGTTGAAGAATAATTGTACAAACTTGTGAGAATTGAAAAGGAAAAATTGTAATTGAGAATGAATTTGATTCAACAATATTACCTTGAGACTCAATGTATAAAGCAACTAAGTTAAGATTAGTTGTACATGTAATAACTATGGATAATTAAAGATAATTGAAGCTACATGTGCTTTATGTTTTGTTAATGTGCACATGCACCATACCAAAGCACTAGAGTTAACTAACTAAAGGCAAGTGCACACCACATGTAAGAACTCGAGTTAACTAGCTAAAGACAAGCACACATCACATGCAATAATTAGAGTTGAACTAAAGCTAATTAAGCCTAACTATGTGCATGAAAACCAACACCCCCCCCCTTAAGAATTACTTAGGTGAGTGTGATGTAAAATGAATGAGTCCCGACAACAAGGCCATTTAGGTACCCATATACAATGCATGAAAAGAGGATAGAGGGAAAACCCTGTGGGAAGAAAACCCCCCCTCAAACTATAATGCAAAAAGTAGAGAAAAGACAATTGTTAGGAAGTTGTGTCTTTCAACCCGAGACAATCTCGCAAAAATTGAAACTTTTTCTCAGTGAAAATATGGGTGAATATATCAGTAGTCTGCTCGGAAGTAGGAAGGTACTGAAGATCGATGATCCCATCATGAATGTGGAGGAATAAGCTTCACTTTTTGAATTAGAGGTATCAAATACCATGTTTTCATTAAGGAATGAATTTCCTTATCCATGGTTTCATGCCAATATGGATTCCCTGCAACTTCACCATCCATTTGACAATCAGTTTCATGTATCCTATATGCATCCATGGGAATGGTTGTCTCTAGGGATGCATGCATGTGCATGTGTGGCGAGGTTCCCTTGTGGATTCATACATGGTGTTATAAATGCCTCCTTAGATGCATGCATAGGCATGCATGGCTCTGCAACTGAGATTGCATGTGGGGCATCATTAAATTCAGAGCTCTTCAGATCTAATTCATCAAAATTATCAATAATAGAGGAATCAAATTCTTGTTATATGTTTTTTAAAGTAGTGTCTTCATCACTAGCAAAGCAAGATATTTCCTCATGTGCAATGTCTTCATTATTGGACAAGATAAAATTCTCATCTACAACGGGTTCATTAAGGATAGAAGAAACAAAATCTTCTTGTTCAACATTGTCTTAAGAATATTTCTTCACATTAATGGATTCTTCACCACTTTCATGACTGCTCTAATCACTTGATCTCTTTGCCTCCAAATGGTGTTCCTCTAGATCATTTTCATCACCATATAATCCTTTCAACGTAGTCCAGATTTCATGTGGTGATTCAATATTTCTGATCTCATAAATAATATCATGAGACATAGATAAACAAAATCTTCCATAAGCCATGTGAGATCTGTTAAGACAATCTCACTTCTCATCCTTTGACATTGGTTTTGTCTCAATTCCCATGAGTATTTGGTAGAAGCCTTTTCTCCTAAGATGAAGACAAATCATTGGCTTACATTCATAGTAATTGTATGGATTCAGAATAGTGGAATTTGGGAATTACATTCTTTCACTTTGTGGTTGTAGCAACAATTGCGGAAATTCTCCAATATTTTGATCTGCAAATCAAATCCTCGAACAATTTCCAATATTTTTCTCTTCAAACCTATAAAATAATGTTCATGCACTTTCTCCAAACCCTTGTAGCTTTGGAAGCATATAAAATTATTAGAGAAAAAATACGGATATAGCTGAAGAGTAATTGCACAAACTTGAAAGAATTGAAAAAGAGAAATTGGAATTGAGAATGAATATTATACAACAATTATTGCTCGAGAAACAAAATATAAAGAAACTAAGTTAAGATTAGTTTTACATGTAATAACTACGGATAATTAAAGCTAAACGAAGCTAAGTGTGCTTTATGTTCTGTTAATGTCCACATGGACCACATGCAAGCACTAGAGTTAACTAACTAAAGCCAAGTGTACACCACATGTAAGCAGTCAAGTTAACTATCTAAATACAAGTGCACATCACATGTAATAACTAGAGTTGAACTAAAGCTAATTAAGGCTAACTATGTGCATGTACACCAACAATCCTCTTCTAATTTGTCGAACTCTTTATTTAACATTGTTGGTCCTGGTTCTTCTATCATTACAACTCAGGTTTCCTCTTCAAATAGTTCGGATTCCATTGCTAACAACGTGGTTCCTATTTCTTTTGACTTTGCTCAAGGTTCCTGCTCAGATGCAACCAACTCCTTAACTAGTAGCACTACTCATGGTTCCTCTTCAGAGATAGATGGCTCGATTACAGATCTCGCTTCTCCTAACTCAGTTAGTATGAAATTATTTTTTGATGTTTGTAACTCTCGATGATGTAACACTGATTCATCTTCTTCCTCCAACCCCTTGAGAGCTCCTTCCTTCGACGATTTTTCCTCTCTGGTTATCTCCAACATGTGTTATGATTTTTATACTAGTGTCAAGTGGTCTCCACTCATGCCTTCTCTTGGAGTTGTTGACTAATTAAAGGGTCCCTTATGCCTCGAAAATGACCAATTATTGGGTTCTGGGTTAATCCTTCCATGGGCCCCCTCATCTGCTCGTTCTTCTTCATTCATCAGTGAATTCACATCTTCCCCATCTAACCCCATCCATCTAACCCCTTCACTCATTCTCCCACCCCTTCTTTCCCCTCCCTTTCTAATTTTAAATTCATTTCTAATGCCTCTTATGATAATAAATGTATGAACAATAAATACTCTAATAATCAAGATATTAATAATAGTAATAAAAATAATTTAAATATAGGTGTTTTTATAAATAAGAATATTAATAATAATAGTTTTTATAAGAATAATATTATTTCTAATAATAGTAATAATAATCAAGTTTTAAATAGATATATTAATAATAAAATTAATATTGTTTTTAACAATAATTATAATGTTAATAACCAAGATAATTTTAATTACAACAATAACAATTATATTAATAAGGTTTTGATGTCCCTTTATTTGAATAATAAAAGGGTAATTAATATTTTTAGGTTCTTTTTCTATTCCTATGTTTTCTCGCTTTTAGAAAAAGGATTAAATTTCGCCCTTGCTCCAAAGAAAATAAGAGTCGAGGATATTATTTTTAGCATAGAGTTTGGGATCAAGTATGTTGCTGACAATTTGAAATATTTTATTAGATAGGATTGTGTTGTAGTTCTTAGGAATGTTATTCCACCTAATAGTAACATCAGTAAGTCTGAGTTTGATGCCCTTAAGTTTCTTAACAATAACCCTCACATTGTTTTTCTTAAAGTGGATAAAGGAGGAGTTGTGGTTATCATGGATAGAGATGAATACAAAAGAAAGATGTTAGATCATTTATGTAATAACGGTAGTTACATAAAGCTTCAGAAAAACCCTATAAAAAAATTCTCGAATGTTGTAGCTTCCGCTATAAAATTTATTAGTTGTGTGAGCTCCGTTAGCCATAAGATTATTGAAAGAAACCCTCTCACTCATAGGAATTATGGGATTCCCAAAATCCATAAATAGCACACCCCCCCCCCCCAAGACCCATTTTCAACATCATTGGTGGGTCAATTTACCTCCTACCTAAATATTTAGCTCGAAAACTTAAATCTCTAGTTGACCTTTCTGATTATTTTTTCAGGGATTCCTCCTTATTTTTGAATGAGTTAAAAGTTTAAAGTTTTTGCTAGGGGAAATCCTTGTCATATTTGATGTTGTATCTCTCTACACTAATATCCCTATCAATGAAGCGTTTGAAGTGATGAAGCGCATCATTGATCCAGATATATCCAAATTGGTAGAGATATGCCTTACCTCTACATTTTTAAGCTTTGAAGGTGAGTAGTATGAAAAAACTTACCATGTTTCCATGGGTTCCCCACTCCCATCTATTATTTCCAACCTCTTCATGGAATATTTTGAATCCAATGTTGTGGCTTCTGCTCCATTCAAGCTTAATATTTGGAAGAGGTTCCCTGATGATACCTTCATCAACTAGCCTCATGGTCATGAGAAGTTGGATTTATTTGTCAAGCACCTAAACAATATTTCAAGTTCCATTAAATTCACCATGGAGATTAAAATTAATGGCATCCTTCCCTTCCTCAATGTTCTCATCTCCAAGAGAAATGATGTCTCTTTCTCTCACAAAGTCTTTCAGAATAAGACCCACATGGATGAATACCTTCATGCTAGAGCCCATCATTTTATATCTCTTTTTATTTTGTATGTGTAACACCCTCTTCCCACATCTACACAAGTAACCGGCCATCCAGGGTAAACATGTGACGAGAGGTTAGGATAATGATATTCAAACTCGTAGGTGACCTCAATGAAGTTGAACCAAAATAAACACATCATAAAAACCTTGCACAACAACAACAACACCCCCAAGATGTAACCCAACCTTTCAGGCCTCTTACCCCTGGGTCACACTAACATTTTGACCTCTTTCAGCAAGCGGCCACAGGCACAAGCTTGCATTCCTACATCTAAGAGGTTACAATTGTAGGAATAACATTTCATACCAGTGGCAAGGGTCCCAAATATGTATTTTTGTGCTAACATCCTCGGTATTTGAGCCTTCTTTTCAGGCCCATAACCCATTGTGCTTTCGAGAACTTCATGAAAAGTTCATAAATGATAAATAAAAACATGATGATGATACTGAAAAAATCAGATCATTAATAATTCATATCGACCCCTCCTAGCCATGATAGGATTTTTGTCAAACACGAAAGCTATAGGTATAAAAATATAACATAGCATAAGGGTCTCATACTTATCTAAGAATTGCTAAGAAGCATTTCTCCCCTACATCATTAACTACAATACAATATATTATACCATATATACATTGTGTATTCATTTACAAGTAAAAAAAATGGGGAGAGGCATACATCATCACTGTAAAAAATACATGCTCATAACCAGCATAATAACAACAGAAATACCATGGATAAACAAAAATAGGATCCACATATAAATAATTACATTTTCATACAAAATACCAAGGGAATGAATTGACCATTAATGAATGTAGAAACTAACCAGAGATGGGACTTCCACTTTCCACCTGACCATAGATTGGATGAGCCAAGTATCACTTCAGCCAATCACCGATGTTCCATATTAAAATCATGAGTGTGGGATCTAATCAAACAAATCAATCAAAAACCAATCTAGGGCTTCTAGAGGCAAAACCACCTCAACCCTCAACCAGAGATTGCACCTCATGGTCAAGAATCACAACCATCGTGGATTGTTCTCTATCCAAGCTGCTCTAGCACTCTAGAGTGTTTCTTCCAACCAAGGCTCTAAGACTAGTAACTCAACCTGAGTTGTTTTCGGGCTCTAGAGCGTTTTTCCAACCAAGGCTCCAGGAAGTAATAACTCAGCCCAAAAACTAAAGGAGTCATGAGAACCAAATAGAAAACAATCAATGGAAATAAGCTGACAACACCATGGCTATCTAAGAAATGGAAAGGCTAGGAAAATCCATTGTGGATCGAGGAAATCCTCCATGCCAATGACAAATCATAATCAAGAAACCACATGCAATACCATGCATGCCAAATCTAGTGAGAAAAACATACATACAACCTGGTACCTACACTCAGAACCTATTGTAGTTATTGATCACAATGTCCTCTTGCACTTTCCTACTATTCCTTTCCTTCTTACTCCAAATAACCAAGTATCCACACTCTCCAAGATTTCTCCAAGAAAACTCGAAGTATCCAAGAGTATGAGAGAGAGAGAGATAATAAAGAGAGAGCTCCAAAAATTAACTATAGAAAGGTTACCAATTGATCCTCAGAAGCGTTTTTATCAATGACGCCTCTATTTTCTTCATTCTCCATTATTTACCTTCATTTTCCTCCTCACATGAAACCTGTGACCTTTCACCCCCCTTTTCTCCTATTTTCCATTATTTTCATAAATAAAATTCCAATATATGCCACTTTTCCTTTTCCTTTTCCAATTTCCTTTAGCCATAATAAACCGAATGAACACTCGGTATGATTTTTTTCCCAACATTCAACTTAGATTACATGTCCCATCAATGGTGGTATTATATATTTTTTACATGAATCTTTACCAGGGATATTACAGGACCCTTCCCCTTGGGGGAACACTATCCTCGATGTTCAATTACACCTACAAATCAACAAACCACTGAAAATAAAACATATTGCCTATGGAGCTTTATAACACAAATCGTTGCGGCATTTATAATGAATAACATGCTCAAAATAAAAAATCATCATGACAATCATACCATGTACTAGAGCTCTATAATACAACTCATTATGGTATTTACAATAGAATACACATATAAGAATTTTCTCAACCAACAAATAAAAGGATATGATGCTCGTATCAGCAACAAGGGATTCCATAAGCCCACACATTCACCCTGAAAGTAGTACCAAGATTCACTTCCTTCCCAGGAAGTCCAGAATCCACTGTGATAGAAAAACTCTACATCCAATATCCAATGATACAATCATGTGCCACTTGTCCTCTTAGTGAACAATTATTGTCTTATTGTTCCAGGGCACACTCCAAATGTGCATTTGATTCCATATGGAAATTATAATGACCAAAAATAATCCATCCCAAACCTTCCTTTATCTGATACATAGTCACTTGGGAAATCCATTCACCTCCTTCTATGTAGTCACACACCTTTTAAGTTCCACTTTCACCCCCATCTCTGTCAGTCCATCCATTGGCAAGGCTTTCCCGAATCAGAACTTCAAACAACCAGGGCATATACCTACCTCAAAACTATCATATTGGTCATAGGATTCTCATGGAAATCAATGGAGACTATTTCGTGCCAGTTTCCCACAATGGCCCTGTTCCTGAAGTGCTTTACCAACATACTACTTCCTATTTCAATTCTTTTTTTTGTTGCTGCTAATGCTTGCAATCAATTTCAACCACCCAACTGGGAATTTTTTTGTTTTGTTTACCAAGCACATAACTAACATTAGACTCAAAATAAATTGAAACAAATTCACATCATACCTCATTGGTAGCTCAGCAATAAGGTACACTTGCATTTTTGTTAATTTATTATCACAAAAATTCAACCAACTGTTTGATCAAATAATCATGTATAAAAATACCACATCTGGTTAGCTCAAAAAACAACCATCATAGGTCAAAATCATGAATCACATGCAATCATCATAAACCACAATCATAAATCACATGTAACCATCATAGCTCAAAATCATAGATCACATGCATAATAGAACTAAAATAAAATATTGATACTTATCCTTCATTGTTCTTCAATCACATACACATACACATAGTGTACAAAACTTACATCCACACAAGGTGTACAACACCACACAATACATACATCCACACCCGGCATACATCACAACACATATACCTATACCATGTGTACAATACAACAAAATACATATACCTACACCAACATAGAACATGAACACCTACACCTCAGTGTACAATACAACAAAATACATATGCCTACACTCGCGTACAACACATACACCTACACCCAGTGTACAATACAACACAACAAATACACATACACATACATCCATTGTACAACACAACAAAATGCATATACATATACAAAGTACAACACAAAAAATACACGTCACGATTGTGCCATGATCACTAAGGTGAAACAATAAAAGAAAACCATTGTGCCAGATTGATGAAAGCTTAACACAACTAGCATTCAAACAAAACCCAATTGGAGAAACTTAAT
Organism: Pinus albicaulis; assembly: GCA_034641835.2. NCBI lineage: Eukaryota > Viridiplantae > Streptophyta > Pinopsida > Pinales > Pinaceae > Pinus > Pinus albicaulis. Next base: position 220,029,678 of record CM076581.1, read on the forward strand.
CAAATCACAACTTCAAGGCTGGAAACTATACCCAATTCCCCCCACAACCTAGGGACAAATAAAAAAATTAAACGAATAAAAAAAACAAGGAAATAATTGCATACTTTCTAGGTCACCTCCAAGCACTTTTAGTCCTTCCCAACTTGTGGGTAACCTTGTTGATGGGCACTTGAGTTAGTTCTTTTGGTTTTGTTTTCTCAAAGATATATATTGGTTTGTGGGGCTGGTGGAATGGAGTAGGGATTTATTACCATTATACGAGGGATTCACAATATTATATATATTGGATTATGGTTGCAAACCCATTTAATCAGTTCTCAAAAGACAACATCCATATTCATACCATTTTCAGGATTGCCCTAAGGTCATTGAGCATATATTTGAGGATACACGGTGAACATGCTTTCAGGGATGGTGAAATATACAACACATCAAGATCTATTTTAGACTACACAGTTGTTTATAGAAGAAAATTGCAGCAGAAAATCTCTAAGGTTAACTTCACGTTTTATTGATGGTCTCCGGGAAAAGACCCGGAAATTTGCAACGGAAATTTGAGCGCCAAATTTTTGCGGAAATTTGAGTGTCAGATTCTCATTTTGCACTAGTTTTGTAGGGGGGAAAGGGGAGCTAGTGAGGAGAAGCGGAGCGTGAGGGCGCGAAGGGAAATTTGTAATTGGAAGCGAAGTTTTGATTTGAATTGGAAGGAATCGACTTGCATTAACTACTTGGACGACAAGGATTTGATAGGTGGGTAGATCCATTATTAGAGATTCTATCAGATCGAATTCGATTCTAACTACATCGGAGGTTGGAGGAATGCCCAACCGAAGCTGGAAGGTTTCTTGATGGGTGACGAAATTTGAGCAATTCCTACACCTAGCTATACTACTCCTATATATATATATATATACAAAAGTCGAGCAATTCCTCCATCTAACTATACTACTCCTATATATATATATTGACAGTGACTGAGTCATCATAATGATTACTACTAAATAACATCATTAATGAAAACTAGATATCACAGAAATATAAATCTCACCGAATTACATATTCCTCTAATTAAAATGAAAAAAAAATCAAATAATTTTAATTTTAATTGATTATAAAAATTTCAATTTATAATAAAAAAATCAAATATAATTATAATTATAATTTTAAATCATTATAAAAATCTCAATTTATTTTAATGGTTACTTAGCCATCCATCATGATTACAATTATATAACCCAATTATACAATTATAATTTATTTGTGACAAGTAAGTTTAAATGTTTTTTTTATATGCTTTTGTAAGAGATTTAAGATAGAAATTTCAAATATGAAACCACTTTCAAATTTCAAGATTTCTAATTTTAATCTTTTTAATGTTAACTGTTAATGGAAGTGATACGCAATTTTCCAGCAAAATTATATCACTGGTGGGGAATACAAGGGCCAAATATAAATGAGCTTGATAGCGCCATTTAAACAGTCTTTTAGAGAAGATCCCAACATTCCAAGAAAGAAATTTAAATGGACTTTGGTTGCTAAAAAGTCTATTTGATATGACAGAAGAAGTTGTCTACCGAGCCCGTGAAATAGCTTGGACGACAGAAAATTTTCTGAATCTGGTCAACTAAAACTAGAAAAATCATATTCTTGGAGTGTTTAGAATCCATTTTTTATGCTGGAAATGGATTGAGCACTATCAAAAACCTTTAGAGCACTCAAAATATTAAAGTTTAACAACTGTAAACAAGATTCTGGACAAATATTTGCAGGATTTTTTTAAAATCATTGCCGGATTCTGAGTGAAAACGCGGCCTTTTTAGACTACGCGCTTCTGTTTGACATATACCTTAAAGGAGCGACAAATTTTATCGACAAACGCCGGGTCGATTGCCGTAAAAGCTGACCTGCATTCATCAATGTAGATGAAGACTCGTACATTTTGGAATTCTTAACTTTAGCGAAGAAATATTGACGTAACACACCGTCCCCACTTCTGTTTGACATATACCTTAAAGGAGTGACAAACTTTATCGACAAACGCCTGGTCGGTTGCCGTAAAAGCTGACCTGCATTCATCAATGTAGATGAAAATTTTACTCTTTTCGCCTTATCCTTCGCTCATTAACCTCAGGTAAATTCATGGAAGGAGAAGCAGAACTTCGCCACCACAAAATACAGTGAATAAATAGAACGCGTCATAAATTTCTGTTCTGAACACAAACCTGAAAAACGAGCGCCTATAACGCATTGCAGAAGCTACACTGAAGGTATTCCTTTCTTTAGACTAACGGTCCACATGATACAGATCCCCGTACCCATGGATTATACTTTCAAGCAACCATTATCATGTCATCATCTCCACCGCCTCGCTACTCTCATATCCCGTTGTCCCCTCTATATAAACCCTAAACTCCACTCTTCCTTCTCATACCATTCCTCTCCATTCAAATCGCTTGCCTATCGATTGGATTTCGTTGAGATGGCAAGGAATCTTAACCATCGTTCTCCTTTCCTGCTCCTCATCGTTTTCTCTATAATTTTCTCATATGCTTACTGTGATCCACATTCTCCATCTGCCTGGCCAACTTTCAATCCCAATGATCAGGCTTTTCCAAGGCCTCATCCCTGGGATCCAAACAACCACACGAGAATCCTTCTCCTTTCCCTGATTATAAACCTCCCCAAGATCACATGAAGCCACCTACTTTTCCTCCACATCCTCTGGATTTCCCCACCTCCGGCCACTGACTTCCAAACCCCACCCTTCTCCTCCAGGGAAACCCCATTATCCCATTAGACCTCCACCCCGACTTGTACCACTGAATGCCTCTGTCCACATGATGCCACCATCTGCTCCTCATGATCAAAACCCAAAGCTCACTCCACAAAAACATCAACCACCTCCCACTCCTATGGATGAGCACAGGCCACATTCTCCTCTCAATCCCAAAATCCCCAAGCCTCACAAGATGCAGATACCTACTCCCTTCAACCGCTACACGAACAAGCCTGTTCATGATGCAAGGCCTCGTCATCTCCACAAATCTCCACCACCTCATGATCGCCACCCTGGCAGCTATGTGGTGCCTCCTCCCAAAAACCACTAACTAGCGTAAGTTCTCTTGGCTCCTCTACTTTTACATACCAAACACTTGTTGGAATTTAATTCCAACTGCAACATAAAATAGCTGGACATAAAATCTGATTGCCGCAGATATTTCAGCAAGGCGGATGCCTGAAAGTCAAGCATTAAATTTGCAGAAGTTATTGAGCCAGCAGACAGCCGACTTCATTTTTCAAAAGCCAGCACGTTAACTCCCACCGCTTGCTGTGCATTCAATGCGCAGATAAAGATTAGAAGATATTTTGTATTTTTAAATATTATAAGTCAAATATTTTTTTTCACTTATAAATGTAATGAACAGCAGTTCTTTTTAATGTTAGAGAGTTTGAGAAATAGAAATAGACAGAGAAGAAGGCACAGCAGGAAAAACAAAGGAAAAACAGAGTCACTGTGTTTTGGAGCAGCAATGCATTCTACAGTACATTTCGGCAAACTATCTGTGTGTTTTGACATGAGGCTATTGGTGTTTCGACAGCGTACGCCGAATCTTGGAACACGAATGTTTGTGTTAAAAACGGTTGTAAACGAGTATGGAGTTTTTTATTATTCAGTGTAGTTACGAAGAGTTTTATGTATTTTTATTGTCATTTAAATGGTTAAATAAAAACGGAAAGTTTTTCTCCATCTTCTTTGTCCGAGATTTCTCTCATTTCTTCGTGTTGAGTTGAGGAACTTTGCTTCCTCTATTTTGTTGAAATTTTCAGAAATTTCCATCATGGTATCGAGCTAGTCTATTTGCTCGAGTGAGACAAAAAAAAAAAAAGTTTTTTTTTTCCACTACGAGGGCTGTAAACAGCGGGCATATTTCTCCAGCGAGAGGATTTTACCCTTTGTTTTTAATTATACGATCGGTAGCCACTCATATTTACTTATATAGGTTAAGATGGCAGTCTTTGGGCCGGTTTTTAAAATTCCCAACTGCCACAGTTTAATGGGAAAAATCACAGTTATTGGTCCATAACAATGAAAGCATTGTTTGCTTCTCAAGGAATATGGGAGCTGGTTGAAACTGGTTATGTTGAACCTGCAGATGCAGCAGCGTTGGCTGCTTTGACAGTAGCAGAAAGAGACCTGTTGAAGAGTGACAGGAAGAAGGATGCCAAAGCCCTCTTTTTTCTCTTCCAATCAGTACATGAAAGTGTTTTCCCACGGATTGCAGCAGCAACAAAATCCAAGGAAGCATGGGATATTCTCAAAACTGCTTATCAAGGCATGGAGAAGGTGAAGACTGCAAAGTTGCAGATGTTGAGGAGAGACTTTGAAACACTCAGCATGAAGGAATCTGATACAATAGATTCATTTTTCACTCAAGTTATTGGGTTGATAACCCAGATTAGATCTCATGGTGAAATTCTTGAAGAAAGAATGATTGTAGAGAAGATCTTGAGAAGTTTACCCTCAAGGTTTGAAGCTGTTGTGGTAGCAATAGAAGAAACAAAGGATCTCTCACAGTTCACAGTAGATGAACTGAGTGCTTCTCTTATGTCTCATGAACACAGACTGAGTAGAGGAACATATTCCTCTTTTGAGCAAGCATTCAAGACTCAGATGTCTTTCGGCCAAGGAAAAGGTCGAGGCAGAGCAAATAACAGAGGTCGTGGAAGAAGCCAAAACAAAGGCAGAAATAATCTTGCAAGCACAAGCGGAAGGAGCTGCAATCAGAACCAAGATGAAGGTTCAAGCAAACAGCAAGCTCATGGACAAAGGTATGACAAATCCCAAGTCCAATGTCATTATTGTAAGAAATATGGGCACTATGCCAATGAATGTAGGAAAAAACAAAATTACATGAATAATAGGCAAAATGCTAATTTTGCAAATGAAGAAGTTAAGAATCCAAAGATTGTGCTGTTAACATGTAACACTGCACAAAGACAAACAAGAAGATTTTTGGTTCTTAGACTCAGGTTGTAGTAATCACATGACTGGAAATATTGAAATGTTTTCCAATCTGGATGAAAATGTGAAATATGAGGTAACAACAGGAACTGATAGTAAGATATCTGTCAAGGGTAAAGGCAGAGTCAGTATCCGAGCAAGAAATGGAGAACAAATGATTGTGCCAGAGGTATACTATGTACCTGGTCTGAAATGTAATCTTTTGAGCATTGGACAGCTCATTGACAAAGGTTACAATGTGTTCTTCAAAGATGATATGTGTACAATCAGAGACATACCTCCAAGTAATAAGATCATTGCACAGGTGCAGATGACCAGCAATAGAATGTTTCCTCTCAAACTCAGGGCAGATTTGAAGGAAGGAAGAACTATTGTAGTTATAACACAAGAATTCTTTCAAGAACAAGTGAAAGATGAGAATTGGTTGTGGCACTTGAGATTTGGACATCTCAATTTTAGAGGCTTGAATCTGTTCCATAGAAAGGGAATGGTAAAGGGATTGCCATTGATCGAGAAACTGGACAGCCTTTGTGAAGGTTGCATCTTGGGAAAACAACACAAAGAAAGCTTTCCAGGAGGAAAGAGTATAAGGGCAAAAGCACCCTTGGAAATTTTTCACTCTGATGTGTGTGGACCGATGCAAATACCATCATTTGTCGGAAATAAATATGTTTTAACTTTCATTGATGATTGCACCAGAAAGACATGGGTGTATGTGCTGAAACAGAAGAGTGAAGTGTTTGAGAAATTCCGCCACTTCAAAACTCTTGTTGAAAAGAAGTGTGAGCATTATATCAAAGTGCTCAGAACAGATAGAGGTAGAGAGTACATCTCTAAAGACTTTCTGCGTTTTTGCAGAGAGAATGGCATACAAAAGCAGTTCACCGCGAGGTATACACCTTAGCAAAACGGTGTTGCAGAAAGGAAGAATAGGACCATTCTGGACATGGTCAGGAGTATGCTGAAGGAAAAACACTTGCCGCATGAGTATTGGGCCGAAGCTGTCACTTGCGCAGTTTACATCTTGAATAGATGCCCAACTAAAGCTGTCTTGAACAAAATACCAGAAGAAGCATGGAGTGGTCAAAAGCAAACTGTCACTCACATGAGAGTATTCAGTTGTGTAGCATATGCACATGTACTGGATCAGCTAAGGAAGAAGCTTGACAGTAAGGGGGAGAAGTGTGTTTTTATTGGCTATTGTGATGAGTCAAAAGCATACAAACTCTATAATCCATTGACCAAGAAATTGATAGTAAGCAGAGATGTGCAGTTCATTGAAGATGAAGCTTGGGATGGAAGCTTAGAGAAGACAATGAATGTGAAGACAATTGTGTCTCACGAAGAAGAAGAGGAAGGGACAACAGCAAATAACCCTTCTTTGGTGGCTCCTCCTCCACCACAGCAAGTAAAACAAACCACAGCACAAGCTGGAATTCGAACAGCCTTGAGAAGTCAAGGAAGTGCTTCTCCAAGCACACCGCAGGGATCACAAATACGCTCAAGTTCTGATGGAACTCCAAGCACACCAAGAAGACCAAGATTCAGAAATCTAAATGAGATTTATGAACAAGGAGAGGTAAGTAATAATACCGGTCTGAATTCATTATTCACTTTATATTGTCATGTTGATGACCCAGTTCATTTTGAAGATGCTGTAAATGAAGATAAATGGATTGAAGCAATGAATGAAGAAATTGGTGCAATTGAGAAGAGTAAAACATGGGAGTTAGTGGACCTCCCTGAAGGCAAATATGTCATTGGAGTTAAGTGGGTCTATAAGACCAAAAGCAATGCTGAAGGCAAGATCGACAGGCACAAAGCAAGACTTGTTGTGAAATGCTACAAGCAGCAACAAGGCAGAGACTATGATGAAACCTTTGCATCAGTAGCAAGGATGGAAATAGTCAGAACAGTGTTGTCTATTGCGGCACAACACAAATGGAAGATTTATCAGATGGATGTTAAATCTGCATTCCTGAATGGAGTGTTAAAAGAAGAGGTTTATGTTGAACAACCTCCAGGTTATGAAGTTGAAGGCCAAGAGCATAAAGTCTGCAGACTGAAGAAGGCCCTTTATGGGCTGAAGCAAGCTCCAAGAGCATGGTACAGCAGAATAGATGCTTATTTTATTGAGAATGGGTTTGAGAAGTGTGATGGTGAACCCACACTCTACATAAAGAAGAATGACGGTAAGATTCTCATTGTTGTTTTATATGTAGATGATTTAATTTTTACTGGCAATGATGCTTCTCTCATTGCTGATTTTAAAGCAGTCATGAAAAGTGAATTTGAAATGACTGACTTGGGCTTCTTAAGATATTTTCTTGGAATTGAAGTAGACCAAAGTGAAAATGGTGTTTTCATTTCCCAAGTTAAATATGTAGAAGCAGTGTTGAAGAGATTTCACATGCAGAACAACAAAGCAGCTGTGACTCCAACTGTAATGGGGTTGAAATTGACCAAAGAAGACAGCAGCAAGGATTTTGATCCAAAGTTGTACAAAAGCATAGTTGGCAGCCTCATGTACTTGACTGCAACTAGGCCAGACATTATGCACGTTGTAAGTTTAATCTCCAGATTCATGGAAAGACCGAAAGAAACTCATTGGCAGGTAGCCAAGAGGATTCTAAGGTATGTGAATGGAACGAAGGGGTTTGGTATACTTTACTCCTCTTCTGAAAGTTTCATGTTGACAGGTTACACTGACAGTGATTGGGCTGGAAGTGTTGATGATAAGAAAAGCACATCGGGATATGTGTTTCATATGGGATCGAGAGCCATTTCATGGGCTTCCAAGAAGCAACCAATTGTGGCTTTGTAAACAGCAGAGGCAGAGTACGTGGCAGCAACAGCAGCAGCATGCCAAGCAGTGTGGCTGAGAAGAGTTCTCAGATATTTGTGTCATGAACAAGAAAATGGCACAACCATTTACTGTGACAATAGCTTGGCAATAGCATTGTCTAAAAACTATGTTTTTCATAAAAGGACAAAGCACATAGACACCAAATTTCACTTCATACGTGAATTGGTTAACAATGGTGAGATTGTTTTGCAGCACTGCAGAACAGAGGATCAGTTAGCTGACATCTTGACAAAACCATTGGCAAAGAAAAGTTTTGATCATTTTAGGAAATGTCTGGGTATGCACCAAAACCCAGCAGTTGAAATTAAGGGGGAGTGTTGGAATTTAATTCCAACTGCAACATAAAACAATTGGACATAAAATCTGATTGCCGCAGATATTTCAGCAAGGCGGATGCCTGAAAGTCAAGCATTAAATTTGCAGAAGTTATTGAGCCAGCAGACATCCGACTTCATTTCTCAAAAGCTAGCACGTTAACTCCCACCGCTTGCTGTGCATTCAATGCGCAGATAAAGATTAGAAGATATTTTGTATTTTTAAATATTATAAGTCAAATATGTTTTTTCACTTATAAATGTAATGAACAACAGTTATTTTTAATGTTAGAGAGTTTAAGAAATAGAAATAGACAGAGAAGAAGGCAGAGCAGGAAACACAAAGGAAAAAGAGAGTCGCTGTGTTTTGGAGCAGCAATGCATTCTACAGGCTGTTTCAGCAACTATCTGTGTGTTTCAGCAACAGACTGTGTGGTGTTTCAGCAACTGTCTGCCAGATGCTGGAACACGAATCTGTGTTAAAAAACAGAGTTTGTAAAAACAGAGTATGGAGTTTTTTATTATTCCAGAACTGTAGTTCTGAAGAAGTTTGTAATTTTTTTTGTCATTTTTATGGTTAATAAAAACAGAGCTTTTCTCCATCTTCTTTGTCTAGATTTCTCTCATTTCTTTGTGTTGAGTTGAGGAACTTTTCTTCCTCTGTTTTTTTTGAAATTTTCAAAAATTTCCATCAACACTTACATCTCTTTCGTGCATACTCTAAGATTCATGCCGTATGCAACATTCAGGTAACAATATTTTAATTTATAATCTAGTGGAAATCCTTTGAAGTTAAATCATTTCGTTTTGTTCATTGTATTGTAGGATGGTGGCAGAGATGCAACGTTTATATTATTGCGCCGAGAGGCGCATCTACAGCCCAGTATGACCCTGATGTCAGGTGGGTCACGTCCTCATACAAAATGTCGGCTTAAGTTTTAAATTAAAAAAAAATAAAAAATAAAAATCGCATTGTGCTAGAACATATATCAATTTCTAATACAATTATGTATTATTTATATAATTTGAATGGATAGAAAATTATATACGTGAATTTGAATGGATCATAAATTTACCCTTAACAAAAAAAATTACCACATTGAATTTCCAAATTAAGTAAAATTTTAAACATCTTTACTCTTTACTAAAGTCAATACCATTTCCTAAATCAAAGGAAAAGAGTTAATTCAACACAAACAATCAAAATCCAAAATCTTTTAACATTTCTTTTAATTAAATATTTGTAAAATGAATTTATACTTACTCCAGAGCTATGGTAAATAAATAAAAAAATATTAAACTAGATGTATGGTAAACAAATAAAAATTCTTTTTATATTTATTCCATAAACCTTTTTATATTTAAAAAAACTTTAAAAAGATGTTTTATTTAGATGAAACCTATGGGACAAATACCATGGGAAAAATTAATATTGATACCATGGGCCAAATACCATGGGTAAATAAATAAATATAAAAGAGGTATAAACAAGTATGATAAATAAATAAATAAATATAAAATAGATATAAAGAGGTATGGTAAATAAATAAATATAAAAGAGGCATAAAGAGGTAAGGTAAATAAATAACAATATATCAAATAGGATTATAAATAAAAATCTAATTATATAACAATCCTATGGGCCAAATACCATAGTAAAGAAAAGGGGTATGGTAAATAAATAAAAATATAAATAAACTAGAGGTATGGTAAGTAAATAAAACCTCTTTTCATATTTACGCCATAATCTGCTTAATATTTACGAATATCTATGTTCATTAGTTTACATAACTAAGAAGAAATAGGGAGAGAGAGTGTATTTTTAGGGGTGAGATAAAGAGACAAAGTAAGATGTATGGAAATAAGGGGGGAGAGAAGAAGTGAGAAGGAGAGAGGGAGGGATATAGTAATGTAGTTGGAGAGAGAGAGGGGTGGAAAGAGAGAGAGAGAAAGAAAGGGATGGGGGAAGAGAGAGAGAGAGAGAGAGAGAGAGAGAGAGAGGGGTGGGAGAGAAAGGGAGAGAGAGGAGGAGAGTGATGGGGGAAGAGAGAGTATTGGAGAGAGAGAGAGAGATCAGGGAAGAAAGAGGGATTTAGGGGAGAGAGAGAGAGAGGAAGGACGAGAGAGAGGAGGAGAGAGGGATCGATAAGAGAGATGGAGTTGGAGGGGGAGAGATGTAGAAAATAAGAAATATAGAGAGTGAGAAGTGGAGAGAGAGAAGGAGTGACAAGGGAGAGACAAAGAGAGAGTGTGTATGTTTGGGGCTGAGATAAAGAGACAAATAAGGAGAGGTGGAGATAAGGGGGGAGAAGGAGATATAAGGAGAGAGGGGGGGATATAGTAACATAGTTGGTGGGTTAAGAGAGAGAGATGGGAGAGAAAGGGAAAGAGAGGAAGGAAGAGAGAGGATGTGAGAGAGTGGAGGGAGGGAATAAGAGATGGACTTGGAGGGGGAGAGAGGTAAGAAGAAAGAAATAGAGAGAGAAAGGTGGAGAGAGAGAGAGTGAGTGAGTGATAAGGAAGATGGAGAGAGAGGGAGAGAGGGGGAAGATAGAGATATAAATGGAAGGTGAAGAGAGGGAAGAAGAGAGAGGGATGGGGAGAGGAGGGGATTGACAAAGAGATTGATATATATGGATTGCGAGAGTGTGTGTGTTTAGGGGGGTGAGATAGAGAGACAAAAAAGAAGAGATGGAGGGGGGTATAGATATCGATGGACGGTGGAGAGAGGGAAGAATATTTCTCACTAGATGGATTGATATAAGTGGAGATGGTGATTTATAATCCTATTTGATTATTTTCACTATATGCATCGATTTTAGTGTAGATATTTATTTCTAATGATATTTGATTACTTGCACTAGATGCATTGATTTCGGTGTAGGTGGTGATTTCTAATACAATTTGATTGCTTGCACTGAATTTGTTGATTTCAATTTAGATGTCGATTTATAATTATATTTTATTACTTGCACTAGATGAATTGGTTTCAATGTAGATGATTTCTAATCCTATTTGATTGTTTGCAGTAAATGCATTGATTTCAGTGTAGATGTTGGTTTCTAGAGAGAGAGAGAGAGAGTGATAAGATAGATGGAGAGAGAGGGAGAGAGGACAAAAGGAGGAAAGAGAGATATTAATGGGGGAGAGAGAGAGAAGAGGAAGATAGAGATATAGATGGAAGGTGAAGAGAGGGAAGAAGAGAGAGATGGGGAGAGGGGGTGATTGAAAAAGAGATTGATATATATGGAGTATGAGAGCGTGTGTGTTTAGGGGGGGTGAGATAGAGAGAAAAAAAAGAATAGATGGAGGGGGATATAGATATGGATGGAGGGTGGAAAGAGGAAGGAATATTTCTCGCACTAGATGGATTGATATAAGTGGAGATGGTGATTTATAATCCTATTTGATTATTTGCACTAGATGCATCAATTTTAGTGTAGATATTTATTTCTAATGATATTTGATTACTTGCACTAGATGCATTGATTTCAGCATAGGTGGTGATTTCTAATACAATTTGATTGCTTGCACTGAATGTGTTGATTTCAATTTAGATGTCGATTTATAATTATATTTGATTACTTGAACTAGATGACTTAATTTCAATGTAGATTATTTCTAATCCTATTTGATTGTTTGCACTAAATGCATTGATTTCAGTGTAGATGGAGATTTCTAATCCTATTTGATTTCTTTGAGTAAATGCATTGATTTCAGTGTAGATGTTGGTTCCTATAGAGAGAGAGAGAGAGAGTGAGTGATAAGGAAGATGGAGAGATAGAGAGAGAGGAAAAAAGGAGGAAAGAGAGATATTAGCGGGGGAGAGGGAGAGAAGGGGAAGAGAGAGAAGAAGAGAGAGATGGGGAGAGAGGGTGATCGATAAAGAGAATGATATATGTGGAGTGCGAGAGCGTGTGTGTTTAGGGGGGTGAGATAGAGACAAAAAAAAAGAGATGGATGGGGATATAGATATGGATGGAGGGTGGAGAGAGGGAAGAATATTTCTTGCACCAGATGGATTGATTTAAGTGGAGATGGTCATTTATAATCCTATTTGATTATTTGCACTAGATGCATCGATTTTAGTGTAGATATTTATTTCTAATGATATATGATTACTTGCACTAGATGCATTGATTTCAATGTAGGTGATGATTCCTAATACTATTTCATTGCTTGCATTGGATGTGTTGATTTCAATTTAGACGTCGATTTATAATTATATTTGATTGCTTGCACTAGATGCATTGATTTCAATGTAGATTATTCCTAATACTATTTGATTGTTTGTGCTAAATGCAATGATTTCAGTGTAGATGGCGATTTCTAATCCTATTTGATTGCTTTGATTAAATGCATTGATTTCAGTGTAGATGTTGGTTTCTAATCTTATGTGATTGATTGCATTAGGTGCATTGATTTCAATGTAGAAGTTATTTTCTAGTCTTATTTGATTGCTTGCATTAAATGCATTGATTTCAATGTATATGTTGATTTATGATTTGATGTAATTGGATATATGACGGTACATTAATATTAAAGTGATTGGATTAACAATATGCATTGATTTTAGTGTAAGCACAAAAATTTATTAAAAATGTAGATTGATTTTTGTGTTATAGTAATTTAAGCTATTAATATTGGAGAGCAAGAGAGACAAGGTATCATGTTTACTACAACAGATCGAGCTAAAGATTTATATGGTTTACGATTTAAATTTTCTTTTTCATATAATCGATATGAAAAGATAACAAACTAACAAGGGAGGAAATAAGAATAGTAGAAGAAAATAGTTTGAGATTGATTGTAACATGAGTATGTTCTTATTATTCACATTTTCTATCTTTCAACACTATTACTGTCACTTTGCATTTAAAAAAAATATTTCATCATTTTTCATCATTATAGTTATTAACAATAATTATCATCTCAACGAAATGAGGTAACTAAGAAAATTTAAAATTAAAATGACCAAGTTGATCTCAGAAATATTTAGCATATTTAAAATGATTATATTAATATTTGATATATTTACATATTACTAATAAAATTAATCATATATTTGATAGATTTTCCTTGGCAGCCTAGATCCATCTTACATCTCAAAAATATACAAAAATTTTAATAATCTGAAAAATTTGACGTTGATGCCTCCCACTGGAACCAGCCTAGATCCATCTAACTCTGGATCTATCATGCGCCGAGAGGGATCAAATCTCTCGAGGTGCAAACCTTTCCTCAAGTTTTGCACTCAAAAAATAGGTTTGCATCTCGAGAGATTTGATCCCTCTCGGCGCATGATAGATCCAGAGTTAGATGGATCTAGGCTGGTATAAAATAATATGGAGAGTATGCATGTGCAGGAGAGGTGGCTAGGACACCACTAGCTAAGACATATAGATATATTGCATAGACAGATCTTGTCATCCCTCTTGTTCTATGCTAAGATCACATCACAGTGCAAGATCTGTTTTGGAAAACTATGATAAAATATCTGAATAATTTGAATATCACTCCGTTGTTATCGTCCCGTTTTTAGTTTTATATAAATTGGCTTTTTAATTGGTTTTGTTCATCGATTTCTGGTTAACTATATAGTAGTTTGATGTTCCTTTGAGTTGATCTACATGTTTTATCGTGTGAAGTGTGACCGGTTAAATTAGTGTCAAATAAAACCTGTGAGGGTTTATACTTATTAACGTTAACACATGCAAGTTTATAAAGTGTGAAGGCATTATTATCAAATTATTTTTATGAAGATTTTATACGTGGAATAATAATAAATGAATACGCTAGCGTTAGCGTTAATGCAAGAAATTGATATAATTAATGAGATGTTATTATAAGCATTTTGTAACTGGCTGTTCACACGTATTCTAGTGTTATGGTCATTTTTCTTCTTCCTCTTATTTCGGTGATGGTCGATATAATCTATGAGCTAATCTTTTTAACGTTTTATAATTTTTAGAGTACACGCATTCTAGTATGAAGGTCATTTGGCCTCTTCCACTTATTTCGGTGACGGTGGGTGGTGCATATATTTTCGAAGGATTTATGTATATATTTTTTATGTCTAACCAGAAACCTATGTTTCCTCTATAACAATTACAGATTTCAATACCTGAGATATATACATATATAGACTAAACAGTTAAACCATTTTAACTTTTCCTTATATAGACTAAATAGTTAAATAATTTCACATTCTCCATGTTATCCCTTCCGCTAAGTAGTTAAACTATTTCAAATTCTCCTTGTTATCCCTTCCGCCTCGGGCAGGTACTACGCAACTGCAAAATATTTTTGAACTAATTAAATTTGTAATTATTCAGTCAACTACCAAATATTTTTGAATGAAGGAAAGTAAACTTTAACAGATTAAATTTTTATTTTTTTTTGTAATCGTTTTATTTTGATTTATATGTTATAAAATTGGTTATTTATTTATTTGCAGATCTTATTACCAATTACCTAAATTGACACGGAGTTGTTTAACGAGACGAGGATTGCTCGGACGACTAAAATTGACTAGAATCTGGGTCAAAAAAATTTAAGAAATTTTACAGTGAAAGTGTTTAAATCATGATTTTGATGATGGAAATAGATTCAGCACCTTAAAAAACCTTCAGGACACCCAAAATATTAAAGTTTGATAATTATAAGATAAATTTACAAAAATCTCTTGAAAATTTTCTTAAAATATTATTAAAATTTTCATGATTTTCAAAGCCAAAAAAACAATCTAGTTAGACTGTGGCAATTGACACACCCTCTACAGAGTACAAGTTTCCAGAAATTTATATCACCAGGTTGCACAGTACTCACATCTAATATATATATCTGACTTGTTTATGAAAAAATGTTGCACAATACTGACATCTATTTTATATATCCTTTTTATATTAATATTAATATATATATATATATATATATATATATATATATATATATATATATATATATATATCACTTGTTTATGAAAAAATTCGTTCTGGAATCTTTCAATGCATTATTTTCTGGAAAATCGAACTTGAACCATTATTGAAAAACCTCCAATTTACGTGCTAAAATAAATACATCTCAACGCACTTATTTTGATGAACAAATAATTAATTGGCGAAGAAAAGGATAAGTGAGTTGGCAACGCTGCCCCGTAACCTCTGGAATGGAACAATTTATTTTGCACAACCATGCTGGGTGGATAATTATTTGCTAGTTATGCAGTTTGGTTGATCATTCTATAAATAATAATAATAATCGAAAATTGATCTATTTTTAATATGTATAGCAATTAATTCTCATGCCTATTTTCATATAAACAAACGGTTATTAAGTCAATTTCAAAAAGTAATTTATACTTTGGCAAGGTAGGCATCTTGTTTGAAACAATATCAGTGATTTCGTTGACAGTAAGCTCTTTCTACCTTGTTCATATTTATGCTATGTAGAGTTGTGATTAGTGTGAGATTTGATTTTGAAAGTATTTTAAGCCATCGTTCAAATTCTATTATATTTTATTATTATTAACCCAATTTAATTTATATTAGTTTTTAAACTCAATCATATTTATTTTAGATTAATATAATTTAATTTAGATTAATATTTAATTTAAATTTTAATATTTAAATATATTCTTAATTAAAATAAAAAATTTATTTGAAAATTAAAATATTATAATTTGTATTAATAATATATAAATAAATATATTTTAATTAAATATATATGTGCCTATTAAATATGGCATAAATTTTATTGTTTTTCACTTTAATTTACCTAAACTTAAAGTAAGTGGCAGAGAATAGTTACTATGGAGCACTTGTTTTATAAATAAAAAGCTTTTTACTGGTTTTTAGCTACCTAAAATAACACAACAATATTTTAAAAGACAAATAAAAATATGTCTATTAATTTAAAATTAGTCTTTATTTAATGTTAAAATCAATGTTGATTTTAATATGGAATTGAAACATTATATCATAAATACAATTACTTATGTCTTCGAGAGATGTTTAATTGATTTCAATACTTAGATAAAACTCAACCTGGTTGCCAATTCCTCTAATTACAAACCAATTCCTCTAGTTACAAGCCTAAAAAATTACAATTATATATATATATATATATATATATATATATATATATATATATATATTATCACGCATACTAAAAATCTCAACTATAATGATTACAATTAGATAGTACCATGGATGAAAACTAGATGCCAAGGGTTTTTTGTTTAGGATTATATGTGTGGGACTATAAGAGTATACAAAGGGGACAAACATGAACAAGCCTCATGGACCTGTTTGTGAAAAGAGCGCAACATTGCACGAAAGAAATTTAAATAGACTTTGGTTGGTGAAAAGTCTTGAAATCAAATCCAGTATTTCGGCGCGCTCATGAATTTTGTAAATCCTTAAATTTTGCGAAATAATATCAACATAACCTGCTGCACCCACTTTTGTTTGACCTGTACATTAAAGAATCCAAAAAAATTATCGACAAACATCTCGTCGGTCACCATAAATGTTAAGTAAGGTGAAATCAGGAAAGGAGAAGCAGAACGTCTCCACCACCTAGTACAGTTAATAATGGAATTCGTTATCAATTACCCAAACTAATTATTTTTGTTGTGAACATGAACCTAAAAAATGAGCGCCTTCAACGCCTAAAAAACGAGCACCTATAGTGCGTTGCAGAAGCTGCACTGAAGTTAATTCCTTTCATTAGACTGACGACCCACATGATACATGATCCCCAAACCCATGGATTATATTTTCAAACAACCATCAACATCTCCACCGCCTCCCTACTATCATGGGTGGTTGTCCCCTCTATATAAACCCCCAACTCAACTTTCCCTTCCCATACCATTCCTTTCCATTCAAATCTCTTGCATTTCGATTGAATGTTGTTGAGATGTTAAGGACTCTTCACCATTGTCCTCCTTTCATGCTCCTCATTGTTTTGTCTATAATTTGTTCATATGCTTACTCTCATCGACATTCTCTATCTTGAAGGCCAAATTTCTAGCACAATTGACAAACAATGTAAGCAAAAATGTGGAGCAGAGATTGCTCTTCTTAATATTCAAAAATAGTTAAATAGATTACGTTGTAAACATCAATAATAAATTACTAGAGTAGAACTCGACTAAACTAAAGAAAAAATGAACTATCTACGACACCTAGCAGACAAGAGAATTAAATTTAATGACACCTAACATAGAGTGAGATTAGTATCTCAACATCCCCTCCTAATATCAAATGTTACAAGTGGAGGCACTAACAATGCCTAATTTCTCTCTTTGAAATTCAAATACATTTTTTCCCAATGGCTTTGTGAAAATATCTGCAAGCTAATCTTTGGAACCAAAAAAACAAAGTACTATATCCCCATCATTGACAAGTTCACGAATGAAATGAAAACATGTGTCAACGTGATTTCTCTTTTTTTGAAAAACATGATTTTTTTATAAAGAAATTGTTGAATTGTTATCACAGTAAATTTGAGTTGGCTCCTTCCAAGTATTTCAAATATATTTCAATAATTTTCTCAACCCCACCGCTTGACAAGATGCTGAATTTGCTGCTACATACTCTGCCTCTGCAGAAGATATTGAAACGATTGACTATTTGTTGGATGCCCATGAAATCAGATCGGTTCCAAGATGAAAAACATACCGTGAGCTACTTTTGTGATCATCTAAACTCCTTGCATAATCATTGTCTGTATAATGTGAAAGTGAACAATTTTCAGAATATGTGTAGAAAAAGCCATAATCTATGGTCCCTGTAATATACCTTAAGATTCTTTTTGCAACATTCCAATGAGTAATCTTTGGTGAATGCATAAACCTAGAGACAAAACTTGCTGCAAACATAATATTAGGTCTAGTTGCAATAAGATACAACAAACTACCAACTATAATTTTATACAATGTGCGACCAACGAGTAGTGCTACATCTTATTTGCTGAGTTTTGTACTTTGAGAAATTGGTGTCTCAGTTGATTTACAATTGGTCATTCTGAAATTTTCGATGATGTCAGTGGCATATTTTTGTTGTCCAAACAAATTTCCATTAGCATATTGGTGAATTTTAATGCCTCAAAAATATTTCATGACTCCTAGATATGTCATATCAAACTCTACTTGCATTGTTGTTTTTAACTCTTCTAACATCATATTTCCTGTATAAATAAGATCATGTACATAAAGGCATATAATAAGAATTTTACCTTCATGAAATTTCTTATATAATGTGGGTTCATGGTTGCTTCTGGAAAAACCATTTTTTATGAGATAAGTGTCGATGTGACTGTACCAAGGTCTTAGATCCTGTTTCAAACCATACAAATATTTCTTCAATATATATATTTTATGCTCCTGTCCTAGTACTTCAAAACGAGGAGGCTGCTCTACATAAAATTATTTCTGTAATATACCATTTAGGAAATAAGATTTTACATCAAGCTGATAGACTTTCCATTTGTGTTGAGTTGTGGACAAAATGGCTTTGACAATGTATAGCCTTACTATTGGAGCAAATGTTTCATTATATTCAACACCAAACTGTTGTGAGAATCCTTTGGTAGCCAACCTTACCTTATGTTTCTCCATTTTTCCTTTTTCATTTAGCTTGATCTTATATACCACTTTTACACCAATTTTGGTTTTATATAATGGGAGATCAATTAATTCCCAAGTATGGTTCTTCTCTATGGAAAAATTTTCTTTGTTCATTGCATCACCCAATGCTTTTCTTTACCTGCTTCTTCAAAATGGGTCGGTTGAGCTGAAAGAAATGAAAACATATCATGATGGTCAAATTCATGCTCCTACTCATATATTTCTCTTATGCTTCTTATTTTCTGCCCCCCTTCTGAAGATGTTTGATAACTCGCTGAATCACTGCTTGATGATGTACCATTTTCAGAATGGTTTGGTTGTTCTTGAGCCTGCAATCTTGGTCACTGTGGTGGGTAAAAGGACTGATTTGAAATTTCATCAACATGATTAAACCAAGAATTATTTTCAAAAAAATTTACATCTTTGCTTAAAACAAAATTTTTGGTAAGTGCATTATAAAGTCTATAAGCCTTTGACTGCTCACTATATCCTATGAATAGGCATTTTTCATTCCTATCATTAAGATTTTTTATTAGTTTCTCGGGAACATGTGAAAAAGATACTAATCCAAAAATTCTAAAGTGTGATACATTTACCTTGTTACCATCCCACGATTCCTGAGGGTATATTGTAGACTAGATGTTGGTGATCTGTTGGGAACACACACTATTGTTGAAAATTCTTCGTCCCAATAGTCATTTGACAACTTCTTCTCACATAGCATAAATCTTGCCATGTTCATGATCAACTAAGTTTTCCTTTCTGCTACTCCATTCTGCTGTGGAGTATAGCTTGTAGTGTTTTTCATTATGATTCCTTGTTTTTGACAAAATTTTTTGAATTCATTGGAGCTATACTCTCCTCCTTTTTATAATATGAGTACTTTCAAGAGTTTTCCACTATTCTTTTATCCTTCTTCTTTGAACTCTTTAAATTTGGAGAAGGTATCTCATTTATTTTTTGAAAAATACACCCATATATTCCTGCTATAGTCATCAATAAATTTCATAAAATAGAAACTACCACCAATGGACTGTGTCTGCATTGGGCCACATATATATGTATGGAAAAGTGCTAAAGCTTCTTTTTATCTAGAGGAAGATGTGGGAAAACTATCTCTCTTATGCTTGGATAGGACACAAATTTCACAATTGTAGTCTTTTTTCACTCATAGTAGGTAGACCAATGACTATAAAATTCTTTTGAAGCAGATTAAGACTCTTGATTTGGATGTGGCCATACCTAGAATGCCATATATGAGTCTGATCTATTCTTGATAGATCGTGGACTAATGACTGTGAGTTATTTTGACTTCTAAGCGTCAATGGAGACATCTTATTCTTGGTATTTTCAATTTTTTCAATCAGTCTACTTTTGGGAGGTCTATCATAGATATGACATGTGTTCTTTTGAATTAATACCTCATAATCATGCTCCATTAATTTTCCTATACTAAGGAGGCTATGTTTTAGATGTGGAACATGGTAAACGTCAGGGATATATTTGTGTTGATTCTGTTTAGTAATAATAGGAACAATACCTTTCCCTTCAACTTTAATACATAAGCGATCTCCAAGTGTAATCTCTCATGTTATGGAAGCATCAAGAGTAGAAAGAATAGTATCGTTACCTATCATGTGATTGTCACATCCACTGTCCAGCAACCAAAGGTCTCCACTGTGTCTATCTTCAGTAAGATATCATGAGAGAAACATTGTTTTAGAGGATTCTCCTTCATTGTTGGAGAGATGGAAAATTCCTCTTTGTTGATTTTATTTTTTATTTTTGCATCGTGTTCATAATGCCCAAAAGTTTTTCAGTACTAGCATTGGACATTTGATTTGTCCCATGATCTGCCTCCATGGGTTTGGTTTTGTGGAGGTCTCAATTGCTCTGTTGCATGGTGATGATATGATCTTCCATTGTTTCGACCTCCGCCTCACTCGTTGCCGCCTCTATATCCTCTTCATCTCCCTCTTCCAAATGAGAGTTTTGTTTTGACAGCTTGTTTTGTGGAGTCTTCTACCAATTTGAGTCTTCCTTCGTGTGCCAAAAGTGATCCATTCAACTATTATACTGAGAAAGTTATAAAATATTTGGATTCCAAAATGGCAATTACAATCATGTCATATTTCTTGGGTAGGCTTCGAAGGAAATTTTCAACAATTTTTTTATCTGTAATGGTTTCTCTAATGATTTTGATCTGATTGACTATTCCCATGACTCTAGTGATGAAATTATCCACATTCTTGGTGTCATTCATCTTTAGGGTTTCAAACTGGGCTCTTAATGTTTGCAATTTAACTATATTCACTGTATCATTTCCTTGATACGTAGCTTTCAAAATATTCCAAGCTTATTTTATTTTTGACGCATCGGTTATCCTGTGAAGGATAGAGTCATAGATTGAGTTTTGTATCCAACATCTGGCTTTGTTCTCTTTCTTTCTGAGTTCAAGACATGCATTCCACTCATTATTGGTAATGGCCACCCATGCTTCTTGGGTCGGCTCTACATAGGCAATTTGAAGTGTATCCCAACACTCTTTGGGTTGGATAAAATTCTTCATTCATAAACTCCAAAAATCATAATTTTTTTCAAGAAAATCTGGGGTCAGTGACAAAGCGATGGAAGAAGCCATTTTTTCTTCAAATTTCTTTTGCAATAATCACACTCCACAATGAGCTCACATCAGCATGGCTCTGTAATGCTTCTTCCACATTGGTTGTGTTGGGAAAAAAATCGTTTCAAGGCTTTACCAAATCAGTGTGGGTATCTGGCTCAAAAGTGTGTTGATCATCTCTAGTATATGGCTCAAACTAGAACTGATAAGCTCTAGTATCTTCCTCAAACCAGCATTGATGGCTGATCAGTGCGAATGTTCCTTCAAAAAGAGTGTTTATTAAAAAAAAACTTAAATTAAAAAAAAATCACTCAACTATGAGGGGATTCTCCTCTGTTGGTTCTTTGTTCTTCCTTTTCCTTTGGATCTCTGTACCTCAACAGTATCCCTTTGGATCTCTGCACCTCAAAAATATTCAAATACTTCTCTCGTGCTCACGTTGTTGCTATAGATTCTTACAGAACTTAGCTTCGATCTTTGTTTTTCTCAGGGAGTCTTACATAGGCTAAGCTCTAGTACCATGACAAAAAATATAAGGGAAAAAGTGGAGCAGAGTTTTCTCTTCTCAACATTCAAAAATAGTTAAATAGATTACATTGTAAACATCAATAAAAAATGACTATAGTAGAACTCGATTAAATTTAAGTAAAACCCAACTATCTATGACCTGAATCACATGAGAGAATTAAATGTAATGACACCTAACAGAAAGTGATATTAGTATCTCAAAAAAAACGATATGCCTTTTCCGAGGCATAATTTTGTAGTATCCCCACATCCACACGAGAAGAATTCTACTTTCCCTATTCATAAACCTCCCCAAGATCACATGAAGCCACCTACATTTCCTTCAAACCCTCCACCATAGATTTTCGAACCCCAACCTTCTCCTCCACAGAAACCCCATTGTCACATTAGACCTCCACGATGATTTGGACCACTCAATACCCATGTCCACATCATTCCACCCTATACTCATGACCAGAACCAAAATCCTACTCCAAAAAAACATCAGTCACCTCCCACTCCTTCTAATGAGCACATACCACCTTCTCCTCTCAATCGAAAAATTCCAGGGCCTCACAAGATGCAGATACCTCACCTATCTTCTCTACTTCTACATACCAAACACTTATATCTCTCTTGTGCATATTGTATGATTCTTGTCGCATGCAATATTCAGGTAAGAATACTTAATTTATAATCTAGTAGAAATCCTCTTAAGTTAAATTATTTTGTATATGGAGAGTACGCATGTGCAGGATAGGCAGGTCAGAGTCTAATAGTTAAGACATATAGATATATTGCATAGACAGATCTTGTCGTCCCTCTTGCTCTATGCTCAGATCAGATCACAATGCAAGATCTGATTTAGAAACCCATGATAAAATATTTTGATGATTATTAATAAGAAACATATTATTCCTATTTTCAAATAGATTGTGTTTTTATTTAAGGTAATGCATCGGATAACAAATTTTTTAATTTTTTTTTTTTTTTTATGTTAACTTAATAAAAAATCAAACACCAAATTAATTGGTAAAGAGAAAATAAGAAATATAAATTGGGTAACTATGGATATATGCATTAATGCATGTAAATATATAATTGGGTAACTATGCCTATATGCATATGTGTATATAAAGATCAATTGCTTCATAGCTTCAATGATTTCTATGGTAACCCCTTCGCTACAGTTTTGAACAATTATTATTGAAAAACTCATGGAAAACGTATGTTTTTGTATGAATGGGTTGTCACTAATTTCATAGTGATAAGGCCCCAGGAATAACTAAATAATAATTGAACATACTAACTTCCAAAGAATGATTAATATATTTATGCTTATAGTTTAGGAATATTTTCTTATAGTGAGGTCATAGTTTACTATATCTTATAATAATCATAATTAAGTATATGAAATATCTACAAAGTGATAATGCCTACGGAATAATTGAATAAACTTATGCATATAGTTTAGGAATGTTTTCTTATAGTCATAATTAAGTATATGAAATCCCTATAAAGTGATAAGTCCCAAGGAATAATTGAATATACTTTGCTTATAGTTTAGGAATGTTTTTTTTATAGTGAGGCTAATGTTTACGATATCTTATAATAATCAACATTAATTATATGAAATCTCTACAAAGCTTGGTTCTAGCTATCATATTCCATGGTTAGATTTTAATTGTGGTCATGGTTCAACGAATGTTATTCCACATGGTACTAGGAACCAATCCATTGGACTTGTACTCTAGGGAAAAAACTTCCTAGATGATCACTATGCTAACAATATCCTAACAAGAAAACTTTATAAAAATAGAGGAATATTTTTATAAATAACATGTCTACCGCCAAGCAATTGCATGATGATATATATCAAAGGAAGGGCAGAGAACCTGGTTATAGAAGAAGGAAACCTTATAAGTAAACTCAAAGAGCGCAGGAAACAAGAGGAAATACTATGGAAACAAAAATCCCACATTCGATGGCTAAGAGAAGGGGATAAAAAACAAACTTCTTCCATAAGGCTATGATACAAAGGAGATAGCATAACTGTATCTTTTCCCTAAAGGACCCAGGAGGAAATAGACTAGTACAAAATAATGAGATGGAAACCATGTTATTCAATCATTTCAATCATATTCTAACAAAACCTGATCAACATAGATCAAAAGCTGTTGAGCGCATCACACGAAATATACCCTCAATATTTAACCGGGATTAGAATCTGGCCCTTCTAAGAGAGATCACTATAGAGGAAGTTGAAGAAGTTGTCAAAGGTCTTGCAAAAAAAAAACGCCCCTGGTCCTTATGGATTTATGACTAAGTTTTATGAGGCAGCTTGGTCCTTCATGGGTAGGCACATATGGGAATTAGTTGAGGAGTCCTGACGTTCACGACAGGTATATCCAGCCCTCAATTCTACCCTCATTTCTTTAATTCCAAAGCAGGAAAGCTCAGATGTACCAGCAGGTTTTCAGCATATCACCTTATGCAATGTAATATACAAGATATTATCTACTAGTATGGTAAATCATTTGAAACCTATCCTCCCAGCCCTAATTTCACCTGAGCGGATGGGCTTTGTGAAAGGTAGACAAATTTTGGATGGCATAATCATGGAATAGGAAGCTATACATTCTCTTCGTACTTTTAAAGCAAAAAGTATGTTGATTAAAATTGATTTATCTAAAGCTTATGACTGTATTAGCTGTAATTATCTCAAACCTATTCTCCAGGCCTTTGTCTTTGATGTAAGATGGATTTATTGGATAATGTATTTTATTTCAACTCCTAAATATTCCATTTTTCTTAATGGAGTTCCCTCTGATCCATTTAATGCTACCCGGGGGCTAATAAAAGAGACCCTCTCTCCCCATTTCTCTTTATCATTGCAGCTGAAGGCTGAGGTCATCATATCAAAAACAACATTGGTGGAGGATAGTTTAAGGGACTTAATCTTTGGGGGCAGGTTTAAACCTCTTCCACCAACAATTTGTAGATGACATTATGCTTTTTTTCAAGCTAATTTGAAAGAATCAAAGGCTATCCGATCAAGTCTTAAAGACTTCATGGAAGCCTCTGGGACCCTTATCAATAATGATAAATCAAATCTGTGTTTTTTTATACTAACCTATTTTCTGAATGCTTTCTTTCACGTACCTTTGGATTCAACATAGGATCTTCACCTATGAAATATTTAGGAATCCCTTTGAGTCTAAACTCCCTTCAGATTTTGGGATGGGAGGATCTCCTTAACCACATACAGGCCCAGTTTCAAAATTGGGCTTTCAGGGTGGTTAATGCTCCCAGTCAGGTTGTCCTATTGAGGGCAGTATTACAATTCATTCCAATTTATCAACTCTCAGGATTAGCAGCACCTAAAACCAGCTGTAATGACATGGTCGAGATGCTTAAAAAATTTCTTTACCAGGGTTCCCAACAAGCCGGTAAATGGGCCCTTATTTCATGGGATAAGCTTCTGAAAATAAAGAGGACATGAGGCTTGGGGTAAGAGAACCATACTTTATGAATCAAGTGATGGGAGCTAAACTCTACTAGAGATGGTTACAGGGGGTGGGGATATGTGGAAAAAAATATGGGAAAGGAAATATGATATGCTCGTTTCTACAACACGAAAATTAAAAGTAAAAATAGCTCTGAAAGGATCCAAAATTTCGAACATGGTAGCCTTAAACATATATCTTATTCATGAACACAGTTTCTAGGAAATCGGTGGAGGTAACATTGTCCGTATTTGGGAGGATTCCTGGCAACAAAGGGGAAAACGTTTTAGTCGAATTGATCTAGGGGAGATATTTCTATTCACCAATAGGCTGAACACAAAGTGAGTAGCACATTTCTGGAATGAAGAGATAGAGCTTCAATGGAGAAAATGGAAATTAAATAACCACTTGCAAAATTCTCCAGAAACTCAGAAATGGGAGAATTATGAAAAAGAACTTACAACCAGAAAATTAATTGCATCAATAGGAGAAGATATCTTGACATTGGGGTACCGCACCAAGGGAATTTTCACTATCCAAGAAGGTTACTACATAAAATATAATAATTTACACATCATAGCTGTTCCCCTTTGGCAAAAAATATGGTCGAAAAAAAAATTCCCGAAAATTGGATACTTTTTATGGCTAGTTAGTCATGGTAAAGCTCTTACCTAGGATCAGCTACAGAAGAAAGGGATGCATGGACCGTCGATATGTATGTTGTGTAAGAAGAATGATGAAACTATCGAACACCTACTGAATAACTGTGGTGTAGCTGTGACCCTCTGGCAAAACCTCTCCTCCCTCTTTCAACAAATGGATTGGGATAATGATGCTGACTAAGGAGAAAAACCCACAATATCTATGTGAAAATTCATGTTACGTTCATAACCCAAAATTTTACATCTCATACTCAGAAATTCATTCTATTCATTAAGGTTTGATACATTTTTAAACAATCCCAAGTTAATCTTATAACCCTCAAAACTCAAAATGCGGATGCTTTTCAAATGTTGATAATTATGGTTACTAACCATAATTACAATACCCACTTTGGCAACTTCTTTTACTTGAATACATCCCCTTATCCAAGGTTTCTCCTTTAATTTATTTACAAGCGGAACCCTCGTTTAAAACCTTACTCCAATATAATTCTTATCCTCACATCAATAATTATATATTGGACCACGACATTATTCAAAGTCTTAACTTTGTATAGTTCCCTGGCGGAAGCTATTTCCTTTCTATAACCTATGGTTTTAAACCATAGTTAAAAACCCATTCATTTGATTTTTCGACTATACGAACCAACTTTGGATAATATATCAAGGTCCAACATACATATACCTTGCCCACCAGACTTCGCATATTCTTTGTGGAAGTTCATTAAACCCAACCTTATGTTATAAAATTAACATAAACTTTAGAACGTACCAATGCACATATGTCGAATCATATATGGCCCACAGCTATCAACCATTCACTATCTCTCATTCATCGAATCCAATGGTTGATATTTTATTGCACTCCAACCTCAATGTTTCCACCGTTGATCTTCACCTTCATTAACCTTCACGCAACTTCGAGTGTGAATGCCATTGGATCTCCGATGATCCCGATTAGACGGAAATCGCATTCATTCAAACCCCAAAGTTTATCACACAAAACGCATGCGAAACTACTGGTTTTTAAATACCGTCCAAGCTACGTGTCAGCTACTAGATGCTATCACGTTCATTTTAGGAATTACCGCTTACCATTCTTTTGCCACGTGAAAACCATTAGTTGGTTTCCGAAAACGCCTTCCCTGTTCCAATTGCCATTGACTCAAGGTTCCATCTTCGCCACGCTTCCTCATGGTTCCATAGTCACTCTTTGACTTATAATTCCACATGAATCCTTTAATATAGTTCCTTCGCTTACTTAATGAACCGCTCAATTCATTGATTCATAGTTCCACTTCTTATTTAAAACTGTGTCAGGAATTATTGATAGGTTCATTTAGGTTCACCATTCGACCAGAACATCTTTCTTCAAACTCGATTCGTTGTGATTCCTTTGAAACCCCAATTTCTCACTGAATGCACATCTTATGCATTAAACCCTGAAATAGTTCTATTTCTGATCTTTGATTTACACTATGTACTCAGAGTATTGTTTTAACATATCATGGTGTCATCGATCCATTCAGTGATCGATGACTGCAACCTCATCTAGTCCTCTTAGTTGTATATATAACCATTATTACACCTCAACTCAAGACATCATACATGTCTCGACATTTACATCAAATCTTTCAATGATATAGAGAATACCATTTCGAAACCTTATCTTCTCATAAGGTATAAACTAAGTCATTCCACACACATAATTACACACTTTAGGATCGAATTTTCTCCATATATATACAATCAAACAATTACAAATAATTCCACTCTGGCCTAATATTCTGATCAATGGCCCATTCAGTCAAATTTTCCCGAAGGCTTACAACAAACCCTATGTTTGTCCAAAACCTAAATCTCTACTACTATTGTCTACTATTTTTTTTTTGCCTATAAGGGTTTACAATTTATACAATCGATGATGAACCAATTTAGGTTTAGATCCTCCATTATCTCAACAAAATCCTCAAAGTCCTCAAGTCATAAAATCTATCCTTTATCCCTAAGGATCCTCTTTAATCCCATAAAATCATGAAACTAATTCTAACTTAAGATTTACAATCAATTCTCAAATCTCTCATTCCCTATGAATCTAAACTATCCTAATTCTCTCATGTTCTCCAATCATTTGGGAACATTTAAAAATTCCTCACAATACTTAATATCTCACATTAAAATCACTCAAAACATTAATAATTACATAAGAAAACAATATTCTCTTGAAAACATAATACCCCTATGTTTATTAAAATACAAATTATTTTTTGAACCTAATGCCCCTGCATCAGATAACAGAAGCATTATGCATATTATTGAAATATGGAGAAAAGGAGGGTATACAACTATTGTCCTTAATAGAGCATGGATACTCTCTATGGGGCTTGTTATATGGGTTATCTGGAAAGAAAGAAATCACAAAATATTCATAGATGAGTATAGGTAGCATGAAGAGATATGGAAATTGATCCTGTATAATATCAGAGAAACTATCCTCGCAAAGAAATGGAATGAAGACGACTAGAAAGTAAATGGGAATGAGGCTAGAATTTTAGCTATGCTTAACCTAAAACCCCAAATACTCGCTCCGACATCGTGGAAACAAAAACCACTAGATAGACACCCACAAGAAAAATTATAGGTTCCTCAATAGGGGTCTCTGAAGCTTAATTATGACAGAGCCTCAAAAGCCAACCCGGGTCAAGTAGGAGCAGGAGGAATATTTCAAGATTTGTAGGGTATAGTTGGAATAATATATGCAATGGACCTAGGTTTCGTCACGAACAATGAATCCGAAATTATGGCAGTAAAATAGGGCCTGTTGATAACGGTGAGAGAACAGTACCACAAAATCATAGTGGAAGGGGACTCGACCATGGTAATTAGGGTTCTGCAGAAGATGCAGCAGGGGACGGGTTGGGAGAAAATTAGTCAGACTTGGATAACAACACGCCTAATCCAGGATATCAGTGCAATCCTCCCAAGCATAGGCTACCTCATTCCGTCGCATGTTTGCAGAGCGGGAAATGAAGTTGCCGACTACATGGCGAATTGGGGTTGCACTCATAAAGGATGAAATTTGGACATTAACCAGGCTAAAATGGTTCAAGAGGGAGAACTATAGTCTCTACATCTCTATGTGGATACATAAAATGAGGATTCTCAGGATCCCCAACCGGGGTGCCAAGTTGGAAATTGGAAAGGAGAGGTGGCAAGAGACTGTGCGTACGACACAACTACTTGATGAGGTAACACAGACAAAAGGTTAGGTACTAGTGCCTTCATACTATAATTACTGACGGTAATGAAGGTGGTTGCCAACTAACGATGTCAAAGCTATATGGGAAGAAATGTTGCCTTGTTAAGGGAGTTATGAAGGCTAGTGAGGGGAAAGGTGTCATTTCATCCCGACAGTTTACGGTGGAAGGTAGAGCAGATAGAGCTGTCACGCAGGAGCTAGTCGAAACGTCGAGTTGGCATCCCCTCACCTAGTATGTTCTCAGTCTATTTACTATGCTTGTTGCTATGAATGATGATGGTTCTAAGGCCTTCATCCTGGTTAATTTTCATGTGTTTTATACCTCATTTATATTCGGGGGATTTTACCTTTCGTCTTGGTTTTGCAATGGTAGTCCTCTGGATTGGGTTAATAATGATAATTATCTTGTTCTAGGTTCTGGTCATTGATGCATAGGCACTATGGGTTTACAAGTCCCGTCAAGATGCCTACTGGTAGTAGTTAGAGGGTATAGGCTCTGTTCCAATTCTGCATGTTTCTCTTTTTGTTTGGGTTGGTCCCATATGGAATCTGCTTGTATTTCTTTCTTTCCCCCCAGCACCATGCAATTGACCTTCCGCTCTATATTGAACCCCAGTAGTTCGTCTTACCAAGCTTATGGAATTTACTTCATTGATTTTAATGACCATTATGTTAGTAGCACTTAGTTTAATTATTTATCTAGAGTTTCACCCACTCAGTCTTTTTGTAATATTGGGGGCTCCGACTAAAATTATACTGATATTTATCCTTCTTTCTGTGGTCATGCAGGGTGTCCTACTATTTTTTCATCAGGGTTGTTGGTTCTCAATTCTGTTTCTAGTGGTAACTTTCTTGTTTGAAGGAGGTTTATTCCTATACATGTTATAAAGGGGCTCATTCCTATTTCTAAGGTGTTCATTCCTGTTATAAGGGGTTTGCGGAAGTTCTAGTTTCTTCGTTGGGTGTTTTCTTGTCATTGGGTTTTTTATTTTTCTGTGCTAAGGGAGTTCACTTATTGTCATCGGAGTCTCTGGCCTCGACCTATTAATATGCAACAGGAGAATGGAAAAATTCTTGCCATGCATTTTCTATCGCACCTGGAAAATAAGCATCATATTTCCACCCTTATAAATCATTGGATGATAGGAAGGAGGAATGGTGATATGTATTGGCCTGCTAATTACAAGGATGCCACTCCTGATAGTCTGGATCTCTTTCATTGTTGTTTCACTAAAACAATTATTAAAATTTTGTTGCAATATAGAAGTATCTCTAATTTTTATACAGGTGGGTAAAACCATGAAGGTGGGTTACACTTTTGTGAGAATTGGGGGTGCAAAAGTCGTTTTCCCAACAGTTCGGTCGAACATTTAGAAACGTTCGGGCGAACTGTCTTAGAGTTCGGCCAAATTTTCGAAATTAGTTCGGCCGAACTAATTTTTCCATTTACATTGATGGCATATTGACGATGTGTGCAAACAAAATTTTGGCCGGAGATGGGAAAACCAGCAACTAAAGTTTGGTCGAACTAATAGTTCTACTGAACTTTAGTTTACAAATATACCAACCTGCAAACATGAATAGGTTTCAGCTTATTATCGATGTTGCATGCTATTGCAGAGTTTAGTTTGTCGTTGTCGCATGTTGTTGAAGGGTTTAGTTTTTTGTTTGATGTTTTTTGTTGGCAGAGTTTAGTTTCCCATTATCGCATGCTATTTCAGGGTTTAGTTTGTTCTTTGTTGTTGCAGTTGCAAGGTTTTGGTGTTGCGTAGGTGAGAAATTTGTTGGTTTTTTGTTTTATTTTCTTTTATGAATTTTTTTATTGTTGTTCTTTTTTTTTTCTCTTTTAATTTTGTAGTTGTCTTTTTGTTTGTATGTAATTGGTAATTTGTCCTCCGTGAAGTCCTCGACGATCTCCTACTTTTTTTCTCATTGTGGCCTCAACGTCTTCAGAAATCTCATGCCTTGTCTTCTCATTGCAACCTCGTCTCTGAATTTCCAGGTTGGTACATGTGTCAATGTATTGTATATCTCTCTAGAACTGTAACTGGCCTTGCTCCTGGGTAATGTATTTTTGCATGTCAATATCATGAAGTTGTGTCTTCTCTTTATGCACTTATCTTATATACCTGGCTATTTTTTTAGATGTAATTTATTTCCATATCAAAACCTCTTAATTTACTTTTCAATATATAAGGGGGAGCCCAATAAATACTTAAGTATAAACCCGCTTGACCGTATGGGAGAGGTTTCCAATTTTCCATACCCACCTATTTACAACCATATTTTCAATGCTCATTTACATTAACTTTTCAGCATTGTGTAGGCGTTCAACACCTTCACGAAAGGAAGCTACCCTTAAAAAGCCTCTGCAACTACCAAGGATCATGGAGTCAATTTCGCTAGTTTCCCCTAGTTTTGACCTACAAGTAAAGCTAGCGTTGTATAATAAGATAATGTACTTTCTCTTGACTAGTAGTTACGAGAACAACCTGGCACCTCACAGATTTATGATATCTCTCAATCAATATCTAAATAAATAATCAGTGTGAAATTCAAGTTTAATGTTAATTGTATCCTTTCAATCCCTTCGAATAATATCATCCTAGTTATATGGCCATTCTGCAACTTTACCCAGAATGAGATCATCCATGGTTGGTTGAATAATCCTTTTTTCTGTAATAATGGCATACTGTACAAATTTCAGGCAATTTTTGCAGGGTTGATATGAGGGAAAAATTTAGATTTAATATAACTATTTTGCTAATTTTGCATTTCTATTTTCACAAATAGATTTTCTATTTTGGTTTTGGGAATATTTATTGCAAATTTTGTATAACAACCATTGAATTTGGACATGGGAAAAGTTTCCATGCTACATAAGTTCTCATTGTGGGCCCCTGTCTATTTAAAAAAAATCTTTATAGAGTCTTTTAACAGGCCCCATTTTCTTTACCAATTCATCTTTTTGTGCATTCTCGTTTTCATGTTTAAGAACCGCTTCGATATTTTCAACACTTTATTCTCCATATTTCCTCTTAGTTTTTCCCTATTCAATCTTATCCTCATATCTATTTGGAGATTAATGTCCTAAAAGAAAACAAGAAGTGAAATTAATAGGTATGTTTCCAGGTAGTCTCTAGATGTATCTGCTCTTCAAGTTTTCTCCAAGAAACATACAATAGCTTTGTCATCCTCCGTAGTATGAGCCACATGGTACATTCATTATTAGTTCTGTCCCTCAAACATCATACATGGTTGTATTTTATTAATAGGTAAGATGTCAGGCAATATCTAGATGTATCTTCTCTTCAAGTTTTCTCCAAGCAACATACAGTAGCCTTGTCATCCTCAGTAGTATAAGCCACATGGTACATGCATTGTTAGTTATGTCCCTCCAACATCTAACATGGCTATATTTTATTAATGTAACTAAATGTACACCTTCCATGATGCTTCTGATCTTGTTAAATGTTAGTAAGTGCATAAAATAATTTTTCTCCCAAACCATGTACATGACATTCCTCCCATGCACTTTAAGGAAAACTTTAAGGCAAAACATGTCATTTATATATTTCATTTCTCTCTCATTCCTATATGTCATTTCTCCCATAAACTGTATAAGGAAATGTACTTTCTCCCACAAACTATAACACAAACTTTAAGGAAAACCATGTGCATTTCATTTCTCTCTTAAACTCTAGGCAAGGCAAACTTTAAGGCCTGTGTCATTTCTATGCCATTTCTATGTCATTTCTCCCATAAACTATAAGGCAGTGTCATTTCTCCCTTAAACTATAAGCCAAACTTTAAGGCAAATCATGTACATGTCATTTCTCTCTTAAAATTTAGGCAAGGAAACTTTAAGACATCTCATTTCTAGATGTAATTTCTCCCACACACTTTAAGGCAAATTTTAAGGCATGTCATTTCTAGATGTGATTTCTCCCATAAACTTTAAGGAAAAATTTAAGGCAAACCATGCATGTATGTCATTTATCCCATTAATTAGGAAAACTTTCAGGCCTAAAAATCAAACCTAAAGTGGCTGAAATTCCATAGGATCCCCCAAAATCAAGGCTTTCTCCCATTAATTCAAGGAAAACTTTAAGGCCTAAAAACTGAACCTAAAGTGGTTGAACTTCCATAGGATTTTAGTTTGTATGTTTAGTGTTAAATTCTACAAGTTCCAAAGGGAGAGTCTCTAAAGGACCAGGTAGCCTCTAGGTCTCATCCTTTCTTAAAGGTGACATATCCAGTAAATGCCCCTATAGTCAATCTCTGGAAAAAACCTACATAAAAGTTTTTCATTTTAATATCCATTTATGTACATTCCATTTCTCCCATAAACTTTAAGGCATTTGCTAGTGTTTTTGGAACCATGTACTTGTCATTTATATGTCATTTCTCCAATAACCTTTAAGGATAACTTTAAGGATAACCATGTAAATACATGGCATTGATCCCATTTCTCTTTAAGTATAACCATATACATACATGTCATTTCTTCCATTTCTCATAAACTCACGGAAAAATTTAAGGATAACCATGTACATGTCATTTCTATGTCATTTATCCCATAAATATTAAAGTAAAATTTAAGGATAACCATGTACATTTCATATCTATGTCATTTATCACATAAATTTTAAAGCAAACTTTAAGAATAACCATGTACATACATGTCATTTCTCCCATTTCTTCCATAAACTCAAGGAAAAATTTAAGGGTAACCATGTACATGTCATTTCTCTGATAAAATTTAAGGCATAATTTGCTAATGTTTTTGGAACCATGTACATGTCATTTCTCCCTTAAAATCTAGGCAAGGCAATATTTAAGGCATGTCATTTCTCCCTTAAAATCTAGGCAAGGCAATATTTAAGGCATGTCATTTCTAGATGTGATTTCTCCCATAAAATTTAAGGCAAACCCTGCACATGTCATTTCTCCCATGAATTTGCAATAAATGTTAATTTAATATATATTTTACTGATTTTTTTTTTAGGGATTAAAAAAACCCACTAAATATGCTTGAAAAATGGATAGTATGCATAGATGTTTCTTGCTATCCCAATCAAGGGAAAGCAATGATTACATATACATGTGCTTTGCAATATTGCGACTAGCAAGGTCTTCCAAAGGAAAATGAATATAGCGGGAAGAACAACAAATAACGAGGCATATTATATTGCATTGATAGAAGGCTTGGGAATAGCTGGGGAGTATGGATCAAATGGTATTGTAGTTCTCACCAATTCTGAACTTGTGTGCAACCAGATGAAAGGTGTGTGCCAAGTTAATAAGAAGAGGCTAAAACAACTTCATGGAAAAGCAAACAATATTGTTAGCCAATTTCATTTTTTTAGTATAAGACATTGTAAAAATGTTAATAATATGTCTTGTAATATATTGTGTGGGGAAATGCCAATTCAATATTCATCTATCAAAGATGAATTAATATATGAATTAGCATTATATGAGGCAATGCTAATTCAAGATTCATCTCTGAAAGATGAATTAGTGTTGAGATGCTCTTCTTCAAAAATTCAAGATTAATCTCTCAAAGATGAATTAGTGTTGAGAAAATCTCCTTAAACATTTATTGATGGACATTGTAACATATATTTGATATGTGTGTGTTTTTTACTTATAAATGTGTCTTTTTTAATGACCATGTGTTTTTTTCAATTATATACCAAGTGTGCTCCCACCATGTAAAGCGCAACTTGGTGAACTTCACATTTGCAACTTGGTGAACTTCACATTTTTATAAAATTAAAATATGAGGAATTCAACAATTTTTTGTTTAAATGGAGTTTCACGCTTCTTTTTTAATGACCTTGTGTTCTTTTCAACTATATACCAAGTGTGCTCCCACCATGTAAAGTGAAATTTGGTGAACTTAAAATTTTTATAAATGTTTTGCTTAAATTGAGTTTCACACATGTCAATTAGTGCTTTGAAAGTTGTGTTTTATGTAATTTTTGTACACTAAATTATATTAATTTTTTGAAATTAATTTTCAATTTATTTTAAATAGTAATTTGAAAATAATTGTAAATGTACAGTGTAGATATATATACACATATATCATGGAGGATGGAAGGCGAATATCAATAGAATTCCATATCTCTATGAGAGAGGGGGATTAGGGATCAAGGGATGTTCATGGAATTTAAATATAATATTATCTCCATACATACATGTGTGTACATATGGAATTGATTTTTTATAATTTTTTGAGTTAAATTAGTTGTTAATAAGTTTCATTTTTTATTTTTTTGGAGGTAGGAGGACAAGGGTGTCTACTCCATCAATGGAGGGTGGATATGGTTAACGTGGCCATAGTTCATGCAATCATGGTATGGTTCACACAATTTAATCAATGAATATGTACATGTATTTATATGTATGAATGTATTTTTGAATTGATCATAAATTCATATTTTTTTATGAAGCTTCCCTCTCATCTCATGAGGTTGGTGGTGGTACACATTCCCTTGGAGGTTCATCAATAGGTGGTGGCGAATTGTGTGAAGTTGGTGATATAATTTCCCCATAGGCCAATCAATGGATGGTCGTGTTGGTTCTCAACCAATCGATGGTTTTTCTATGTCTCAACAGTCTCAGGGTGGGAAAGATGCTAGCCAACCATATCGAGGTGGCCATCAATCTGAATATTATTTTCAATCAATTTGTACAAATTTGTTTATATGTTTTTTTAATATAAAATTTTTTATATATTGATGCAGAGGGTGAAAACGTTTCTCCAAATTTTGCTCAAAAAATATGTAGGACATAACGCATAATTCAAGAAGAATGTTGTACACCAACCACAACTTATCCGTCTGACATTTCCAATATACCTTGGGAATAAAACATGCAGCAATGCACCTTACAAAGGTGTCAAAATATTCATTCAAAATTGAAGAGAGATCTTGTGGCTTTGACTCTCCCTGCTGAGAGTCGACAAAGCTTGGAAATAATTACTCACTCTTTAAGAAAACTAGTAGATGTGTACCGAAAGCTTGGGCCAACCACTGATATTTTTGTAGAAGTGATGAGAAAAATAAAGGAAACAGTGATGGGTCCCGATACATGTGAGCTTTTCAAAAAAATAGTTACAACAAAAATGGCCAATTCTATGTTTAATTTCAAAGAAGGGCTGAAAAAAAAGATGCTAAAGGTGCAATATTTAAAGCACCCTGATATAGCTAACTATTTGTATGATAGGCACCTTTTTGCCTATGGAAGACTCCCATAAAACGACAATGTTTCACTTTATTTTTAAAAATTATTTTATACAGAATTATTTTTGGGAATGAAACCCAATTATAATGACCTTCCCTATGAATTTTTTGGTCCTGGGAAAGGTCAATTGTGTGATTGTAGGGGCGCTAGGTGTGATGCTGAGTTGCCTCGCCTTGAGCCACCATTGGTTAGTCAACCTCTTCGTGTCGAAATTTTGTGGTTAGATATGGATGCCACTTTTCAAATTAGTCGAGAACCAAGGGATGCCAATGTTGACAATGTTCAGAGTGGATTGGATGGAGTTGATGTTTGTCTGAATTGACAAAGAGCACGTGAGAATGCACACACTAATTTTTTGTTTTATATAGATGACGAGATAGACAACATGATTGTTGAAGATCTCAGAACATATGCAAAGAATTGTTGCAATGGTTGGCATGACCTAATTATTCATGAGCAAGAGGGCATGGGAGCGATATGTGTTAATGGTTAGGGTGATTATTTTAACACATGTAAAATTTGTAATAAATACATATATAAATACATTTATGTGTATACATTAATCTAATAAAAATGTATCATTATATGTTAACACCATTTTTAGTTGTCACGCTTGATGAAGGAAGATTATGTTAATATCACAGTCGGAGCCTCGGATTCACAGAATCAAGATGGGTCTCACCATCAATCAAACAATCAAGATGGTTCTCACCATCAATATATGTTGGAAAATGTTAGTTTTTTTTAAGTGAACATGATGATGTACAAATATTGTTTTTCTATTATTATATTTATCAAAACATGATGACATATTTTTAAAATAAATAATTGTGCACACATGTACATGTATATATAATTAAATGTTAACATATTCTGATTCCGTCCAATGTTTTTGGGATGGCGGTGCCTTCTTATTCCTTGGGAGATGTGCCAAATCCACCATCACAAGTATGAACAATTTTTCACCTTTAAATATGTTTTTAAGTTATATATTCCAACTCAAAAGTTCCATTAAAAAAATGAGATCTCTAGATCTTGAGTTATTTAAATTTTTGAATTTTAGGTTTTTGGAGATTTTCTTTCAGAGCCACCCTTAGGAGATGTGCTAGATCCACCATGACAAGCATTCAATTTTTCACTTAAATATATGTTTAAGTTATAAGTTATAAATTGAAGTTAAAAAATTTTCTTATAAATTGAGATCTAGATCTTGAGTTAATTTATAGTTTTAAAATTTTTGAATTTGAGGTTCCTAGAGATGATTTTGTTTCTCCACGGACTCTAACGATGGAGTGTATGATGGATATAGGAGAATCCACACTATTTGAACCATTTAAACAAGTTGTTTGGCTCTTTTTTTAATATTATTGAAAATTAGTTTATATATGAATTTTCATTTGAAAATTTTTAATATATATATATATATATATACTTGTACATGTATATTGTACAATTTACTGTGTGATGCAGAAGAATTAAGGCAGAGTCAGCAATGTGAGAAGCTGGTCACATGTTATGGCTTGGGAAGAGGACTAGCAATCCTAATAATTTGAAGACTTTACTTTTGAAGTATTTTGTTTAAAGTTAATTTGGGCTAAAACAGTAATTGTAATATGTTGGTTAAGAGAATAGTTAGATTAGGATTAGTTAGGAATTTAGTTGAATAAACTGTTCTAAAACTGAATAATAGTTTCTCAAGAATATGGGGATTTTGGGGAAAGGCATAAAAAAAAAACCAAATCCACCATTTTGGGGTTCTTCCTTCCATAGAGAAAATGAAAGAGAGAATGAGAGGGAAATAGGTGTGAGAGAGGGTTGAACAGAGAGTAGGAACAAATGTAAGAAAACCAGCCACCCCAAGCGTCGTTTCTGTGTATTTTTCTTTATAAATAAATTCCAAGTGTTTTGGATTTTGATCAGGCTCTCTGTTTCAACCCGTTGGTTTTATTTTCCCATTGAAGTTAAGTATTGCATTTATGTGTTATTATATATGTGTATTGTATTTCTATTAATGCATAGACATATTGAGTGCGAGGATGCAGTTCCTGTGAACTTCACACAAGTAAAGCTGGGGTAGAGACCGAGGGATGAGAGACAAATAAATCTAGTCGGATTGCAGGTGCAGAGAGGTTGAGAAAGAAGACAAAGTTTCTGAGAACTTCGTATAAACTAAGTTATGCTAGAGACCGAGGGATGAGAGATGAAGAACAAGCTCAATATGGAATCTACACGTTCACATACTACACAAAGTTTAGGAGAGGTAGCATTTAAGAATTTCGAACAAATTCGAAAGGATAGTGGATGAGTAGCATGGAGGAATCTGTAATGCAAAGAAATGAAAACTGAAAGAGGAGAAATCGACTAAAGATGGAATTACTTAGAAGAATTCCAAGAGAGTAATTGACGGCATGGATTGAATCGGAGATTCAAAAGTTTTAAGGATTGATGGTGGATATTGGAGCAGGTAAAAGAGGTGAAGCATAGCCAATACTGTTGAGTGAACGACTGCGATTAAATCACATATCCAAAGACAAGAGATGAACAATTGAGGAAGAGTGGAACAAACACGTGTCGGCAGGGAGAAATTTCCCATCGGTGTTTGAAATACTTCATAGTTAAGGATTTTCGCAAGTTAAATATTTTAACTCGCAATGCAAAGTGGGATAGAGGGGAAGTTGCACGGGTTGTTGGATCATACAGGAGATCAACGGTGAATGATGGATCATGACTTCACACTTCGCAAGATATAGTGGATACCATTGAAGTGTTCACACGAAATGTTAAAAGGGTTGTGATGTGATGCAAAGAGTAGGAAGGATGCGATGTGATAAGGAACAACCACGTGTCAGCTTGGTGCAAATGTGCATGTCACAAATTTTATGTGTTAACATATTTGTAAAGAGTTTAAATTTGCGGGCAACGATTGTGATGTGTTGCAATTGGTCGGGAGAATGTGGGAACCTCCGATAAGGAGGTCCTGTGTGTATGAAATTGTTTTGGGTTATGTGCACTATATTATAAAGAATTATGTTGATTGTTTTAACATATGCGTGTATTTTATTCTGATATTTTCCCCTGCTTTGCATAAAGGAAGTTATATGGGTCCTATCCCATGGGTCCACGAGTTTAATTATTAATTTGCAGGTAGGACTGCATCAATTGGTATCAGAGCAACAAGATCTGAGAGGCAGTGTGAAGGAATTTCCGAGTGATTCTAATCCAATGAAAATTAAGAGGTTAGACTGTGGACTGAAGTCTTATGAAAAAGCATGGGAGTTACAACAACATGGATGAAGTAGTAGCACAGAAAATAAGGTAAGAATGTTTTGTTTCAGTTTTATTTTGGATTATGGAACTGAAAATTAAATGATCCCACTCAGAATAATAGCATAAGAGTTTAATAGAGGTAGTAGCAGGAGTGAAAAAATCTCAGCAAGAATATTGCAGCCTTTAAGGGTAGTGATGAAGCAAACTAGCAATGGTTTTCGAGGAGGAAGAAGAAGTGTGGTCAGAACCTAGTATTTCAGCTGAGGTTGAAATATAAGAGGACATTAGTGTTATCAAGTGCAGATGAGTTTGGACAGTAAACCTAGAAGGAGCATAAAGGAGTGCTCAAGAAGGGTTCTATACTGAGGACCCGTACTTGCCAAAAGACCAAGCAGAAAGGAATTTTGGTGAAGTAAGTTGTAGCAGGAGGAACTGTTATTGCAGAGGCTTGTGTAACTCACAGAGGGTGAAATAACTTAAGAAGATGCCTATTGAAATTCATAACAGAGTTTCAGGAGGAAACCACAAAGTGAAGAAGGAAGATGCCAAGGAAAATGGAATGTGGAAGTAATTGACTGATGAATAATATGATGAGAATTAGCTGAGATGAGAACTCATCTTGATCTATCGATGGAGTTTCTATAGAGGAGTGTTGAAGACCAGAGGTGTATATGCATTATGAGGAAGAAATTGAAGTGGCATGGGTTGCAAATGAAGAGGGAGCATAGCTTGAATGCTCAAGTAGAATAAGCATTACTCAGATAACCAGAGTATGAAGGGAAATTTCTTTCATATGAACTGGAACATGGCTTAATTTTTTTAGAAAATGATAGTAATACTAACAGGAGGCCCATTGAAGAAATTTCAGGTATGAAGGATGAAGGAAAACCATTAGGAATTGTCATGAAAGATGGAGGGAAGCATGAATATGCAGTGATCATAACATGTGATCAGGAAATGGATTTCCCAGAGGAGATGTCCAAATTCTCAAAGGAGATAGAGGAGTTCTTTGAGCATGTGGTTACAAACATTGAAGAGAATGAAGAAGATAAAAAAGGTTTGTTGCAGTTCACAAAGTGTATCAGGATGATTTGACAGAGGGAAGAAGAAGAGATTACAACAAATGGTTATCTGAAAGGTACAAAAAGGAGTCACAATTAGGAGAGAAGAGTCAACAGAGATGCCAATAAAAGAATATGCATGGAGAATCTTAGTGTGGTATCTACAGACAGGTTGATGGAATCAGCTTGTATAGATGGATTATTTGTAATCCATGATGAACAAAGTGGAGTTCATAAAGGAAATAATACTATGGCTACTGATGGTCATAGTAAAGGTTCTAAGGGAGATTATGAAAGATCAAGTGAGAATAAAATTGATAGAGAAATAGCCAAGATAAAATTTTAGCTATAAGTGTTGAGAGAATCCATACAAGGGAATAAGGAACACCAAAGGTATTTTTGGATTCTTCGGAAGAAAAGATTCAAGTGGAGTCAGTTGTAGAGAAGGCTAAGATTTGATACAAGAATTCAGCTAGAAGAAGAACTCCGAGGAACTGAGTTATAGCATAGGATGTGTGATGAGGAAGAGGTTTACTTATGTGAACCTGAGCAAGGGTCTATTCTTGGTGATAGTAGTAATGAGAATGAAGGTATGAGACCAAATGATGGTTTCATGGATCCTTGGAAGGATGAGAACCAACCAAAAGAGCTAATGTTTGAAACAAAAAGAGAGGCTATGTATCCTTATGGTTTTGAAACAAATGATTATTGTATGTATGCAGGTGAAATAGGTAAAGAAAGACAATTTGCTAATGTTTTCATAAAAGATGAAGGGAGGGGAAAAAGTCTAAATTATGTTCAAGAAGAAAATGAAACGGCTGAGTCTCATGTACATGCACATGTACAGTTAAGTGAAAGCAATGATTTCAAGCCTACTTTGAAAGGTAAAAACAAGGAGGACTTGGCTTATGATGGTGGCTAAGAACAGAAAGAGGCAAAAGATGATACCAAGCATTCATATGTTATGCTTGAGAAAGATGAAAAGAACACCAGTGAAGACCTTCTGATTCCTGAAAGAGACTTAGAACAGCAAGAGAAATATTTTTTGATTGAGTCATCAAATAAGACCGCTAGGTCTTCTGAGTTTAATGCTAACAATTTGAACATGTTTTCAGGTTGTGTAGAAGACAATCCACCCCTTGGAATCGTCTCAAGTAAAGCTGAAGTTTATCTAGCAAAGTATAATGAAGAAGAAAATTATCAAGCAAGGTATGATGAAAACCAAATTGATTTTTTGCAGTAGAAGGAATTTATAAATTCCTTATTTAATGAAGGGAGTAACTTTAATGGAGATGAGACGGTAATGCCTCATGAGGTGAATTTTTTTCTTGATGAGGACAAATAGGAATTGGCTTGCTTAAATAGCTAAAGGAAGATTGTTGGATGGACATTTAGGACTGTCATAGAAATATAGAATTGTAATTTTATTCTGCTTAAATATGAAAGTGAGGCAGTTATGTCTTAAGCCAAAGGAAAGTCAGTCCTAGAAGTGGAAAAGATGGAATTGCCTATTAGGAATAGTGAAGAAGAAAAAGGACAACAATGGAATGTTTTCAAGGAAGAGGAAGAGAGTTATGTTGCAACTTTAATATAGCATACTGAAGAGGTACTTGAAGGGAATCAAGTAATTTGTGAATGGCTCAGTTTCTTTCTGAAATCATTTGAGCAAGAGAAAGAGATTGCAGACAATAAGATGGGACTGTTTCAAACTGTAGTTGAAATAGAGACAGATACTAGTTTCCCAAACTTAATTATGTTAACTATTATATAGGAAAGAGTGAATAAATATATTACTGCAATCAGAGAATTAGAAGTCAATTTAATTTTTGACAGTAAATTTGCAAACAAGGAAAATAAGAGGGATATTTCAGAGGGAGATATCCTTAGGAACATTCAGGAAGTTTGGGTGGAAACAATGTCCGAAATAATATTTGCAACAATTTCTGGGACAAAGTGTAGTAGAATGTGTTGGCAGAGGATTGAAAAAAATATCAGATTACAATAGACGATTCACTAGTAAAAAATGATGAAATTAATGACTAGGTGACTAAAAATGTTAGTCACCACAATTATTTCAAGTGAATTACTACTACATTTGAGCAATTTTAAGTGACCGAACTAAAAATGAGTAACTTAAATGACTAATTTAGTCTTGGAATAAAATATACGACTAGATCATAAGTGACTAAACTAAAAGAGACTAACTTAAATGACTAATTTAGTCCAGGGATAAAATAGATGACTAGATAATAAGTGACTAAAGTAAAAGTGACTAACTTAAATGACTAATTTAGTCTAGCATTAAAATATATGACTAGATAATAAGTGAAAAAATTAATAATGATTAATGTAAATGACTATTATAGTCCAAGAATATAAATATGGCCAAATAACAAGTACAACAAGTATATGAATTAGTCATTTATGTCAGTATTTTTAATTGTGTCACTCCATATATGAAAAATTGCAATTTCGGTACCGAAGTGTTACATTTCACTATAGATGTCTCTGAATCTATTTTCAATGTTAAAATTTAGAGACAAAGGGGTCTCTAAATTTACAGTGTTAAAATTATGAATACCCTTTTGTCTCTAAAGTTTAACAGTGCAGATGGATTCATATACAACTAAAATAATTGCATGTATCATCTATCAACTTTACACAAATTCCTTCATTATAATTTTAGTACAGGTAATATTAATTAGATAGCCAAATTTATATTTATATTTATTATATTTAATATTTGGCCATAAAGTTTAATTTTTAAGCTTCATCGATTTATGTTAAAAGTGTGAGTTGTTTTAAATCTAAGGTTTCTTCATATTTACATTTAATAACTATATAAATATAACATTTCTTATGTTAAACATGTGAGTTCACTAGTTAAATCTAATATTAAATCATCATATTTACAGTTAATAAATACTAAATAGATAAGCCTACAATATATAATTATAGACCTGCTTAGTAAATAGGTATGAACATTTGTTAATTTCAGCACGAAACTTAATTAATTTTGTAATGATGTATGAACCTTTTTTTTTTTAAGTCAGTGTTATATTCATGTAGGAAAAAAGGAGTACATATAGCTACTTACAAAGCAGGTGGTCTCACCTCGACTACGTTTGTTGATAAAAAATTGCACCAGATGAAAAACAATGCAAAAGAGGGACTAGGGACATTGTCAATAAACGGTTCGGCCAGAGGCACCAAAACACATATAAAACATAAAGAATACCAAATAAAATACTAACCATCCAATGTGATGGATGCAAGGTTGTCTGGGGTTGTTCCTAGATGTGGTGGAGGACAAAAGTCACACTGGTCGTGCCCTTCAAAGTGTGCCAACCAAGTCTCTAGCTTTTCTACTTTCTCAATGAGTTTATTTTGGCCTCACCAAACAACTACCAGTCTCTCCTGGACTTGGCACTTTAAATAGTTCATTCAGTGCAACGTTGCCATCTGCTCTGCATGGTCCTCACGAAAAAATCTC
Source organism: Pinus albicaulis (assembly GCA_034641835.2). Taxonomy (NCBI): domain Eukaryota; kingdom Viridiplantae; phylum Streptophyta; class Pinopsida; order Pinales; family Pinaceae; genus Pinus; species Pinus albicaulis. Next base: position 220,074,146 of record CM076581.1, read on the forward strand.
TTAGTTATGTTCACGCTTTCCAATAGGTTGTTGATAAGTTCACAATCGTTCTCTAGGCAACAATGTTGGATAAAATTCCCCTAATTTACCTCAAATCAATCAAACCCGTGATTCCCCTTACTACCATGGCCTCCTCCACCTTGACGACTCTAATTTTGAACCCTCAAACCCCCACCTCTATTATCCTCCTGCTTACCTCCTCCACCACCCCCATCCTCACCCAAACTAGCGAGTCACACACACCACGCAGTCTTTACATCCTGGTGTGGAGCCGCCATGATTATTTTTGAGTCTGCCACCCCCAGAGGGCCATGGGTGACAGGGGAGGGAGAACACCCACACCACACCAGGGGCTTCATAATTCGCCAAGGTCGAGGAACCCCGCCGTGTGCAGAGTCGAGAGACCAGACCCCCCACTATAGAAAACAAACACCACCAATGAAGGAGCCAAATGTCGTCTCCCACCACCACAAGCTAGAAGCACAGAGACACCTCCCACTACCAGATAAAGACTTCCACCACCAGAAAAACCAAATACCATCACCCACCAAACCAACACAGGAAATTGAACAACAAAAGATGAAAAAGTAGCCGACACTTGAGCGTAAATCCCCCTAGGGTAGTGACCAGACTCCACATTCTCCACACAGATACCATAGACCAATCCACAAAACATCGTCACACCCATGCTACAGGGCACGAAATTTGGAAAAGAAACTAGTTTTCTACCACCACCCTCGAGGTTTCCTGGACTACAAATTCTAGCTTCCTCTCTTATAATGAAAAAATAGGCTCACTGAAAGCCAAGAAAAATGGAAACGAGTGATATCACATCCCTTCAACTTTCTATCCTCAACCTAGACACAGTCAATGGCTAAGAAACCGAGCAGTAGGGACCGATTGAACACACCGTACCAGAAAATTCCCATGACAAGCACACACAAGCTACTCCCTTCATAAACCTTCCCATGACGTTTACACTTCCTCATCAGAGGCCACCATTAGGACCAATACCAAAGCATATTTAAGATTCTAATGTTGGGCCCCCTCATCTACCCTTGCCTTATCCTTTCACTAACCTCTGAACTCCAATGCAAAATTATTTTTCACACGAATTGCCAATGTGAAGTTAGTAACTCTCAACCCATAACCCATTAACTTCTCACCCCTAAAATCCTTAAATGTTAAATCCCCTAACCCTTAAGCCCCTAATACCTAATCCCTTAACCACTAACTCATTATTCACCTAACCCCTAACTATGCCTAAATTCCCTAACCCATAAGCACCTAATCCCTTATCCCTTAACCACTAACTCATTATTCCCCTAACCCCTAAATGCACCTAAATTCCCTAACCTTAAGCCCTCAATCACTAACCCCTTAACCACTAACTCATTATTCTCCTAACCCCAATCCCTAATCCCTTAACAACTAACTCGTTATTCCCCTAACCCCTAAATGTGCCTAAATCCCCTAAGCCCTAACCCCCCCAATCCTTAACCCCTTAACCACTAACTCATTATTCCCCTAACCCCTAACCCTAAGCCGTTATTCCCCTAAGCCCTAATCCCTTAACCAATAACTAATTATTACCCTAAACCTTATAACTGTCCTTAAAGCTCGTTGGGATTATCCATTCCAAATGAGAGAAAGTCTAGTTGGGACCTACAATCGAGTTAATTCCCCCTTGTTGACAAGATTAAAAGAGTTAATCTTCGATATAGAAAATGTAAATCAAATATTTCATTAAAAAGAGGGAACCATACCCTCTCTGCCAAGCTATGCCTATCGGTCGCTTGGCCTCTTCTTGCTCTCACATAAATGTAGTCTTGCTTGACTGGTACAGAAGAAGGTTTCACATTATCAACTTTTTGTTTGGGACAAATTTCAGTTGTTTAATCACTGTTACATTCTTCAACCTTATCCTTTAAATCATCCTAGAATTTTCTACTCTCTTCAACTTTGTAGTGCTTTCCATTCATCTTAGTATCATCTGTTTCCTTGGTCTGTTAAGGGAAAAGGTCAACAATATCAGGATGTTTTTTCAACAAACAAGGGAATTTCTAAGACACAATTAGGTGGAGGTGCAAGATTATAATCACCAAATTTTTCATGAATGTGGGACACTTGAACTTAAGCTTTTCTGTAGCGGTCAGGAGGTGCAGTGTGGTTATTGAGACTTCATCAGATGTCCATTCTCTAGACTTAAATTGTGTGACAATACTTTGGATGAGTTTGAAACTGGAGATTGAAAATACATTTGTTTTAATTACAATAAAAATTTTCATCAATAAATGTAAAGCAATGGCTAACAAATACCAGAAATTAATAAATAGAGAAGACATGGCAACAAGCAACAGTGCCTACAAAATTGTTACATTGAGACACAAACAATGAAGAACTATTGTGCACAAAGAGAGACCAATGAAACTATCATCGTAACCCCTAAGTCCTTGAACACTAATTCCCAACCCCTAACACATTTAACCCCTAAACCCTAAAGCTCTAAACCCTTAAACCCTAACCCCTAATCCATTTAACCCCTAAACCCTAAACCTCTAAACCCTTAACCCCTAACCCCTAAACCCTTAACCCTAACCCATTTAACCTCCTAAAACCATAACCCATTTAACCCCCTAAACCCTAAACATATAAACCCTAATTCTCTCACCCCTTAAACCCTAATTCCCAACCCCTAACCCATTTAATCCCCTAAACCTAACCCCATTACCCCTAGCCTGAAAAATCCTTAACTGCTAAATCCCATAACCCCCTAAACCTCTAAACCCCTAACCCATTTAACCCCTAATCCCTAAACCTCTAAACCCTTAACCCGTAACCCCTAACCCATTAAACCCCCTAATGCAACAAGAAAATTTCAATCCAAACCACATTACCTTTTTACTCACAATGATGTTATTCATTGACAAAAGTTATTCAAACCAAAAAAATTCCATGGCATAGGATAGGGATTAACTCGAAATCGATGCCCTTTTAGGTGCTAATATGTTTTGGTTGATCATACCGCACTTTCCATGTGTTGATTTAGAGAGAAACCACTGTAAGTAATGAGATGCTCCCCAAAACACAGAAGGACCCATGAATGTGACTCTGTGTCTACCATGAGAATGAAGGATACCATTTAAAGTACGCAATAAGAAAATAGGTGGAATTGAAATTTTAATTAAGGATATAATAAAAATGTGGTTGTAGAGAAATTGATGAAATACGCAGAAAAAAATGCTATAGTGATGAGACATCCTTGTCAGTCTTTTCGGAAAGAATAGGTTTACAAAGCTCGAAAAAAATCTTGGAGTCATGTTCAATGAGTGACCATAAACGTAGGGGTGTCAGAGTGGCTAATAATCATAGTTTATGGTGGATGATATTCACCATACATAACATTTGTCATTTAGGTCATTTGTTTGGTGGTCAATGTTGGTGAATCACTATATTATATCATGGTACCATATATTTCTTTTTTAAAGGAAAAAACTTTTGAACATGAAATAAGTTGCATCTCGTGTAAATGTTTAATGTCATGATGTTGTGAATGGTTTACACATTATATGTATCATGTATTTGTAATCACCTCTTTCAAGCTTACTTTAAGAAATAAAGGAATAGGTGCAGGACCTTACCATAAGAAGGACTTGCACTAACTCGTCTCCTCATATCATTCAAACATTAGCCCATAAATCAAACACATGCCCTAATTTCTCTAGTATGGAAACCCTTGGATGAATATGATAATGAACTCCTCCCAACTGCTAGTTCTAACCCAACTATTGAATGTCTTTGGTTGGCATGTGTAAATTCCTTTAATGGATCCATGGATATGTATGAAATCCAATTTTGCATTTAAATGATACAAACACCCAAATTAACACGAGGTATAGAAATTTCAACCTTGCAACTCTCTCATCCAATATTAAATACTTCACTAATTAGTCAAGGGGTAATCTACTTAACTGTATATTAAATATTAAAAGTACTCATATTAACACAAGAAAATAGTAATAGTATTTAATATAAAGTTATAATATAGGTAGATGCTAAATTGGCATGTGAGACCCCCTTGTTCATGGGACAATTGATGCCCTTCATGCAATGATTTAACTATTTAATCCATGGAGGTATACATACCTTGATTTCCCTTGGATTCAAACTTGTTAAATTTAAAGGGGAAACACTTTTACACAATTCTAACAAGTAAATACAAACTTAATTTATATATGTATCAAATTTAGTCTAAGAGTTGCATGACATTCTTAATTTTGCACGAAATCAACGGAACTCGTGAAGGGTTGATCACAATAGGCATGTATGGTCGATTCTGATAATCGTAGGTATGCTAGTTTTGTTTTCTCAATCCAAAAATTGCACACATTGTTACTATTGTTAAAGGTTCAACATCGTGCACATTTGGTTGTGTTCATTAAAGGAATTTTAGTTCATTGACAAAACAAATAGTTTGTCAAGTTGGTTAGCTTAGCGAGTTCTGTGTCAGGTTAATAATCTTAATGAAAAACATGTCATGTGAATTAGTTTATTTATTGACATGTGCATTCCATTGTCATTGTTAGTGATAACATGCATGTTTAACTACAATTACTATAGGTTTGTTAGGCTGGTCAACCCCATCAATAACATTTATCTTCAATTATGAATGTTGAGGCATACCACATTGGTCACCCGATTACCAACATGTACCTTTTGGTTATCACTAGTAGAAGCGTGTTAGGTTGTTCAACTTGATCAACTACATGTATGGTTGGTTACAAGTAGTGAAACCACATTTGAATGTTCAATGAAATAAATAGTTTGAAAATATTGTTACCAGTATTGAAGACACGTTTTGTTGGTTAACTTAGTTAAAATCACATACATTCAATACGATTGTTCGAGGCATCCAAGGACACTCAACCCATTTAAAGTAATGGATAACATTGATGGGGGGTTTCTTATTTCTTGGTGGGTGAAAATAGTGTGTTATTATTCCCCCACAAGTGTTCAATATTTCCATGTGACATGTTTACCCCTCATGGGATGAATTGCCTTCTTAAGGGGTTGTTTATTTAGGATAGGGTTAGGTCCAAGTCTAGAGTGACTTTTGTAGAATAGATACCACTTAGTTGTGACTATTGAGTTAAATTGGTTATTTCATAGCTTTTGGGATGCTTCTACCACATTCCAATGTCTAAAATCAATTAATTTCCACTTGCTTATGGTCATCAAAACAATTTCAAACCAAAAAAACAAATGTATGTGAAAGCAAGTAAATATCCCAATGCTCATTGACCCAGAGCACCAACGTTACTAGATTGATCTCCTTGCTTGTATTTGCTGGGGTTCAACCTCATCCCTCCTAACATAAGTCATTTACTCCACCATTATGTACACATGGATACTTTTAGAAAACATGGAAAACTTGACCATTGTCATACCTTACAAAAGAATTTCAAAAAAATTGTTACATTTACACCACAACATATACATATGTGCAATTTGTATCAATATTTCCTAAATTTCTATATAGTTCTCTTAATTGCAATATTCTACCACCTTGATGCCTCTTAAACCCTATGAAGATATTTGTATTGATTTCATGACCCTCTCCATTTTTCAATTTCCTTAAATTAATCTTATAACACCCTCCATTAAAATCAATACCTACACTTGCATGTATTCATTAACTCTATAACTCAACAAATATTAAAACTACAACAATAATATAATTATAATACTACATAAATGAGATATCTTCATATGTAAAACTAATGATTTATTAAGGTCGATATGTTTCATTTCTTCCTTGAGAACCTTTTCCCCACTAGAGTAGACCAACAAGGACTCAAGAGGCTCTAATGACCCTCATTGTGAGGAAATCCTCGCATAAAAAAAGAGGGAACTTCCAAACATTAGAGGAATCCTTCCCACTCTCTCAAATTTCACCAGAAGGTAAAAAGGTGGGAACAAGTGCATTAGGAAGGAAAATTTCCCAATCCATGGATAAAAGGCTGAAAAATTGAAAATATATTAATAAAAAAGAGTGGTGAATTTTTTTAACTCATATTACTGAAAAGGGTTTCGAATTTTCACTGAGGCTTTCTATATAGATTCTGGGATCTATCCTTCATAGTTGAGCCAAGCCATGGGCAAGAGAGGTAGGATTTCATCAGATGGCCTGGCTTTCTCCGAGGAAGAATGGAAATAGAATGAATAATTGAGCCCCTGATGATAAGAGGAGGACCAGGAAGAACTCGAAGCCGTTACGTGGTGGATGACAGAAAATGATCAAGACAATCAGTCGAAAGATGCGTCTAGCCTAGACGATGATCAAAATTCTTTTGGCAGCGACGAGGCTGAAATTGATTACGAGGTAACTTTGTCAAACTCTATTTATTGATGAAATCAACATCTTGCTTATTTTGTCTCACATTGTCATGCCACTTGTTCTACACATGATCTCGGTGCATTTAAGTTTTAATATTTATCCTTTTGTGATTATATCTGCAGTTAGTTAATTTATAGAAATTCCCAATTTCGTTGGGTTTTTGTAAATTCAATCAATACCTCGACATGGTTCAGTCATTTAATATACTCAGAAATTTGACCCAAAAATTAATACAATATAAATTTATTCTGGAATTTAGCGGAAGCAAAACAGTTCACACATAAGCCCTTCCAACACGCATTTCTTCTGCAAATTTCGGACACTAACTACCATTTTACTTCTGGGCTTTTTTGTGGTATTGATGTTTCACCCAACAGATACCAGCCAAAGTCCCTTCCTTCACCTTTTTGGCCACAGCAGATGCAACGCATTTCATCTGCTTGTTATAATATGCTAATCTGGTCATGACCACAGACTTGTTATGCTCTGTTCTCTCCTGGTCATTGAATGAATAATCCCATTTCTCTACCCATGTAAGCCCAAATGAATTTTTGCACTCATTAGAAGCCACTAATGTGAGCAAATGCTTCACAAAGTGCTTCAATATTTCAAAGAAAAAAGTAAACTGATGTTCACAAGAACTGTAACAGAGTAACTAAAACTATGAACAGGTTGGACCAAGTTCGTTGGGTTTTAAATGATACGTTTTATTTTGAATTTTTTGATAGTTTTCTCATGTACGCATGTTTTGTAACAAAAAACAATTGTAGTAAATATTTGTTTGAAGATGATGTATTCTACATTTTTATTCAAACGGAAACAAGGTTTTCCCTCTTGTGTGATTACAAATTTTGTTGAATTATAAAGAATCCAAAACTGCAGTACCTATCCCACAGATAACACACAATGTTATTCAATACATTTTTAAGGAAGGAGCAACTCACCGCAGCTTGTAAATGTAACTCATACTATTGGGGCTTCTGACTTTTTAATAGTTCTCGATTGAAGGACGATTTCCAATTAGGTTCCTTTTTATTTGGACCCCATCTTCAAATTTTTTGAATTTTTCACTTCCATTACTGCAAATTATGGTTATATAATTGATTTGTAAAAACGATTAGGAAAAACACTTTCTTTTGTTGGAAATGTTTCTCTTGCTACCTCAGTAGTTTAAGACATCATCAATGGAAAGTACCTGAACTTCATACTTGAAAACTTGAAGATAGTTTATGTAGCCTAATTTGATAACACAACATAATCAAAATCTACAGTGTGCTAAAATCTGTTCTAAAAAAATTATTGATGGTGAATAAAAAATGACTATATTTATGAACAATGTTTGTAACCCAGACATTGTTTATACTCAGGCAGGACTATAACCTCAGTGCAACATGTTTTCTGAGGTTCAAGTCTAGGATTGAATATATACATAGACCTTGATAGGTAATGCCTTTTTTGGCGCTTCCTAGAATTTTCTTGTAGGTTTTATGTTATTTGGCTTGAGGTAGAAAGTTAAAGTTGTTATGATATTTAATGAGTTATTAAATTTTGTCCTTGTAATTAATCCTCTAATTGTTTTTTTTTCCCTTTAGAATTCTAAATACCACACCAAATTTTAAATTGGATGCCAGTCTTGCAGTGACTATGTTCCAAAGTGCATTGTGGTTTTAGGATTTGTTTCAACCAAAAAGTCAGTGTGGCTGACTATGAAAAATATAAACTTGTATTTCTTCCAAGCAGAAGTACACAGCCTGTTTGTTTGTTAGGCTAATTTTCTAACGGATGTAGATATTGGGAGAGCTGTTTTGTAACAAAATAATAGAATGGCTATTGACCTATTAAAACTTGTGAATTTAATGGCTACAATATTCTTATGAAGGGATTAGCAATTTTATATCCTGAATACATGTCAAAGATACATTTTGATTTCATCATTTTCAGGTCATGTGAGTTTTCCTGTCTACTTTTACATTTCAAAAACCATGCATAAATTGATCTTCTGTTGCATATAGGTTCAAATGTTAAATTATTAGGAATATTTCAACAATGTTTTCATAGTTGGCTTCAGATTGCAGTGTAGTGCAAAAATAAATTTGTTTTTCTCTTGAACTGCTTTGACAGTCGCCTATTTTTAGTCATATGATTGAAACTTTATGCTTATATGATAAAACTCAATAAAATTTTCTCATCATCCAGGTATAAGAGAATGGAAATATGCACTACATGAATGCCTAAAGTAAATGATGCTAGGGATGTGGCTGGAGGGATTTTGGAAAAGTTTCCAAAGTGCATTAATGTTGTTCCTCCTAGAGTTCTCAGTGGTTCATTATCAAGTGTTACAGTTGAATCATATAATGTCGATACACAGTTGTGGAAGAAGCACCTGGAGGCATACCAAATAATCAACAAGTATATTAGAGAGACTAGATATCACAATGTTATGGACATGAATGCAGGTCTTGGTGGCTTTGCATTAGCACTTACATCGAACAAAGCTTGGGTTATGAATGTTGTCCCAACCATTGAAAAAGACAATACACTTGGTGGGATACATGAGAGAGGACTTATTGGAATTTATCATGACTAGTATGGTTTCCGTTCATTTATTTTTCATTTTTTCAAGACTTTAATTTTTGTAAGGATTATTTTTCCGATGCAGTTTTAGCAGTTTCACCATTTTTTCTTTGTAAACCTAGTTCCATGACATTTGAAGAATTATTGTCCATATGTCGCTTAGCTTTCTGTTTGTGTATTTGGACAACCAACAATTTTTTTTAGACTTTTGATTGGGGAATTTCAATTTTTTTGGAATAGGAATTGAAATTCATGCTTTGAAAGGCTTGGAAAAAGAGTCAATTCTTTGCATGAGTTTGTCATGTTTAGAGGCTTATATAAAAAGTTACGAATATTTAATGTGTGGGTTGAGTTAGTGCACATGAGGATGAATCAACCAGGTTGACTCACATGGTATCTTGTAGAACGTGGAATTTGGCAATAGGATGAAATTTCTGAAATGAATGAAAGTAATGCACATTAAGTAAAATAGCCAAATAAAAAGATGTAGGTTACACTTGTCAAGTACTTCACACGTATAACCAATTGTTTTGAACTTTAATGAGATTTTCTATCCTAGATAAAAATACTAGGTTCACTCTTCATTCTCATTGTGAAGAAGAGGAAGTCAGAAGCTCGATAAACATTATTAAAATTATGACCAAAATTAGCTCTTATTATCAAGAAAATGACGTCTGCATATTGCTAGCTATGATGATAGGCCTTGTCAATTTTACAAGAATTTTTACCCATCATGTAAGAAATGAGTTTTTAAAATTTGTTTGTGCTTCTTGTCATAATATTAACTTGGTCACGGGGTGATAAGCAAGTCAAATGTAGGAAAAATAACTAATTTCTATTCAACCAAAAGTACCTGAGAAATTTAAAATGCCAAAACTATTATTCCTGAAACTAGGAAAAAAATGTAGTATTCAAGATTGAATTTTTTTTACTAAACATAACTCTATTGATAAAATATACCTCCAATATATGAAGACAGATGAAATTTCTTGAGAAGATATGGAGGTTACAATTTTCCAGAGTTAAATATTTCAACGAGTAACTGCAACTTAACATTCTTCTCATGAGGCTTTTGGGCTTATTTATAATTTCCTCTCCCTCTTAGTCCTTTGTTTTTTGTATCTAGGATCAATGGATTTACATGCATTTTCTTTTTTAACCTTTTGCAACCTACCAATATTCTTATTGCTACTTGTAGGTTGATTTTAGAATCTCACAATCCATTAAGGTTCTTATTGCTGCTTCCAGATCACTTCCTTTTTGTAACTTAACATTTGTTCTGGAAATAAATGCCCCAAAAATTGCGACAACTCTGAATTTCAATGACTAACATAAAGTAATAATGACTAACATAAAACTAGGTCATTTCCACTTGTGGGTTGATTTCATAATCTCACTACTCAATAAGATTCTTATTTCTATGTGTAGATTTTTTTTCTAAACCTTTTGTTGTGAGTAGGATATTATATTTATATATTCAAAGTTAGGTTATAGACATGTTTAGAGTTTTCTAGAGCTTTTTTTGAACCCTTGAATATTTTCATAATAGGCCTTATTCATAAAACTAATATGTGTTCAAACAAATAAATATACCAAGAAATTTTTCTAGCTATCAATTTACTAGTGTCAGTGTTTAGAAGGATACATAATGTTCCATGAGCTGGTTGCATGGGCAGGCCCAATGCTTCCTCCATAAAAGTAGTGAATCTCAAACTCATACCTAGATGTACCATGATCAACTATTTATCATTAAAAACTACAATAGCCTAAGGAGAATTCATGTGATCTTGGCTAAGTGTTGTTAACGTCAATCTCTCTGTTGTTGTTTAGCCATGTGTATGTGACATGTATATAGATTTAGCAAACATTACTAGTGTGTAGGCCACAAATTTTTTCTTTCAGGGAGATATATTTATCATCCAAGATTTGCAGGATATCTAGAATGTCCTCTAGCAGGAGGTTTCTTTCTCAGTCTTGCGATCCATACTATTGGAAATCATTTCCCTAGTGTGCTAGTGCAAGTCCACTCTTTTGTTGTATTGGGTAATTTGACTCCTAGAAATTCCTGTGTAGGATTCGCATCTGTATTTCTCTATCGATGGGCTCACTAATAATGGTGCACCTTTCTTGGTGATACATAATGTTCCATGAGTTGGTTGCATAGGCAGGCCCAATGCTCCTTGTATGAAATTAGTGAATTTAAAACTCATACCTACATGTACCATGATCAACTATTTGTCATTAAAAACTACAATGGCCTCAGGATAATTCATGTGACATTGGCTAAGTGTTTTTAACATCAATCTCTCTGCTACTGTTTATTCATGTGTATCTGACATGTCTATAGATTGAGCAAGCGTTACTAGTGTGTAGGCCACACATTTGTTCCTTCAAGGAGATATATTTATCATTCAACATTTGGAGGATATCTAGAATGTGCTCTAGCAGGAGGTTTCTTGCTTAGTCTTGTGATCCATACTATTGGAAATCATTTCCCTAGTGTGCTAGTGCAAGTCTACTATTTTGTTATATTGGGTAATTCGACTCCTAGAAATGCCTATGTGTAGGATTAGCATTTTTATCTCTCTATCCACTGGCTAACTATTAGTGGTGCACCTTTCTTGGTGGATCTTACCTTCAAGCTCATACAATTGTTCCATGTGTAGGTTTTAACCCTGTACAGAAATTATTTGCAAACGAATCTTAAAAAAAGAAAATAAACAATAGCGAGATCATAAAACATAAAACACATAAAAACAAAGATTTCCCCCCTGGATCCCAAATCGGGACGACCAGCTTGATTTTTCATTATATTCATTTTAGTGTTACAACACATATATATACATGCCGAAGCATACATAAACCCAATCCATTAAGCCTAGATTAGAATATAACCGTAGTTCCCTTGACTGGATCTACAAAATACAAGGGGCCGGAAACCATCATGCCCCAAAACCATGTGCAAACCCATGCACAAAACCATGGACGAGTCCGCCCACCGAAAAATAAGGACCAAAAAAAATTTCCCGAGGCACTGCCTCGAACCCCAATAGGGGGGGCTGTTGCCCCCCCTGTGACCCCCCTGCTGTGCCCGACGCAACATACAAGGTGGAATGTCACCACCCCTGTGACCCCCCCCGCATGTGACTAGTCATGGAAATAATATAACACATACCCAAAATTCTCCCACTTGTTGTTTTCTTTCCGCAGGGGGCCACAGGAGAGCTCAGTCATTAGCCCAGCTTTGCAACACCCATTTTTTCTCTACACCAAGAGAACTTCTGAGTGCTCACACACTTCTTCAATGCATCTAAAACATTCTTCAAAGTGTCCACCTTCACCAACAATACCCTTTTAGCCTCAACCATATATCTCACAAAGTGATATTGAACATCAATGTGCTTTGTCTTTGAATGATAAGGAGGGTTCTTGGCCAAGAAAATTGTGCTTTGGCTATCACAGTCTATCTTTATAGCTTGCTGCACCAACCCCATACTTGAACACAATATCTTCAACCAAAATGCTTCCTTGCTTGCATGAGTGGCTTCCATGTATTCTACCTTTGTAGTTGAAAGAGCCACTACAGACTATCTTTTACTCATCCAACTAACTGAACCTCTAAATAGGTTAAACACATACCCACTTGTAGATCTTCTTTGCTCCAGATCTCCAGCCTAGTCTGCATCAACAAAACCATGAATGTCCAACACTCTTTCCAATCCTGGTCTGCCCTGGTAGCACAAGCCATAATCACTAGTGCCACACAAATATATAAAAACCCGCTTCACTGCTGTCCAATGCTCCTTCCCTGGGTTTCACATAAACCTGCTCAATACTCCCACTGCATGTGTAATGTGTAGTCTAGTACAGACCATTTCATACATCAGGCTACCAACTACACTTGCATATGGAACACGGGACATATCCTCCTCTTCTTCTTGTGTCTTGGGACACTGTTTAGTAGACAACTTTGTACCTATAAGAATCAGAACATTCACCGGTTTACTATCCTGCGTATTGAACCTCTGCAATATAGTCTGGACATACTTCCTCTAGTTTAACCAGACCTTCCTCTTTGTCTAATATCTCTTAATTTCCATGCCCAAAACATAGTTTGCAGCACCAAGATCCTTCATGTCGAATTTGGAGAACAGTTGGGTCTTCAAATCTTGGATGATTTCTTTGTAATTTCCAATCAACAACATATCATCCACATACAAGACCAAATAAATAACATGGTCACCAATTAATTTAAAATAAACACAGTGATCTTCCTTACTTCTGGTGAAGCCAAGTCCCCATATATAGGTATCAAATTTCTGATACCACATCCTTGGTGACTGTTTTAACCCATATAGAGACTTCTTTAACCTGCATACCAGTTCTTTCCTCCCCTTCACCATAAAGCCTTTAGGTTATTTCATGTAGATCTCCTCTTCCAGATCCCAGTGAATAAATGTTGTCTTCACATCCATCTGTTCTACCTCAAAATAAAATGCAATAGCAATAGATAAAAGTAATCTAATAGAAGTAACTTTGGCAACAGGAGAAAAAATATCACCAAAATCAATTCTCGACACATGGGAATAACCTTTTGCTACCAACTGAGCTTTGTATTTCTCCACCTTTCCTTCTACATTCATCTTCTTCTTAAACACCCATTTTCTCCCGATGGGCTTCCCTCCAGCCGAAAACTCCACCAGATCCCAAGCCTCATTTTTATGTAATGATGCCATTTCCTCAACCATGGCCTCCTTCCAGAGTTTTCCATCCTCTGAATCTACTGCCTCCCTGACGGTTCTCGGATCATCATAAATTATAGTTAAAGCAAAATTTGAACAAAAAGCAGATGGACTATATCTTTCTGGTTGTCTTCTTTCCCAAACTGATCTTCTCACAGCTGGAGTTTGTGGCTCTTCCTCTTCTAAGTCTTCTTCTGTTGTAGAGTCTGTTAGGTCCCTATATTACTAGTATAGTCCCATATTGTTGTTAGTGTAACCCCCTTATTGTTATTATTGTACCCTTGTAAGCCCCATTTTGTTATTATTGTGCCCTTAAATTATTATTGTTAGGTCGGCTAGGATTACATTGTGGCCCACTAGGATTACATTATGGCCCCATGGACTCCTATATATAGAAAGGAGGTTTTGTAAATTGTAGCATCCAAGAATTGTTCATTTATGTAATGTATTGGAGGTTTCCCCCTCGAGGTGGCTTATTTATAAGGCGTTCATATCTCTTTTCTTCTATTTTTGGAGCTGGTTACACAACATTTGGTATCAGAGGTTGGGATTCTAGGGTTTCGCTGCTCCAAACAGGTCATCGTGGAATTTTCGCTATCACTTTTTTTCTACAAAGTTTTAGAAGCTGAAATATTTAGGGTGTGAAGCTGAAATCCTGAGGAAGATTTTCTAAAACTTTTAGAGATTAGTTCGCAATATTTTCAGAGATATCATCTGTGGAAGTTAGGTCTTTTTTCAAGCTCCTAAACAGGTCATCGTGGAATTTTCGCTATAAATTTTTTTATACGAAGGTTCAGAATCTGAAATTCATATGGTGCGAAGCTGAAATCCTGGGGAAATTTTTCAAAACATTTCAGAGCTTGGTTCGCAATATTTTTGGAGATATGATCTGTGGAAGGTAGTGCTTTTTCAGGCTCCTGAATTGCATCTCAAAGAGGTGATCGTGGGAAAATTTCAATAACTCTCTCTTTGGGCAGTGGATTTGAGTGCCGTAAAAAGTGGTCACAATTACACGGACTGTAGTTTCTTGGCTATCAATTTCAGAGACAAAGGATGAAATAGTGACACGTGGCAAGTCCTACAAGTGTGCTCTACTGAACCAGTCCAGAATTAGGTCATTGTGGGAGATTGGACACAACTGTGTCTTGGGGAATCCAAATTAGATCAGACCTGTGGCATTTGAAAGAAGCTTCAGATGGATACTACAGAGCGGAATTTCATATATTTAAGATTTTCAATTACAGAGATAATTCAATTTCAATATCGAGCTCCTCAAAGAAAGTAAAAGGTATCAATATTGGATTCTAAAATGTCGCCTAAAAAGAATTCAACACCCATTAAGCCTTCAGAAGGCTCTACCATGACTCATGAAGATGAATAATTGCAACATGATCTATCAAAATTACAAGAGCAAGTGCAAAAACAAATTTCTCTCTCGCAAAGAACAACAAAAAATGAAATAGAAGTTTTGAAGAAAGGCATGGAAACTAAGATGGATGGTTTGAAGAAAGGCATGGAAGCTAATATGATTGGTTTGGAAGCTAAGATGGATGGCATGGAAGTGGGCATGGAAGCTAAGATTGATGACATGGAAGCTAAGATCGATAAGAAAATGGAAAACATGAAGAATTTTCTAAAAGCGGACATGGAAGGTTTGACAAATTTTATACAAGAAAGGTTTCCTAATGGTGAAAAGATAGTAGAAGAACCTCATGATGAGAACAAAATAAATGTTAGTTGTGATTTCATAAACTCTAATGTCGGCGGGAAGAACCACCATATTCTGAAGATGGATATGAGGAAGTTTGATGGAAAGGATCCTGTAACATGGATACTACAGATGGAGCAATATTTTGATCTACATAACGTACAAAACACACAAAAGGTACGCATTGCAACTTTACATTTAGAACAAAATACATTTGTATGGTATCAATGGCTTTGCTCCCGTAAAAAAATTGTCACTTGGTCAATTTTTACGGAGGAAATGATAGCACATTATGAGGATACAAAGAGCAACACCTTCTTTAGCCAATTGATAAACCTCAAACAAAAGGGTTTAGTGGGGGAGCACATTGAGGACTTCCAAAAATTGAATATAAGGGTAACTGATATTCCAAAGGAACACAGGATTGATCTCTTCATAGGTACTCTAAAGGATAACATCCAACATGAAGTTCGTGTTTTGGAACCTGATTCATTGGAGAAGGCATTCGGGTTGGCAAGAAAAGTTGAATGTAAAATTATGGCGACAAGGAAGCCTACCACTCAATTCTATAAAGAAGGAAGTGTTGCTACGCCTAGATTTCCACAACCTACAAGGTTGACACCACAAAAATTGGAAGAAAAAAGAGCAAAAGGGCTTTGCTATAGTTGTGATAACAAATACACTAAAGGTCATAAGTGTGCTAAGAAGAAATTATTTTACATAGATTGTGAAGAGGAAGAAGAAAATGAACAAGAAGAGGATATACACCGGGAACCAACCCTAGAAGAAATGAGTCTGACCATATCGTGTAATGCATTGGCAGGAATTACCACTCCTCAAACTCTCAAGATAGAAGGACATATCAAGAAGAAAAAGGTAATAGTGTTGATTGATTCAGGTAGTACCCATAATTTTATTCATTGTAAGGTAGCCAAGGAATTGAATTGTTTCCTATACCCAACACGAGAATGTCAAGTGATGGTTGCAAATGGAGGAACTATAAATTGCTCTGGAAAATGCCATAATATCAAGCTAACCATGGGGGAATATGTGTTGACAATTCCAATGCTTTCCATTCCTATGGGAGGTGCTGATGTTGTACTAGGAGTACAATGGTTACAATCTTTGGGGACGGTAGCTTTTAATTTTCAAGAACTTTTCTTGAAATTTTTTTCAGAAGGAAAGGAAGTCGAATTACGGGGTATTGAAGGGAAGCCGGGAAGGATAATAAGCTCTAATGTCGTGACAAAGCTTCTAAAGAAAGAACAACGAGGCGTAATTGCACAATTATGCTCACTAGAAGTTCCGACATCAAAATCATCTATTTCTGCAGATCTCCAACAAGTCTTGGACAATCATTCCAAGGTGTTTGAAACTCCCAAAGGACTCCCACCTATTCGTGAGCATGATCATGCTATTCATTTGATTCCAGGAAGTGTTCCTCCAAACATCTTGCCTTATAGATATCCTTACTTCCGAAAGAGCGAAATTGAACGTATGATTGCAGAAATGTTAGAGGCAGGTATAGTTCAACCTAGTCAAAGTTCTTTCTCTGCTCCTGTAGTATTGGTACACAAGAAGGATGGATCATGGCGAATGTGTCCGGATTATAGGGAGCTCAATAAGCTCACCATTAAAGATAAATTTCCCATTCCTGTGATTGATGAATTATTGGATGAATTACATGGAGCAATTTATTTTACCAAGTTGGATCTTCGTTCGGGATATCATCAAATTAGAATGAAGACTGAAGATATTCCAAAAACAGCATTTCGAACTCATGAGGGTCATTATGAATTTTTGGTCATGCCATTTGGCCTTACCAATGCACCTTCTACATTTCAAGGGTTGATGAATTCCATTTTCAAACCCTTCCTTAGAAAATTTGTGCTAGTATTTTTTGATGATATACTAATCTATAGCAAGTCTTGGAAGGATCATGTTGAACATGTTGACAGAGTGCTCAAACTATTGCAGGAGAAACAATTATATGCAAAAGCATCCAAATGTTTCTTTGGAGTACAAGAGGTGGAATATCTGGGTCATATTATATCCCACGAGGGTGTTAAAGTAGACCCTAACAAAATTAAAGCCATAAAGGAATGGAAAGTCCCCACAACCATAAATCAGTTGCGAGGATTTCTTGGGTTAACAGAGTATTATCGCAAGTTTGTTAATAATTATGGGAGAATAGCAGCACCTCTAACAACATTATTGAAGAAAGATGCATTTTCATGGACTCCTGAAGCAACTAAGGCCTTTGAACATCTTAAAGAGGCAATGTACCTAGCACCGGTCTTAGCTACGCCAGACTTCACAAAAACCTTTATTGTGGAATGTGATGCCTCAGGAAATGGAATTGGTGCAGTTTTAATGCAGGAAGGAAGACCCATTGCTTTGAAAGTCGTCCAATCAAAGGAAAGTATTTACAGAAACCTATTTATGAGAAGGAAATTTTAGCAATACTGCATGCACTAAAGAAATGGAGAACTTACCTAATGGGAAGACACTTCAAGGTAAAAGCTGATCATGATAGTCTTAAACACTTTTTGGAACAAAGACTATCTTCAGAAGAGCAGCAAAAATGGGTCACAAAGATGTTGGGTTATGACTTTGAAATAATCTACAAAAAAGGAAAGCTTAATGTTGTTGGAGATGCACTCTCAAGAAAGAATGAAGAGGTGGAAGCATTGCTTTGTGCCATTTCTATTATCCAACCAGATTGGATAACTGAAGCAAGAGATGAATGGAAGAAGGACAAAGATGTATGGATACTCATTCAAAAGTTGTAGCAAGATCCTAGTACATCTGATACATTAGTTGGAAAAATGATTCCTTATGGTACAAAGATCGCTTATATCTTTGTAAGAATTCCCAACTAAAACAAAAGATTCTTCTGGAATTGCACACTTCTCCTTTAGGAGGACACTCGGGATTTTAAAAAACTTACCATAGGGTGAAGAAAGAATTTTTTTGGGATGGCCTTAAATCTGATATTCAAAAGTTTGTGGCGGAATGTTTGGTTTGCCAGCAGAATAAAGTGGAAACAATTAAGACCCCTGGACTTCTACAACCTTTATCCATTCCAAGTCAACGTTGGGAGGAGATTTCAATGGATTTTATCACAGGTTTACCTAAGTCCGAAGGAAAGAGTGTCATCATGGTGGTAGTTGATAGACTTACCAAGTATACACACTTTTGTGCATTATCTTATCCATTTAAAGCAAGTACGGTTGCTACTACATTTATGGATAGAATTCAAAAGCTACATGGAAGCCCAAGGGTTATTGTGAGCGACAGAGATCCCATTTTTACTGGAAATTTTTGGACGGAGTTAGTTTCTTGTTTGGGTACTCAATTAGCTCATAGCTCATCTTATCATCCTCAATCTGATGGTCAAACTGAGATAGTAAATAAATGTTTGGAAGGATATCTTCGTTGTTTTGTATCTGATAAACAAACACAATGGGTCAAGTGGTTACCTCTCGCTGAATGGTGGCATAACACTTCCTTCCATACTGCAGCAAAAATGACCCCATTTATGGCACTTTATGGATATCATCCACCATCGATCACATCATCTTTAAGGGAAAATTTGAAGGTTCAAGCAGTGGAAGATCACGTCGAGCATCAGCAAGAAGTTCTCCACCTCTTAAAGGATAACCTGAATTTGGCACAAAATCGAATGAAACAACAGGCAGATCAACATCGCAGCGAGAGAAGTTTTGATATAGGAGATTGGGTATTTTTACGGCTACAACCATATAAACAAATGTCCCTCAAGCAAGCTAAGAAGGATAATAAATTATCGCCAAAGTACTATAGTCCTTACAAGGTGTTGCAAAAGATTGGTACTATGGCATACAAATTGGAGCTTCCTGCTTCTTCACGAGTACATCCAGTTTTCCATGTTTCATGCTTAAAGAAGGTTATAGGTGAAAATCTTCCAGTTCAAACAATATTTCCAGAACTTGATGAGGAAGGAAAATCATATTGGAACCAGAAGCAATCATGGAAACAAGAACTCGACAACTACGGAATCGATCAATTTCAGAGTATCTCATCAAGTGGAAGAACTTACCCACTGAAGATTCTACATGGGAGGATGAGAATTTTATACAAAAGCACCCAGAGCTACTCAAGCATTGAGGACATCACTTTTTTTGAAGGAGAGGGGCATTTTAGGTCCCTATATTACTAGTATAGTCCCTTATTGTTGTTAGTGTAACACCCTTATTGTTATTATTGTGCCCTTGTAACCCCCATTTTGTTATTATTGTGCCCTTAAGTTATTATTTTTAGGTCGACTAGGATTACATTGTGGCCCACTAGGATTACATTATGGCCCCATGGACTCCTATATATAGAAAGGAGGTTTTGTAAATTGTAGCATCCAAGAATTGTTCATTTATGTAATGTATTGGAGGTTTCCCCCTCGAAGTGGCTTATTTTTAAGGTGTTCATATCTCTTTTCTTCTATTTTTGGAGTTGGTTACACAACAGAGTTTGATTCATCCTCCTTTATCTCAAACTCTATCTTCTCAGGTTCCTTTGGTAGGACTTCATTTTTAACAACATATTTCACCTCTCTAAACACCACATGTCAGCTATACACAACCTTCCTTTTTTCCGAGTTCCAAAGCTTGTAACCCTTTAAACCATCCTTATACCCAATAAAAATGCACCTTTCGGATTTATTATCCAACTTTTTCCTTTTCTCCTTTGGAACATGAACATATGCATCACATCCAAATACCCTTATATGTGAAAGAGAGGGTTCCTTAACAGTCCATACCTCATGTGGATTCTTATCCTCCAATGTTGATGAAGGTGATCTGTTAACCAAGTAACATGCAGTTTCCATTGCCTTTGCCCAGAATTCTTTTCCTAACCCGGTACCACTGAGAATGCTTCTTTCCTTTTCCATCAGTGTTTTTTTCATTATTTTTGCAACTCCATTTTGCTGAGGTGTGTATGGAGTAGTCTTTTGTCGTGTTATACCACACTTCTTACAAAACTCTTCAAATTCCTTCTTTCAGAACTCCCCACCCTTATCTGTCCCTG